>CM046433.1:63624884-64109884 GCA_025506505.1 Flaveria sonorensis | reverse complement strand
CTGGGGAGAGGACAGGAATATTCTTGTATATTTTTTTCTTCTCATTTCCTCTTTATGCTTGAGGGTCAAGGCTACATCCTCAGCTTCCTTCCTCTCCTTTAACAACTCAGTGTCAGCCAGTTCATTTAATTCTTCTAAGGGGAGAGAGATGAGTTCATCTATGTTGTAGTTCCTGGTCCCTAGATAATTAAGTCTGGCTGCCCTTAACTCATCTTCTTGAGTGTTTGGAACATGAGCAGTCAGAATTGCAGCCTGTATTAATCCTGGGGAACCACTTGAACTCTCTCCCCTTAGCTTCCTCTTTCTCTCTCTTTTCTCTTCTTCAATCTCCTCAGCAGTTAGTTTTCTTTTGCCTTTGTCAAGTACTGATCTTGATGACTCAGGCTGAGGAGAGCTTTGGCCTTCATTGCTGGATTCAGCAGTCAAGCTCTGGCCAGAGAGAGGTTATGATGCACCATCACCAGCTGGTGCCTCACTAAGGGTATGGGGTGCTGGAGGAGATGTTGTTTCAAGGTTCACAATCTCAGCCTCTGGCCATTCAGTCAAGGCTTTCCCTTTGAAGCTAATCTTAGGGTCCATCTCAACATCCAGTTGACCAAAGGCTTTAACTCCTAGCGTCTGTCTATATAGTGCTGATCTCCTTTTGAATTCTTCCAGCACCCAATCTTGAATTCTACTGGCTAGTCTGGCAGCTTGTCTGTTGTTGCTTAGGTTGACAAGTACCAGATCTACCAGATTTATACCCTTATAGAAACTCATGTTTGAAATGTTTAAGATTTCTAGTTGACCCTGAGCTCTAGAGAGTACAAGAGCTTTCTTTTCACTGTCATACCCCCAACCCCAGATTGGGTTCTCAGAAGGGGTAGACATTGCTCTTGGTACTCCCTCCTTAAACAGTTGTTGTATTAACAAATGTAGATCACTTTCTAGAGGAGGTTTCTGAGTATGGACAACTGCAAGAGAGGATGGTGAGTCCTCTATGTCCATACTCCGAGAGGAACTCCCAGGTTCTGTGATTGTTAGGATTTTCTCCCCCTTTTTGGTAGCATCACCCTCTTATATAGGTGAGCTGGGAGATTGATCCATGACATCCACAGGTTCTTGTGGACCTGGATGAGTTGATCTCATTGGTCTCTCAGCTAGCTTACCCTTGAGATCGGTGATCTCAAGTTGCTGGTCATTGACCCTTTTCTGCAAGATAGTCACCTAAGATTCCAGGTGAGCTATCATGGACATAAAGTAGGTGCACATGTTTGAAAGTTTGTGCACCTTTTGTTGCAGACTCCCCTCATCTTTAGATGAAGAATCATAGGGGGATAAGAGAATTGGACCTGAGTATTCTCCCTCATCACTAGCATAGGTTTCTTGGCTGCTAGATTTCCCCTGCTTTATGACAATTTCAAGAGGCTGGGTTGCCGTGGTTGTGGTCTTAGAGATGTAGTCACTGCCAACAGTGAAAGCCTCTGCCACATGGATCTCCTAGACAATCTGAAGGAGATCCACCTCAGTTTGTGGTGTCTGATGTGGGCTAGAAGTGGGTGAGGCAGGAGTACTCATCTCACCTTGAGTGTGGGTGGAGAGGAGAGATTCTTGGTACTCACTGAAACCCAAATCTTCATCAGAGTAGAAGTCAAGGCTGGGCATGGGTTGATTAAGATCAAGAGGCTAGGAATGGTAGCTTTCCCCTGAAGGTTGATCACCAGAGTGTTGAGACTCAGTGTGATGGCTTAAGGCTATTTGAGGAGGTGTGAGCTCATTAGGCTAAGCATGAAGAACCTCAGCACTGATTGTGTCAAGGATGGGAGTGGTTTGCTCCTCAGGGGAAGTGAGAGCTCTAGTGTCCACTTCCTCCTGTATGTGTTGTGATATGGGGGCATGCATATGCTCAATAGTAGGTGCAGGGGTTCGTTTGGATTTTCTTTGGTAAGTGAGGGTAATGGTTGGCCTTGATGGTGGTTGAGATGTAGAGGGTGTTGGTTCATCACTAGCTGGTGCTGCTAGGATGTCACCCTGAGCAGTTAGCTCAAAGATTTTTAGGGCAAGGGCTGTTTCTACCCCTGAGAACCCAACAGTTGGCTTTTTCAATATTTTGAAAATGTCGGGCCTCATATGTGCAAGTTTAAGAACATTACCTGTTCCCCTTAACTGTGGTCCCATTTCACAGTTGAGAATGTGTTGAACATACCGGGGGAACATGTAATATTCTAGGAAGTCCAAATTCGCAAGTAAATTTGTAAAAACAAACTGAGAATACCTGAATTTGACCCCTTGAACCATCCCATGGACAATGAAGGAGAGGACTTCTGGAATCTGGTCCCATCCTCCATGTTTATTAGACAAGCTGTGGATGACAACATGGAGGAGGTACTTCCACTGGTATGAGAGGTCCTTCCCTTCATATCCCATCTGCTCAAAGGATTCGTTGACAGCAGCTTTTGGGAAGGACATTTCACCTTCTTCATCATCCAGCTGAAGATGGGTGTTGATGATGGCTGGAGTGATGAACAGTGTCCTCCCCTACACTGTGGTAGACAGTGCCTTCTCCCCATCCAAGGTGACCTCTTGACAGGTCTGCCATAACTCAAGCAACTGATTCTCATAGAGGAGAGGACCAATTGTAAGGAAGGTGAGCTAATGAGACGAAGAAAGATACCTACAAACATCTGAGAAGCTTGGATCCTTCTCAGAGTTTAACAAAGCAACCTGGTTGTGTTGCCTGTGTAGGTGCATGGTGAAATCTGGGTCGTTTCGGCGATCAAGAATTACCATTTGCAAAACCTTTGCAGTGAAGGAAGGTAGAAGAAGATGAATTTGGGGGTAATTTTAGGTTAAGGAACAATGAGAGTAGAGAGATGAGTAGAACCATTTGGAGAGATATACTCTGGATTTGAAACAAAGTTAAAGCAAAAGATAAACTTTGAAATCCGCAAGTGGGTCCTATTTCAGAAAAAGGCGCCCAAAAAGGTAGTTTTATTGGAAGTTGCAAAACATCCGAATGTTATTTTAGCTTCGGAAGCTTTTCAGAAAAAGCTTCCGAAGGCAATTTTGCTTCGGAATATATTTCAAAGAGTTTTGAAAGTTTTGGCTTCGGAAGAAATAAACAAGTCTTCCGAGACTTAATTGCTTTCGGAAGAAATTTATTCTAAAATGCATTTAGGAGCTTATATTCAACTTAAGCTTTGGAAGATACTTCATGAATTTCTTCTGAAGATAATTGTCGGATAAGCTGTAAATTTCTTTCAAGGGCAATTTTATTTCTTCCGAAGGTAAATTTTCATAACTCTAAAAAATATCATTTTGGAAATTTGTTTTCCTCCAAAGAGAACTACGCTTATGAAGTGATCTAATAGACAACCTAGGACACACAATTTTAGAAATCAAGACTGATTAAGTTATTTTGAAAAACCTATTCAAGGTTAATCATCCCATTAGCTGATACAAGATACTTAAATCTTTGCTCATCAAAAGCTTTTGTGAACAGATCAACATATTGTTTATTTGTGTTAACCTTGATTAGTTTTATCAAACCCTTTTCAAAATTATCCCTAATCAAATGATACCTGATGTTGATGTGTTTGGTCCTTGAGTGCTGCACAGGATTCTCTGTAATAGAGATGGCACTGTTGTTGTCTATGTGGATGGGAGTCTCTTTGAAATTGAATCCATAGTCTAGCATCTGATTTTGAATCGAAAGCACTTGAGCACAGCAGCTGGCAGTAGCAATGTATTCAGCTTCAGCAATTGACGCAGACACACAGGATTGCTTCTTGCATTGCCAAGAGACTATCTTTCCACCAAGGAACTAACATCCCCCAGATGTGGACTTTGCAGTCATGTTGCAGCCACCATAGTCACTATCTGTATAAGCAACAGATTAAAGTCTAAATTCTTTGGATACCAAAGGCCTAGATTTGGAGCACCTTTGAGATATCTAAGAATCCTTTGACAGTGATAGGTGTGACATCTTGGGGTCGGCTTGATATCTTGCACATATGCATGTGGCAAACATGATATCAGGCCTGCTAGTAGTAAGATACATAAGTGACCCAATCATAGCCCTATACAGATGTTCATCAACACACTCCCCCTCAAGGTCAGTGTAGATGCTTCTTTTAAAGATTATCATTTGTCTTTGTATGTCTTTTACATTTTTGTCATAGTATAGGGACTTTTATTATAAATATGTTCCTTTGTTTTCTTGATTAGTATAAATAGGCTGAATATGTATTGTGTAGGTAGACATCTAGAGACATCTAAAGACATCCAGACATCTAGATACATCTAGAGATTAGACTTTCAGTTTTAGACTCTTTATTTCTGTTACTTACACTTTGTATTCTTCTCTACTAATCAATGAGAACTTCTATGAATTTTTGTTGATTTCGAGTGTTGAATTGAATACTTCTGTGTATTAGATTGAATTGTGTTCTTATATCATCACAGATCGATCCATTTTGAGCTCATCAAATGGTATCAGAGCTTTCGATTCAGTGATTGAAGCTGTTCTTCAACTGTCGAACACTCATAATCACTTGAATCTGTGATTGATAAACAATTGAGTCTTAAAATTGTTGAATTAAGACCTGTTTCATCATTAGAAACATGATTTGATTTACAATTAGAAGTACAATTAGTTCAAATCTGTGAATTTGAACAAAAAGTCTTCGAACTGTTCTTAGTTTGTTCGAACTGTTCTTTGAATCAAAACATTAATTTTTGTTGTTAATTGATGAAATTGATGTTAGAGGATTGTTAGTCGATCGATTTCAAGCCTAGTTGGTGAAATTTAGATCAATTAATCAAGTTTTCAAGAAATTGAAAGAATCTGAGTTCGTTGAAGCTGATTAATGTGGTGCATTAGGTCAGAAACACTGCTGAAAATCGTCTAAGTGATAGGCGCATAACAATTGTTTAGGCGCTTTACAACTGTTCGGGCGTTTTTTAGTTAGGCGTTTTACCACTGTGTGGGCGCATTTCAACTGTTGGGACACTGTGGGCGTATCACAAAACTAAGTAATTCCAGGCGTTTTTCAACTGTTGAGGAGTATTTGAACTGTTTGGGCGTTTTGACACCCAGACGTCTGATAACTGTTTGGGTGTATCACAACTGTTCAAACGCATCTCAACTTGGGCGTTTTTGGAATTTTTCTAAGGCAATCCCTTAGACGTTTCAGGGTCAAAGTCAAAAGGTGTACCCCAACTGTTTGGGCGTTTCACTACTGTTTGGACGCATCAGCTTTCACACTTAGAAATTTTCAGAAATTTTTTAGAAACTTTAAAATCCAAAAATATTTTCATTTTATTGTTTTAATTCAAAACATTAAAAACAACAAGAACAAATCACTTTTAAAAATAAAAAATTTAAAAAAAATGGTAAAATCAGAAGACTCAGAGAACCGAGTTCCCAAGCTGAAGAATAGAGCAGATTTCAAGAATTGGTCATTGAGATTAAAACACCATCTGAATTCTATTGATACTGA
Organism: Flaveria sonorensis; assembly: GCA_025506505.1. Taxonomy (NCBI): domain Eukaryota; kingdom Viridiplantae; phylum Streptophyta; class Magnoliopsida; order Asterales; family Asteraceae; genus Flaveria; species Flaveria sonorensis. The sequence continues at coordinate 64,104,404 of CM046433.1, read as the reverse complement.
TTTATGAAAATCAATAGAAAAAGGTCCTTACATTCCAATCACATTTGATGGACCTGATAGAGCATTTGTGTATACAAAGGACTCTACTGAACCTTATCCAGAAGATGATCTACAAGGAGAAGACCTCAGAAAAGTTAAGAATGATATTAAAGCATATTCCTTAATGTGCAAAGGTCTACCTCTTGAAGTTCTTACAAGGCTTGATGGTTATCAGACTGGATACACCATGTATAAGGCCTTGAAACTAACATGTGAAGGTGGAAAAGAGATTCAGGATCTGAAAAAGCAAAAGCCAAAGAGACAAGTAGAAATTTTTGAGCATTTGTCTGGTGAAACAATAAATCAGATGATGAACAGATTTGTTCAACTGACTACAGAAATGTCGACTGCAGGGATCAAGAATGATTTAAAAGATCTTAACTACAGACTTCTCAATGCTCTTCCATCTTTATGGAAGCAAACAGTCACTCTGTTAAAGCATACTGAGAAATTTCGAATGGATCTAGATCTCTTGATTGCTAAAATAGAATCTGTTGAAATTGATGAAAGTTCTAGAAACAACGACAGAGCAGCTTCGATGTCACAATATAAGTATGTTGCTTCTCCAGCAAACACTATGGAGAATGCATTCATGGTTAAGAATGAAACTTCACCAGAAGATGAGGGTGATTTATTTGTTGGTGCAGGGTTCTTCACTGATTCTACTTACACAAGTGCTCCTGCCTATACAAATCAGAATAAACCTTAATCTCCTCCTATGCCTAAAAGTTCTAACTCTCAAGCAGAGACTCCATCTGTTTACTCTGCTAAATCTAGCAAAGTTAACAATGTAATAAACATCTTATTACAAGATGAAGAGTCAAAAACTTCTTTTACTGCATTTATGGCAAGTTTTCAAGCATACCAAGGTAGCCATTTAACTCAACTTGATTTTGTTTTGCAGGATTTATTTGAAATGGATCCAGACGACGTCAAGGAAATGGACTTGAATTGGCAGATGGTAATGATAGCATACAGAACTCAAAAGCATTCCTACGTCAACAAAAACTATAAACCAAGTGCAAACAAGACAGTAGGTTTTGACAAGTCAAAGTCAAGATGCTTTAACTGTAAAAGCTATGGTCATTTCTCTAGAGAGTGCAAAGCTCCAAGGAATAAAGGAGGAAATGGTCAATCAAGCTCAAGCAATCAAAGGTTTCAGCAATCATCACAGAAGACATTTCAAAAACCTTATCAAAGCCTACCAATGCCAGAATTGAAAGATGATTCTAAAGCAACAGAGGAACCCAAGAAAGCTTTAGTTGTCAATATTACTGATGGTTATGATTGGAGTGCCTACGCTGAACAATTTACTGCTAATCTAACTTCCAATTTATCTCTTGTTGCAAAAATACAAAAGGAAGATTGGTCTGAAGTTAATGATCCAAAAGCTGATGGAAACTCTGAGAACGAGGAAGAGGATTATGACTGGAGTGATAAGTCTGATCCCAAGGAAGATTCAGAGGAAGTTGCTTTGATGGCAAAATCTGATCAGCCAAAGGTTGAAAGCTCTAACTCTGAAATGTCTCCTCCTAAATATTCTGAAATTCCATCAGAAGTCAGAGAAAAGTTATGCACAAAGTCTTGCTTCAAACATGTCAAATACTACAGAAAATATTCTTATAAGATATGTGAAAAACTTAAGCAAGAAGAACAAATGCATAACAAGCTGAAAAAGGATCATAAAACATCTGATGACAAGATTATCTCTCTTTAAAATTCATGGAACAAAACTCCCAGAGAACTTGAAATTGTATCAAAACAACTCGAAGAGATGACGAAAAATCTTGAACTGGAGAAGATAGCTCATGCAACTACTCAAGTTGATCTAGCTAAAGTTAAAAGTTCTAAAACCATTGTGGAAAAGCTGGTAAATGAACGTAAAGATACACAAAAGGCAGGATTGGGTTTCACTTATGAACCAATGCCTGAATCAATAAGTAATACTTTACCAGAAAACTTTAACACTCACAATCACTCTCCAGAAAACAAAGCAAAACTCAAAGCATTTCAGAACAAGACCAAGATGTCTGAAAATGAAGAAGAGAAAACAAACGTAGAAATTTTTGAAGAAAATGATATTGAGAAAATTAAAACTGGTCATCCGGTTAAAGTTAAATCTTATGACCAAAGAACAAGAAAATATATGTTCCTAATAAATCAGTTTTGGAAGAAATGAGTACGATGACAGAAAACAAAGCTAGAAATGATGAAGAAACATCAGAAGATTCAAATTCATTTGGTCTAAATAACCCAGAATTCATAAAATGGCAAAAAGACCAGAAAAAGAAAGAATGTGAAAAAGAATCTTCAACTGAAGATGTTCAATCTAAACAAACAACTGGTTCAAAATCAAGGAATCAGAGACAAAGAAGAAAGATAAATAAAGCCAAAAATGATTAATTGAAAATTCAAGAAAATCAGGCAAAAGAAATAAATCAGAAAACAAAATTAAAGCCGATTAAATTTGTATCTGTTGGTTTGTTGAATGTGAATTCTATTCAAAATGTTAAAGAAAATCCTAAAAACAAATCTACCTCTGATCTGAAAAAGGGTTCAGATTCTAAGACTTCCGCTGTAGGAAAAATATTTGTATCTAAGGAAAACAAGAATGAAGTTCATGTTCAAAAACAAAAACAAATTTGTGCAAAAGAAAAACATTTCAAATCAAAAGCACAATTCTTCAAATCAAAAACAACAAATTAACACTTTGACACCTAAAAGTAACCAAGTTTCTAATGTTGCGTCAACATCAAAGGTTAACTCCACAGAGGTACTACGAAATATGTGACATGTACAATCACAACACTGCTGAATGTTTTTTTAACAAATACTGTCACATTTGCGCTATGAGAAATCACTCAACTTCAGAGTGTTATTTTAACAAATACTGTACTTACTGTGATGAGCAAACTCACAACACTAAAGATTGTTATTTTAGAAAGAATTCACAGAGGAGAGGATTTGCCACCTCAACAGTAAGCAAAGGTTATGTTAATCTGCAATATAAAAGAAACCAAAATGTCGATTTTCAAAGATTAACACACAAACCCTCCTTAGGTTTGAAATCTTTCAAAATAAATAATCCAGTGAGACCTAAACAATACTTCAATGATAATTTCATTCCAAGGTCAGTGAGAATTAATAACAAAAGTTTTGAAAACAAAAAATTTTCAAACAATGGTCAGTCAAAAAGCATGAATTTTCCAAACAAGCATAATTTTGTTACAAATAACAGAATTGGTAAATTCATAAAGAATAAACCTGATGTTAACAAACTTTCCTTTAAACAATTTACTATTGTTGACAAGTTTGGAAAACCCAAGACCATTTCGGCTTGGGTAGATAATTCAACTTAAATTGTTTTGTTTTGCAGGTATGCCCGAGAAGACCAATCAACACTTGGTATATGGATAGCGGGTGTAGCCGGCATATGACAGGCAATCAGGCCTTATTACAAGAATTTAAGTTAAAAGATGGAACGCATGTCGCCTTTGGTGGTGATGCGGGAGGAAAAATAACCGGAGAAGGAACAGTATCCAACGGGATTATAAGCTTTGATAAAGTCAACTTCTATTCACAGTTGAACTTTAATTTGTTAAGCGTATCCCAAATTTGTGATAAATCCTACTCTGTACTTTTTGATGATTCTTTCTGTTATATATAAAAGCCAGGATTTCAGATAAGCAAGGATAGCGTGGTTGTTAAAGCTGTCAGAGACCGAGAAGTATACAAACTTGTTATGTCTCAAGTGGATTCTTCTACAAAAACAACTTGTCTCTTTGCTAAAGCATCAAATGATGAAAGCCAGCTATGGTATAGACGTCTCGGGCATTCAAATTTCAAAAAGATGAACAAGCTTGTAGCAGGAAATCATGTTATTGGCCTTCCATCAAAGAAGTTTGCCACAACTGATTTATGCTCAGCATGTTTAAAAGGAAAACAACACAGAGCATCTTATAAGTCCAAGCTGATAAACTCAAATTCCAAACCACTTCAGTTGTTGCATATGGACCTTTTTGGACCAACCAACGTGAAGAGTATTGGAAGAAAATCTTACTGTTTAGTTATCATTGATGACTATACAAGATTTTCATGGGTTTTCTTTCTAAATGCAAAATCTAAAACGGCTGAATTAATAAAAGAATTCATCATAAAAGTAGAAAATCAACAACGGGTGGGTGTCAATTTCTTGGACCCAGATTAGTCTCATGGCAATGCAAGAAACAAACAAATTTATCTGTTTCCACTGCAGAAGCTGAGTACATTGTTGCTTCTGCAGGATGTTCTCAAATCCTTTGGTTACAAAACCAACTACTTGATTACGGGTTCAACTTTCTTAAAACACCTATTTACATTGATAACACAGCTGCTATGTTCATTACAGCTAATCCTGTCCAACATTCTAAAACAAAACATGTCGAAATTCGATATCATTTTCTCAGAGATAACTCTAAAAAAGGTTTAATCATTCTGATTCAAATTGCTACTGAAAAAAAATTGGCCGACCTTTTTACTAAAGCCTTCTTACCAGGACGGTTTGAGTATTTGGTTGAGTCAATTGGTCTTATTAATCACACTTAAAATTGGTTTTTTTGAGAATTTCAGTAAATTGAGTCTAAATATGATCAGAACCCTCCCTTATATGAATATGACACTGTCAGAGAACCTGTCAAAGTTAATTGCATGGATTTATTTTTGTGTGTGCATGTTTTTTTTTAAAGCAAAAGCCAAATACAAAAATAGAAAATTGAAAAACAAAAGATAAAAATATAAAACCAAAAATCACCAAAATAGTGTTTTTCCTTATTAATTATATAGGAATGAATTTGTTTTGCAATACATCAGAAATGATAGTACATTAGTATGATCAGTTGCAGACTTCGCTTTCAACTAAAGTCTGACATGATCAGATATGATGTGCAGGTAAGCTCTTGCAATTATACTGAAAAAGTAAATTCTTGTGAGTAAACTAAATCACTCATGCATTCATGTATGTCTATCTTAGCACTAATGAGTAGTGTTAATTTCTCAAATTGATTGCTTGTTAAGACATAATCTCACACCTGATGGCGATATGAATAACCATTAAGCTCTAATTATTTAATACATCTAACACTTCTCTGTTATGAGTCATCATAGACCTGAAGTGATGAGATATCCTTTGTTGTAAGTGATTACAGACCTGGATATACTCACTGATGTAACAAGATGCCAATGTGCACAAACACCAAATGAGATCTGGTTATAGTATATGTCAGGTTAACAAGTTGAGAATAGTGACTTCTTGCATATCTTTATGAGAATTAACCTCTCTAAGTCTAGATGTGACTGCATAATGTCATATCTAACTGTACCTTAAACAATCCAAGAATTGAAAAAGTAAGTGTGCTGAGTATCTTGCCAACAGCACTCATTTTCTGTCCTTAGATCTAGTGTCTCCTTTGCTGCAAAAATGCTGATCTGGAACACACTTGATCAGGATTTAATCACTGTCTGTGACTATCCATCATTTTTTTATTTCAATGTGCTGATCACTGCTAATATGATCTCACTGCAAACATGATTCATTGTGAATATTAGATTTTTATTCTGTTTTCATTTTAATTTTTTTTTTTTGCATGTTTCCTGTGTGCAGGTAATTTAACAATGATTAGTGTGCTCTTCATGTGACAAATTCAAGAAACTTATAAGTTTTATCAAACTTAAAAGTTTAGGGGGAGTAAAAAGAGTTTAAAAGAAAAATGACTGTTAAATTTCAGGATATGTAAAATCATGAAAAATCAAAAACTAATATTTTGGATGGAAAGGATGATGCTACAGATGTTCAAACATGTGTGTGTAATAAAATGAAAAATAAACCTGAAAAACATTTTAAATGGAGAAGCTTCTTGCAAAAGTTAAATGAGAGTTTTTGTTAATTTTAGAGACTAAAATGACGGGAAACTAATTTTGAAACATTAAAACAAAAAATAAAAATAAAATAAAATAAAAATTTCAAAATTTAAGGATGAAAAATAAAAAAAAAAAAAAAATTTCAAGGGTTAATTTTGAAAATTTTGGGTAAAAGTCAAAATTTGACTTATTAAATTCAAATTTTGAAATTTGTTTAAATATTAGTATGTAAATAGTGCTAATATGTCTAAACAGTGTGCAGGTGGAAGATTATGAAAATTTACAAGTGTTAGACACATGGAAGTAATCTCATGCGCCTAAACAGTGGTCAAAAGTCCAAATGTAGGAGCATGATGATTTGTTCAGAATTTGTGCAAGTGTTAGACGTTTGACAACTTCATGTGGACAAACAGTAGTCATGCGCCTACACAGTTGTCATGAGTCTGAAAATATTGTTAACTGTTGGGCATTTTACATTCCCATGCGCCTAAACAATTCTAATGTGTCTGTGTAGAAACCAAGTATTGGGTGTTTCTGCTTAGTTCATGCGTCTGAACAGTGCAAAAGCAACTGAACAGTGCCCATGCGCCTAAGCTCATGCGTACAAACAGTGCTTATGCGTCTGAACAGTTCTCATGCGTCTAAGCCCATGCGCACAAACAGTGCTCATGCGCCTAAATTTTTTCACTTAGTATATAAACAATACTTTGTGTTTCTCAGATTTCATTCTCAAATCTCCCTTGAATACTCAGTTTCTCAAAACCCATACATCCAGATAAACCCTAAATCCTCATTCTGATTGATTTTTGTGTTGTTGTTGCACTTGAAAGTGATAGAAATCAATTCTAAATGTAAGTTCGAACTCAAAATCACACAAATTTCAGATTAATAAGCTGATTGATTTGGGCGTTTCGAACCTGTTTAGGCGTTCGAACCCTAATGAATTGAATCTGTTAAAATGTGATTTAACAAAGGATATTGAATGAAAATTGATGATTATATAAAGAAATGAACTGGATTGCGAACCTGTTTGTGCATTCAAATCGAGTGTTCATCAAAGTTGAATATTTGATGATAATCAAGCAGTCGACTTGAAGATGAACAGTCAAGAGAAAAAAATTTTAAAAAAATAATAATAAAAATAAAATAAAATGGAAAATAAATCAAAATCTATATTGAAAATTGTTTTGAATAAAAGTCAAAATGTAAAATGGTAAATCATCTAAGAAACAAAATTGTTTGAATGTGTATAATTCATCAGAATATCAAAATCTCAGCAAATTCAAGCATTAAAGTGTTAAATTAAAAAATTTAAATAGAGTGAAAATATATCTTTCAAAATCTAAATTTCTTTGTTTCTTTGCAGATGGCAGATTTAAAGTTTGAACCCAAACATAATGTGGTTGCTCTTCTCAATAAAGAAGTTAGAGATGCCATTGGATACGAAGACATTATCAGATTTCTGCTGAGAACCATATATGTATATGCTATGTGTTACCAGCCTATTATATATGCTCTTCCGATTCGAAAGTTCTGGAGCACTGCATATATTGATGCTGATGATAATGGAAGGAAAGTAGTTAGAGGGTTTATAACCAACATGAGGATGATTGAAGTATCAAAAGATTATATAAGATATGCTTTGAGATTAGGTCAAAATGATGCTGAAGATTTATCTGAACTGACATTTGATGAATGTAGTCAAACATTCATGGAAATGGGTCATCCTAATCAATTTCCAAAGAAACAGTTCTTCAGAGCCCGTGTATTCAACCACTGGAAACTTCTATGCTATATATTCCAACATTGTATGTCCAAGAGGAGTGCAGGATGGAATTCTTTCCCTGTTGACATTGCTTCTCCAATAGTAGCACTGGCAACAAACAGGAGATTTAATATGTCCAAGTGGATCATGAATGGGTTTATTTTCAATTTAGAAAAGGGCATAAGGAATAAGTATCTGATGTGTCCAAGATTCCTTCAAATGATCATTAATGAAGAATATCCTGACATAAGGGTAAATGGTTTTAGTGGGGAAACATTGATTCTTGAACACATGTCAGAGATATCATACAAAAGATTGTCTATGGTGATAGGTGCTCAGAATGTTCCTCTATTTGATTACATCAGGAATGTGGCAAATGATGAAGTTAATATCACTATAGATCACTATCATCTAACTGAAGAAGAACCACTAGATCCAGCTGATCTTATTGAAGAAATTCCAGCTGATGATGATGAAGAAGATGATGATGATGATGAACATGACGAAGCTGATGATGAAAGTTCCAGTTCATCAGATGATCATAATGGAGATGACGGTAATGAAGGTGATGATAATGTTGAAGCTATAGAAATGATCCATGAGCAAGTACAAGAATCTGAGCATGTTGTTGAAGAGGCACATGAAGAAAGTGATGATGCTGCAGAAGAAATAGATGGTGATACTGAGGAAATGGATGAAAATATAGAAGAAACATCCAAGAAGTTGATCAAATGACTGAAGAGCTAGTTGATGAAAGCCAATCAGTTGAAGAAATAGCTGAAATGATAGAGGAAATGGTTGGTGGTGAAGAACATATTGTATTAACTGAGTTTGTACAAGAGTCTATTCATGAAGAAAATGTGAATAAGGAAGTAGAGTTACAAAAACAAATTGATAAACTTAAAAAGGATAATGAGAATCAAGTTAAGAGAATTGAAGAGCTGAAAGATGCTAATAAAAAGTTAATTGAAGAGATGAAAGAGAAAGAAAAATTGATTGATGAGTTGAGGAAAAGTAAAGAAGAAAATTTGAAAACTTTTGAAGTTATGATGGTTGATTATAATTTGATGGAAGAAAAGTTAAAGAAGATAAGTGAGGAGAATAATATGTTGAAAGGTGAACTAAACAAGTTGAAAGAAACTCAAAAGTATCCATCTCCTGAGGTAATAATTATATCTGAGATTGCTCCAGTTGAGGTTGAAAATATTCAATCTGTAGATAAAGGGAAAAGGAAAGTTGATGAGATTGACGTTTCAGTTTACCTGAATCATCTTCTAAAATACAAAAGATGAATGTTGAAGAAGGTGAAGCTGACATTCAAGAGACGATCGGAGCTCTAGATGCCATAGAGTCTGAATTTGATGATGATTGGTACAATGAAGTACTTGATGATGAAGACATTCATGAGGCTAATGTTGAAGAACATTTTTCTCCAAGTGGATTAAGCCATGATGACATACCTGTTGATATTGAAGATAGATATAATTATCTGGTGAAAATGAAATACAACAGAGTATTCTTAGATGGATTAACTGTCTCACAGATCAATGAAGAATTTGAAAAATGCATAGCAGCTGAGTCAAGTGCACCGATTGATCTTAATGAGATTGTGGTTGAGCATGGTGAATGGAATCCTCTAAGTGAATGTATAAATGTTGAGGATATTCAAACATCAGAATTGCACCATCAGAATCCAGACGTCATGAACGTAACTATGTTAAGGATGTGGTTGCAATCAAGGAACTATCCTTGGAGGAAATTGAAAAGATTACAAGCGGAATCCTTGAGAAACTTGGTGAGAAGCTTTCAAGAGACTAAGAAACAAACAAACAAGATGATCATTCTAGATACTGACAATCCTCAGTATTTAGAAATAACTAAAAGAACAAGGATTTTGAAGCCACATGAGATTAAATCAATGGCTATGGATAGTTCAAGATATGAAAGAAGAAGAGAGCTAATAAAGATGTTTCCACAAACAGAAAGACAAGGATATGACGTTCCTTTGGTAAAAAGGCAATTATGGAACAAAGCTGGATCTGCGGGTGACCTTGTACGAAATGTTTTACAAAAAGGACAATCTATCTCAGAGTTATTAAATGCTATGATTGTTCCTGACACAACAAAAGAGGTCAAGATCGTAGCTTGGAAATATGATGAAGTGTTTGATGCATTTTTTATTAAGAGAGTTAATGCTATATGTGACGTGTATCACTTTTTCTCAAGCATTATTAAGCTCCTAGTACAAGATCTGAAAGAATTAGCAAAATTGCCTTTGATAAACCATTCTAAAGCTAAGCGTGGAGAGATGTTTGTAGAGCTTCTTCACCGAGGAATAAATAGAATGCCATTCTTCTTGCAAACACGTTGTGATCAAGAGGATAAAGAATATTTCCAAAAGTTAAAGAAAAAGAAAAAAGGAGTAGAAAAGGATATGGGTGAAGAAATGTTCCTTCATGCGTATAGTGATGCATTTTTTGAAAAAATCACTAATCTGGGACTTAAAGTAATTGAAGGATCACAGCAGTCCAAACCAATCCTGAGATGGTTTTATAATGCTGATACTTTTGAGATGAAGTTAGTTCGAGACTTGAATGATTGGGACAATGAGATGTGTTGAATCAATATTTCAGATTCGTTGAGCTTGGATCTTAGGATTCATCAGTTTCAGATCCGAAAATTCAAAATTAAAGATGGGTCGAAGTGTGTGAATCGAAGAACAAGGAGGTGTGTGTAATGTATAATGTTATGATTTCATTGATGTTAAATAATAAATTACAATGAAGAAACATATATAGATATGGATGAACATCAAACCCACCCAAAGGAGAGAATTTCTCCTTGGGTGGTGATTTACACCATGAAAAACACACACTTAAGAACTACAAGCCACTCACACACTTTGCAATAACCACCCATTACAAGTGGCACTAGTGGTTCTATTTATAATGTTTTTACATCATGACCTAATTTTGACTTTTCTTGTGGTCTTGATGTTGACTTTGTCTTGTTGTCTTTGTCTTGTGTTTGTTTTGTTCTGTTTATCAACTTGGTCTCTGAACTTGTACAATGAGGTCTTCAGTTGGCTTTGATTGTGGTTTGAAAAGCTTTAGTTTATCAATTGTTGAACCCAACAAGATGATCACTCTGTTTGGAGTATTTGAACTCAAATTACTTTATCCAAGTTATATTTCATTTTTGTCCATTTAGAAGTTTGAGAAGGTATTTCCCGAGAATGCAGAAAATGACAAGAAATATTTTATGTCCATCATCAAAGTTATGAATGCAGTAATGGAAAGAATAATTTTGAGGAAAGCAATGGCGTATGAAAATATAGTAAAGAAAGATCTCAAAGACATTGACTTTATGAGAATATCAAGTAAAGGTGTACTGGAAATTTATTGCAAAGATAATCCAAATCCAACAGAGTGCTATGCAAATGTGGATATAGCTGGATTATCTAAGAAAACTTTGGAAGTGATGAAGTCTATGGAGATAAAAACAAATGAGAAGAAGCCTGAACAAGGTGTGCTTGCTGAGAAATTTAAAGCTGCAATTGCAAAGGCTATAAGGGAGCAAGAGACTTACAAGGAGAAACCAGTATTCAAAGTCAAGGAAGAACCTGAAGACTTCTTTGATGTTTGAAGACTGAAGATCAAGCTGGAGACTGAAGACTGAAGACTTGACTGAAGATTAAAGGATCAAGACCAGATTGGAGATTAAAGATTGAAGATCTGAAGCCCGAAGATTTTGAAGACCGAAGACATGTAAATCTTAGGGGGAGTATTGTAGATGCTTCCTTTAAAGATTAACATTTGTCTTTATTTGTCTTTTGTATTTTTGTCATAGTATAGGGACATTTATTGTAAATATGTTCCTTTGTTTTCTTGATTAGTTTAAATAGGCTAAATATGTATTGTGTAGGTAGACATCTAGAGACATCTAAAGACATCCAGACATCTAGAGACATCTAGAGATTAGACTTTCAGTTTTAGACGCTTTGTTTCTGTTACTTACACTTTGTATTCTTCTCTACTAATCAATGAAAACTTCTATGAACTTTTGTTAATTTCGAGTGTTGAATTGAATACTTCTGTGTATTAGATTGAATTGCGTTCTTATATCATCACAGATCGAACCATTTTGAGCTCATCAGTCAGGACCAAAGGAATGGTTTCTGGCTATGGGTGTCTTAGCAACCTTACAATCAGTCATCTTGAACCTTGTAAGTATGTTTTGTACATACTTTGACTGACTGATGAAGATGCCATCTTCAACCCGCTTCACTTGAATTTCTAGAAAGAAATTGAGTTCCCCCATGGCACTCATTTCAAATCTATTCTTCATCAGCATCTCAACGTCTTTGCAGAGCTTTGGATTAGTTGAACCAAAGATGATGTCATCTACATATATCTGAACTAGCAATGTGTCATTCCTTGTATCTTTGATGAAGAGGGTCCATAAACTTCTTCAATAGTACCTCTTTTGTATCCATAATTGTAGAGGTATGTTGATAGTGTCTCATACCACTTTCTTGGAGCTTGATGCAGTCCATAAAGGGCTTTATCAAGATTGCAGACATAATCAGGATGATCTGGGTCTACAAGCCAGGTGGTTGTTTAATATAAACTTCTTCATCAATCACCCCATAAAGAAAGGCACACTTCACATCGAGCTGGTAGACCTTGAAATCCTTGGATGCAGCATAAGCCAGGAATATCCTTATAGCTTCAAGTCTTGCTACAGGAGCAAAGACATCAGTATAATCAATTCCTTCTTCTTGTGTGTATCCTTGGACAACCAGCCTAGCCTTGTTTTTGATGATGATCCCTCTATCATCCTTCTTGTTCTTAAATACCCACTTGGTACCTATGACAGTCTTCCCTTGAGGAATAGGGCACAAGTTCCACACCTTCTGTCTTTTGATTTAAAGCAACTCTTCTTGTATTGCTTTAATCCAACTTCCATCCTTTAGAGCCTCATCAACTTTCTTGGGCTCAATTTGGGATAAGAAACAAGAATGTAGACAAACATGGCTGTCATGAGTTTGTCCTCTTGTTCTCACCCCTGAGTCAACATTTCTAATGATGTTTGTGGTGGGATGTGACTTGTGGATCCTGAGTTGAGGAATTACAGCAAGTTGGTCAGATAGATCAAGATTAGAGATATTTTAATCTGGTAAAGAAGAGTCCCCCACCACATCAGCACACTTATCAAGAGAAACTTAATCCAATGAGTGTGTGACATCATTGATGTTGTCTTCAATGGAGTGGTTATCAGCATCAAGAAATTCTTGATCACTATCACCACCACCCGTTCCTCCTCCATTGGAGGTTCCTTCACCTAAATTCTGAGCCTCTGAACTGGAATTTGAGGGTAATTCAGTTGAATCAGCAGTATTTGTCATGCTTGTGATGACTGGAGCCTCAATGACAGGGTTAGTCACTATTGGAGCTGAAGTAGTCTTCTTGTTTGGTCTTCTCAGCTCAAATCTTGGGTCAGGATCCTCTGTTGACCTATTATCCATAGATCCTAAAACATTCTCACAAGATTTGTTAAAATAGTTAGTAACTAAATCAAGATCAAATAGCCAATCTGGACTAGAACCTTTCACACAGGGTGTGTGTTCATTGAAAGTCACATTGGCTAACTCCTCAATGATTCTAGTTCTGAGATTGTATACTCTATAAGCCTTGGCTTGAGAAGAGTATCCAACAAAATGTCCATCATCTGATTTCTTAGCAAACTTAGCTATTTGATCTTTGGTATTCAAGATGGTGCAAGGACATCCAAATGTTTTGAGAAAACCAATAACTGGTCTCTTTTTATGCCATAGTTTATAAGGAGTTTTACCATGTGTCTTAACTACTAAAACTCTATTCTGCACATAGCAGGCTGTGTTGACAGCCTCTGCCCAGAAGGTGATGGGCAGCTTAGTGTCAGACAACATAGTTCTTGCAGCTTCAATAAGTGTCTTGTTTCTCCTCTCAGCAACACCATTTTGCTGAGGAGTCATGGGAGCACTATATTGTCTTGAAATACCCTTTTCATCACAAAATGTGTCAAGGATTTGGTTTTTAAATTTGGTTCCTTGATCACATCTTAATATTTTGACCTTGTGATCAGATTGATTCTTAATTTTCAGAATGAAATTCTTTAAGATTTCAGGGGTTTCATCCTTAGTTCTATGGAAAAACACCCAAGTGAATCTTGTGAAATCATTTGTGATCACTAAACAGTATGAGGTCCTTCCTAGACTCATTACACTGGTGGGGCCAAACAGATTCATATGTAATAAGTGTAGGAGAGTAGTGATAGAGTTCATTTCCTTTGGCTTGTGAGACACTTTGTGTTGCTTCCCTTTCAGGCATGCAACACAGTGGTCATCACTTGTAAACTCTTTCTTTGGCATTCCAGTTACCAAATCATTCTTAATCAGTTTATTCATGTTTTTAAAGTTTACATGGCATATTCTCTTATGCCAAAGGAAAGACTCATCACTATTTGCTTTAGATAGAAAGCAAGAAACCTCTCCAGATAGAAATGCTTCCTGCAAGTCCATCTTGTACATGTTCCCTCTCCTGGGGGCTCTAAGCAAAATATCCTCAGGAGGAATGTCAACCCCGGGCTTGAGAACAATGCACTCATGCTCAGTAAAGTGCATGTGATGTTTTTGGTCACAAAATTGGGACACACTCAGAAGATTGTATCCAAGCTCTTTGATAAAGTTTACCTTCTTAATACTAAGCTTACCATTTGTAACCTTCCCCTGCTAGTAATGTAACCTCCTGCATCTCCCCCAAAAGCAACTGGTCCTCCCTCAATCCTTTCAAAGTTTTGAAGCAAGGACTCATTGCCAGTCATGTGCCTGGAGCAGCCACTATCAACAATCCAGATATTTTTGTTGGTCTTTAGCTGTCCCTGTACAAAAAGAGATGATTTAGTTATATTTAAAAACCCAAGCCTCATTGGTCTTGGGCTTATTAGAATAAGTTAAAGGCAATGAAACAGTAATAGATCCTATGCTCAGGCTTTGGGGATCATTTGCTATTTCTGATGATGAACTTTTAGCCATATGGTTTTCCTTCATCTTCCACACCACCTTTGAAAGATTGGGCTTGACCTTCAATGCTTCGGAAGCTTTTGTGGCTTCGGAAGCTTTGGAGACTGATCCTTCGGAAGATCTTGCTTTCAGTGTAGCAGGCCTCAGTACTTCGGAAGCATTCCTTTCTTCTGAGACCAATTTTCCTTCCGAAGGCAATGGTTCATTTGCCTTTTTCTTCATTTTGGAGCTTCCGAAGGAAACAGATTTTCCTTCCGAAGCTGTTTGTTTCTTCTTCCTCTCAGAAGTTTTCTTCTTGATCATGTGGATAGTACCCTTTGGATTGTATTGACAATACTTAGCCAGATGTGAGGTACTACCACACATAACACAATCTAAATCTTTTATTCTGAGAGCCTTCTTTTCTAAAGAAGACTGAGCTTGAACACTTTCCTTTTCCTCTTTCACCTTTTTAGATGATGCAGCAGGCTTCTTAGGGTGAAGCTTGCTTTTAGAAATGAATGGTTCAGGCTGTGTAGCAGTGACACACAGCTGATCAATCTTCTTATTGTTGCTGGAGTGAGTTGAAGCTGAAGTAGAACTCTTGGTACTAGAATTCTTGGCAGGATCTTTAGGTTTTATCACCTTGAACCCTACAGAGACAAATACTTGTTTCTGTTTGGGATCAAAGGTGGTCTTGACCTCTTGAGCTTTTCTTGATCTTCTCTTTGCTCTTCTGATCAAGTTCTTCCTTTTGGTTTTGCTCAAACCAGCTTCTTTTTCCTCCTTACGAGCATGGTGACCCTTTTTGGATTGACTCTCTTCACTCACCTTAGAGTCATCCCTCACCTTCTCCTCTTCATCCTCTTCATCACTGGGGTCTATGGATGGAAGCTCATCTTGACCAGTTCCACACCTTGGAGATCTAACTGATAGTAGAGAGTGTGGAGGAGCTATCTCACTAGATCCTAGTCCCTGTTTGTTCTGATAACACACTTTTGCATGCAGAGATGAGGATATCATGTTCTTGAAGGTTTCCTCTTCAAGAACACATTTTTCTACGCTGGCTTTGCTGATCACATGCTCAGCCTGGAATTCAGTCAACTTGGTAATGAGATCCTTAATTTGAGTCCTGTAATTTGTTTGCTCATGTTTAAGAGTTGAAACTATTTTCTCTAGATCATCTATCTTAAGTTTATAGTCATTTTCAGCTCTTTTAAAATCAGCTTTTAAAATATTCAAGGACTCTATGTCAGATCTCATTCCCAAGTTGTAGGACCTGTATCTGTTTACTTTAGCAATATAATCAGGAGAGAAAAGATGTTCAAGTACCTTGGCTTCATCATGGTCAGCCATGAGTGCTTGGTTTGGAGATGCATCTTCATCTTGAAAGCTCCAGTCAAAGCCTCCTTCTTCAACAGCAACTGCAGCTTGTTGTCTTGGCTTCTCATTCTAGTGCCCTCTTTTAGTGTAGTTTGGCCTGGATGAGGCTTGGCCACCTTTTGATTTGGGTGCCTTGCATTCTCTAGCAAAGTGTCCCATCTGGTTATAGTTGTAACACTTGACTTTGCACTTGTCCAGCCCAAACTTGCCACTGGCAGCATTGCTAGGAAACCTTCTCCCGGTCCTCTTGTAGAATTTTTGGGCTTTGTGAGTGAGAAGAGCCATCTGCTGGACTATCTCCATATATTCCAAATCATCTGGATGGATACAGTCCAGGTCTTCAAGAGTAAAGAGAAAGTTACCTGAACTTTCATCAGTGGAAACAAAAGCTTGAGAGGAGCTTGTCTCTTGGAAGGGACTTCCTTGGATGTAGCTCTCTTTGGGTGTCTCCGGGAAGGTGATGAAAGGACCCTTTTGTGAACTCTCAGGGTAGCAGATGAGATGATGCTATGGTTCTCTGCTATCCCTTTCAACCACATGAAAGGCTGAACTCTGGTGAGTATTAGAGTTACCTGATGAATTTTGCATGTTCATCACCATCTGGTATCCACTGAGTATGCCATACAGCTCAGTGAGAGTGAGGGTCTTGAGGTTTTCAGTCCTCTTAATGACCACACAATAGTATGTCCATTATCTTGGAAGAGAGGACATGAACTTCCTTATAATATCCATGTTCTCAATGGTCACCCCAACATCAGCCAGAGTATCCACAATCTCAACATACCTGTAGTATTGTTGAGTCATGGTTTCACCTGTTTTGAAGGTGAAAATTTCAAACTGCTGCTTCAGGAGATCTTTTTTGTTCTCCTTGGCTTCATTTGAACCCTCATACATAAGTTTCAGTGCATCCCATAGCTGTTTGGCGGTCTTGCACTTCTTGAAACCTCTATAGATGGAGTTTGGAAGAGCAGTTTGGAGGGTTGTCATGGCTTTCTAATCAATATCA
Source organism: Flaveria sonorensis (assembly GCA_025506505.1). NCBI lineage: Eukaryota > Viridiplantae > Streptophyta > Magnoliopsida > Asterales > Asteraceae > Flaveria > Flaveria sonorensis. Next base: position 64,087,274 of record CM046433.1, on the reverse strand, counting down.
ATTCTTTTCCAATCTTTATAAGAAAAGTCAGCCCTCTCCTTTGGTATCATACCACCACCAGCAGCAGCTGAAGTGGTGCCTGGTACATAAGGTCCATGGACAATAGCCTCCCACATCCTGGAATCTTGAGACTTGATAAAGCCTTCCATTCTTTGACACCAAGTGTCAAAATCCTCAGGTGGGATCAGTGGGGACTTTGTCATTGTTCCAGTTTCCATATCAGCTTTGGAGATAGCTGCATTTGAAGAGTTAAGTGATGTGTGTTACTAAGAGGTTTTGAAGATAGTGAGATCTTGCAAACAAGAGCCTGGAATGCTTTGATACCAAATGCAGGACCGTTAAAAGAGACTTTGCACTTAGTTAACACACTTAGGAGGATCTTTAGGATCACTTAACAATTCAAATAGGGAACTTAGAACTTAAACTGATGATACAATGCACAACACAAGTAAAGTAAGAGCAAGAACACAAGAAATAATTTTCAAGGAAGTAGTATATTGCTTCTTAGGTTTTATTACAAGTGTTTGCACTGATATCTAAAATACAAGAACCTTTGACTCTTTATACTAAACCTACAACCGTTAATATGCAAAAAGATAGTTGGATGTGACTAATCTAGACAACAAGATCAGCCTAAAGTCAAAAGGCAGATTGCCTTTTGACTAGTGACTATGACAGGCCATAGCTCACTGACTTTCCTATTACAAAAATCCAAAAAGAAGCAAATACAGAAACTTGCAGACAAAGACCTTATCTACTTTATCATAAAGAATGGAAATTTCATCAACTTATGATAGTTGGTGAACCAATAGAGCATGCAGCGGATAGGGGGTTGCTTTATGATAAAGTTTACAGAAAAGGTGTCTTTTCTCTCTCTTCTAAAGTAATCAGTCTTGTCTTTATTCAGCTTCGGAAGACTTTGTCTTGAGAGCTTCGGAAGACTTCATCTTTAACCTTCGAAAGAGTTGAGTCTTTGGCTTTGGAAGACTTGACACTTAGTGTAAAGTTTCCTCAGTAGTTTCTTCTGAACATTGGCTTCGGAAGATTTTACACTTAGCATTTTACTTGAGTGTGTAAAACTTCCAAAGCTAGTTCTTCTTTGTTCCTTAGTGCATGTTGGAAGACTTGGTTGTTTTGGTATCCTTTGGTTGCATCAGCCTCATAACCTCAGAGGTTCCTACAAAGATGTTCTTAATATGTTAAAATTTACAATTATCCTATATATGAAAAAAGTAGTGTGAGCAATAGGTTACTTTGGAGATTTTTAATTTTGGCCTCTAAAATTTTTCTTTTTTCTTTTGGGTTCTTATGTATTTAAGAGACAGATTTCTCATTTACCTACAAGTCGACTCACATCTTGTAGAGAGAGAAAGATGCATGTGTGTGACGATGGCGGAGACGGTCGCGGCAGTTGCCGCTCCGGCTTGCTGGCCGCCTCTCCACCTTGGTGGATGTGTCCTCGTTGTCGGTCTTCCGTTATCTTTATAGTAGATGGTGTCGGTTGCGGTTGGCATGGTGGGCTTGGGGGCAAGCCGCATTTCGCAGTCGTTTCCTTACCGCCGATGTGTTTTCTTGCTTTTACTGGGTTCTTCTAAGGGAATCTAAAGTGATAGTAGGGGTGGTTCGACGGGTAGACAGATTTGAGGTGAGGAAGCGGTGGTGGGTCTGCGAATACAGTCGACGATGCCGTTCTTGCTCGCGTTTTGGTGGTCGGTGCCCGTCACCACCATTCCTGTGTTTGCATGGGTCACCTTGGTAGTGATGAAGATGACCTATCTTCCTCCTATGTTTCTAGGGTTTGTAATCTCAGATCTGTTCTATGGTCTGTTTTTGAGGTTATGGACCTTTCAAGGTCCTTGATTAGAGATATGTACGGGTTTACCCCATTTGTAGGGTTTGTACAAAGAAGTATGTTTTTAATGGTGACTGTGGCGATGATGGCGTGCGGTGGCGACGGCGGCGGTAGCAGCTCCACCTCCCACCACTATCGTTGTTTTGTGTTTTAGGTGATTTGCCATTAAACTGTTGCTTTTGGTGGTGTTGAGTAGTTGTTCATCTGATCTATGTCTGTCTCTGCTTGTTGTATCATTTCGTCGATGATGATGAGACCTACCTCATCTCAGACTTTTTCTTTTTGGTTTGATGATATTGAGTCGATGCTCATCTGAGAAACTATTGGACATGTTCCTTTTCGATTCTCATCTGACCTATGTTTTGGCTCTAATACATTGGATCTATTGGTACAAGAAAGATCAATTGTCATGCCTTCCAAGCTCTTTACTCACACTTGGATTTTTAGTGCAAGCATTAGATGTTCTTGGGGTTACAATGGAACTAAACATCTAAAAATAGTTGGCTCACAAATGTCCAAAGGTGATGATGCGGGATAAAATGATAGTCTTTGGTGTTTTGGCGTGGCAATGGTTTTGATAGCATCCATATCGATGAAGCATTTCTAAGCCTTCAAATGCCATCAGTGATTACAGTTGGTAGTGTGTTAAGTTTAGAATATAAGGAACATTGATTTACAGGCTGCTAATGCCATCGACCTAGATTGTTCAATGACCCTCGATTCTGGTTGTTTTGTAACTGTTGAGATTGTTGTTTTGGCCTTCACTTGCACGATGTTGTATTTTTTGGCATTTGAATAAATATGAGTAATAGGCGATGACGATAAACGAATGACCTTTGACATTGTTGTTTTGGCGTGGAAAACTGTTAGTTTGCCGCCACAACAAAACTGCCATTTCCTAGCCTTTTATCGAGTTGTTTAAGTGTCTATTCAGCCCCGTCGTGAAAAGCTTAGGGAGAAAACAACTAGTTCAATAATTGACACAACGTAAGGACAAAAACATATTAATAATATAATCTCACTTTATTTAAAATGTTAGAAAATAGAAGGATATCTTGGTAATAAGAAAAAGTTTGTTATTTGATTATATGTTATAATAAGGTGCCAAAAGTTATGTCTAAAACCAATGATTTAAAAATTTCAAACTCAAAAAGATTGTTAAAGTCAAGAAGTTTTACATATTCTTTTATTTTAGTATAAGTAGTTGAATATTCAAATTATTAGTTAATATTAGTAATAGGGGTGTGCACTTTGTGGGTCGATCCGGTTAGGACCCGCGAACCGACCCGTGAAAACTAAGACCGACCCGTGTATGTGTTAGCCGTTCCGGCCCACGGTTTGGTTTTTCTTTTGTAAACGGTTAAGGGTTGGTTTCGGTCCAAGCCCTCTTGTATGAGCTCGGTTTTGGTCCGACCCGATTACAATTAGGCAAAAATAAAAGTTGGTTTTTGCTTTTTAGATGTTAAATAGATTGCCTTTGAACACCAAAAATGTAAAAAAATGTTTTACTAGCATATAATAAAAGTTTCAGATGAATAAACTTTTAGTCGGTTATTGACGAACACTATTGCACGGTATACCTAAATTAGCTCATAAAGGAGTTATGACAATAACTAATGTACGGTTTGTATTTTTATATGGTACCAATTTGTGTATGTTACAATAACGAGTCTAAGAAAAACAACCCATTGATTGGTTTGTTTATATTTTAAAGTTTCATTTTTCTCCCGACAAAAAGTACGAGCCTAAAAAACATTTGCGCTCCGGACATCATATTATGCTGAACCGACCCGTTTAACTCGGTTCGGTCAGGGCCGAACCGTATGTAAATGGTCCGGTTCTCGGTTCTTTATATAAACCACTTATCGGTTTCGAGTCAAGGGTGGGTCGGTCCGGTTCGGTTCGGTTCCGACCCGTTGCTCACCGCTAGTACTTAGTAATACAAGGTCTTCTAATTATAAAAACAAATCAAAACTGTTAAACAAATATGTAAAAACTGATATGATTTAATAATCATTAATATCGAAATGAGATTTATTTCTAAATTAGATACGGTGAGTTTGAAAGTTGGGATTGATTGTGGTTGTGATTGTGGTTGTGATTATATTCTAGGTGGATCTTAGATAGATAGGCTATATAACAAAATAGTTACTTTTTTTATTAAATCAGATAGATAGATGCTGTTAAATATCAAATCGAACATAACTAACATTATGTACCAAAAAGACCCATGACTCATGTGATCATATTCTCTTGGCATGAACTGGAATATCTTGATACAACAAAAATACATGGTCACGTGTCCTTATAAGATTACATATTTGTTATTTAATCATTTCATATAGTTTAAAACTGAAAAGTAAAATACACATTACATTATCCCTCTGATACTAGTAACAAAATCAATCCTAGTATAGTAAATCATACAATCAGAACTAGTAATTAATAAACACTGTTTATCTTCTTTAATACTCTAAATGCAAGTTGTTAATCTAGCTAGAACATTAACTTTTGCTAGTCAATCTTTAGTTTTCGGTTAACATTGTGATTTAAGATGAAGATTAGTTCATGGTGCGTAAAAGTTGCAACTCAATTTTGTAGCGGATTAGTCCATCACCGGCTCCCTTTGTTGTTGTTACTCACTTAGTCAGAGTCCTCTCGTGTTCTTATTCATTTGTACTTTGACTTCTATATCAAGTGTTCCTTGAACCATTATAATATCTTGAAACTAGTGATGAAACAAAGGAAGTGAAGTTGGTTACATATAACATGGAAGGAGCATGCCGAAACCTCTTCCTTGCTACTCATGACAAAACATAAGTGAGAGACTATCAGTATGTCCACTCGAAAGTGAAGCTTCATATGAAACCGATGTGATCGCCACTTCTTTAAAACTCTTTTAGCAAGAGCGAACTATGAGTTCTATTGCAAGATTTATGCTTACTAATTTTACTGGGGTAAAAAGATAGAACTCAAAATAAAGATTAACAGAAAACATGATCACCAACGGTTTGTTAATAAACTTGTGTAAAGTATGGGGAAAAAACAAGTAAAACACAAGGGAGCATGGAATATGTGAGTCATAGAATGACTTTCTATAGGAAAGTTTTTTAGCAGTCATACAACGATTATTTTTTCAAATTTACAAGATACTATTAATAAAATTGTCACAAGGAGAGATTTATAGCCATTACATATCATTTTTTCAAAATTACAAATTACTACTAATAAAAAATGTCACATGGATAGTTTTATAGTTGTTACGTAACAATCATTTTTTTCAAATGCACAAACTCTACAATCAATAATTTCGCACAAATAGTTTTATAGCCGTACACAACGATGACTTTTTAAATTTAAAAAAATACTGCTACTGAGATGTCACATAGATAAAACTTTATAACCATTACAATAGAATATTTATTATTTCTTAACTTACAAACTAGTGCTATTTAAAAATATCACACAGAAATTCTCTAGTTTTGTAGGTTGCTTTTCTCTTAGCACTTTCCTCTAACTTGGAAAATAATTGCGCGTACTAAATTTTGAACTATACGAAACTATTGGGCTAGGATTCTATTACTCATTGGTATGGATTTTATATTGGGCTATAATTATGAGCCTAAAGGCCCTTATCTAGATACACCATAGAGTTTAAGAAAACGGCGTTGTTCATGCAAAAGTTATATGAAAATGAGGTATCTCCGTTTTAACATGTGAACTTGGGATTGAACATTACGACATGTCGCATAAAGGGCAGAACCTCCTCGTAGGTAATTACTCTAAGAAGCTCAATATACTTGCAATAGTAACTTTTGTATAGAAAACTGTGAAAACGAGTATTTACGTGTCATATAAAGACTTTTGTTAAAAAGAACTAAAATGAATTTTTATGGTTCTTTTGGGTTTTTACCACAAATCCCTAATGATGAAGACGATATTGATGAGGATACCGTAAGTTTTCCATTGCTTACTACCTTAATTATTAGAAATTGTTATTAAGAACATGGTTTTGTACATCAACCATGTTTTGCTTCTTGATTATAGACCCCGGTTGACGCACATATTTTAAATATTACAATTTTATTATCATAGCCGTAAGTTTTTAAAGTCTAGTTACAGTTGTTTTGCATATTTTAAATATTACAATTTTATTATCATAGCCCCACACACGAATTTGGTACCTATTTATCATGTACAATAATAAGCGAACGGAATATATATACATATAATATATATATATATAATATCTATATACATATATATATAGATATATATATATATATATATATTACTTAATAATAAATGTTTATTTACTATTATGTTAATCATAGTTACATTTATTATAAATAAATAAAATGGTTTCATTAAAATTATTAATGAAAGTTAATTTTGCTAAAATTAAACTTTTTCTCGCTAGTCTTAATAAAATTACAATACTATAAACATCGTATTTTTTAAACAAATAATTTTATAATATCAATATTCACGAAGTTAAAAACATTTATAATAAGCGAGTACTCAACATCTCATCTTCAATATACATCACGATTTTATTTTCTCAAATCTACGTATGTTTTGCTACCTCACAATCTATATTCACAAATTCATGTTTTCAAATACAATGTTTACTATTTCAATCCGTGTAACATATGAGTATCTAACCTAATAACCAATATCTCAAAAGATTATGATTCAGAACGCATATCTAGCATCATCTCATAAAAACTAATGCTCAAAATCATTGATAGAATAAATAACAAAGTCTCTAAGTGAGCCTATGCTCAGCATCACCAACATGAAAAAAGGATCAAAACATAACCCAACATCAACATCAACATCAACATCAACAATCAACAAACAAATATTAAACATATCTGAAAACCCTAAAATAGAGTTAGACGAAAAGCCAACAATCATGCTAAATATGAAAACCCTAAAAGGAAATCAAAGGGACAGATCCCACGTCTAAGAGTCTGATTCTGATTCCGCTTCAACTCTTCTCAAGGAAGGAGGCCACCAAACCAAAGGCGAGGTCTTCGCTTGCTAAAGGCATAATAGCAACATAGGTGGTTGCACCATGATTATTACTAGCCACCACCACCACCATCGAACCAACACGGCCCAACCTCAAGCACACCGACATCACCATCGTCACCATCGCCAACGTGAACAGTAAATGGGATGCTAGAAGTTGTGGCGCCTATGAAGGTGTCAATGACGGAAGGCGGCGAGACCACGGCGCCTGCAACCGCCACAACAACCTTAGCTAGCCAGCACCGCCGTAAACACCTATAATCCTCATCATAACCCTTCTCTCTATAAAAAAAACAAAGAAGAAGGATGTACAGAAGACATAAAGAAACACAGTTAAAAAAGATAGAGAAGACATTAATATGTTATGTGTGATCTGCCTAAGTTTTTAGTAAAATTTAAATAAGAATAAGCATTTGAAAATGATAAAAGTGAATAAAAAATATATATTATACTTTACCAAACTTGATTTTGAAAAAAATTATACAAAAACACAAATAACAATAAGGTAGTCACGATGGTATGTTCAACATTATATTTAACATCAAATTTCGAATGTTATAAAAAGAAAACCAAATTGAATTGTAAAAACAAAAAAATATAAAAAAAATTATATATGATCTAGCTCAGTATAAAAAATAAAATTGTATTTAACATATAGATAAAATGAACATGTTGTAACATTATACTTAAACTTTTAAAAAACGTTATGTTTTAAAAATTATAAAAAAAATCAAAATATATATTCAAAAGTAATTATTTATTAACATAAGCAAATTTATAAATATTAAGCAAAAGGATGGATGGGTGAAATGCGGGACTCGAATCCGTGCATCTATGTAATTGACACAACTTAACGATCCAACTATGTAAATTTTTGTGATTTATGATTTTTTAATTTTATTTACGTAGAAGGAGACTTGTGAGATTTCAAGTGGGAAGTTACTATTCATTTCCTTAGATAAAAGATCAATTGAAATTTAAATGAATTGTATGATAAAGAGTTGTTAAGAGTATTCTCATATCGTAAGTTTAATAAATGTCTTGAGAAAGAGAAATTTGTAGTCATACTTCAAAATACAAATAGCTTTGTGATCTATTAGTAAAAAATAATAACTACATAATGTATTATGTAAGGTTGGGTTTTATGGAATTTATTGACAACTAGAATGGGACACCCGAGCATTGCCGCGGGTTCTTTGGAGTTTCGTGGGAACCAGTTAGCTAAATAGCCAAAAATTATCAATAACTTTTAATTATCAAAATACAACAATAGTTTTAAACATAAGAGTATATCGACTTCGTATATTAAATAAAAGTACCCAAAATGATAGTTTGATTAGAAATATACATAAACTACGTAATATACGGCGATGATCGTAGAAAAAACTTATGTATTAACTTTATGAAAATAGAAAATATAAATAGTTCCTTTTTTCATGTGAATATATTAAGTTGATGAAAAATCAATATATCATCTATTTAAAAATTCTTTCAAAATGTAAAAAAAAATAAAAATAAAATAATAACGATCGCAGCTCAATTAATGATTCATCTACCCGCCCATGCACATGAAGCCAACTTTCCATTCCTTGCCTGGTTTTTGGATTTTTCTTTTAATATAATTTTAATAATAACTCTTGCATAATTACACTCACCATCACCACTCTCTCTCTCCCAACACCCATGATCACCATCACCCTAGCATCTCCTGCAAAATGAACCCTTTTTTGTTTCATCTTCTTTTCAAAATAATAGTGAAAATCAAATTTACTCAAGAAGAAAGAAACATATACCTATAAATGAAGATGGCAGCTCTAGTGACGGCAATGGTGGGCCCGACATCCTTCCCCCTTCCCTCCCTCTCTTTCTTTCTTCTCTGAATTTGAATAGAGTTCTTGGTGACACGTGTTTAACTATGATATGCAGTACACAAGAAATGGTCTGAGGGCCTATTTGTAATTTAAGAATTTTAGTGGCTAAACTAAAAGTCTCTAAAACTATACTGTCTCCACCGACATATGGTTTTAATATGTATTATAATTAATAAGTAATAAATAAATAAATAAACTTTTTGACAAACTTTTATATTCCAAATTTTGTGATTGATTTTTAAAGTATCAGCACTATACTATTCACACCACTTTATACTAATATGCATATATATATATAATATATATATAATATATATATATATATATACACATATGTATATGTACACACACAATATAGATATATATAAAAAGTTTACGGTACAAAGTTAAAAAATCGTGCGAAGTGTGCGAAGTAATTCCAATAATTGATTTAGAAGATAGACGGTTCAGATTAAAGGTGAAATAATTACGCATAGAATGATAGCTGGAGGGGTAAAATCAGAAATATGATTCAATTGTTGACTTTTTAAAACTCCCCAGTTTTCATAAACGTATATAACTTTTTTATGTGTCGTTCTTTTTTTAAAAAAATTTCACCATAAAATCGAGCATTTTATCCTCTTTAATTTGAATATAGTATTGCTATAATTTATTTAAAAAAATCAACACTTTTTAAAAAAAACGTCTATGTGTTGTGCGTATAACTTGCGCGATTATTAAATGCGTATTTATGAACATAACTTGCGTAATTATTATATAACTTGCGTAATAATAAATATAACTTGAGTGATTATTTTTATAACGTGAGTATTTTTCATTCTGTAATAATAAATAAACTGCGTAATTATAGCGTGGACAAAATACCCCTCCGCCAAAAACGTGTCACGCTCTGGTGACTTCGTACATTTCGCACGATTATTACACTTTGTATAGTAACCGACCCATATATATATATATATATATATATATATATATATATATATATATATAATATATATATATATATTATATATATATATATATTTAAGTATATGTATATGTATATGTTAGGATCAGTGATCTAAGTTTGATCAATTAGAGTTGAATCACAGCGGAATTAGAACAAGAATTAAGCAAATATAGCAAGAACACAATAAATATTCAATGGAACAGTACACGGTTATATAGATATAGGGTTTTCTGCAAAGAGATAATAACATTCATGCACACATGCTTCGGTGTGGCGGCTGCTAGGTTTTCCTAAGCTGCACCGATTACAATTAGGTCAGCATTCCTTATATATAGGAATGTGACGTCTGCTGATGTCACTTGATAGTGACATCTAACAGAATTATTACAAACTACTGAAAGTAAGCAAACTACTGAGAATGTTCACAACAACTGAGAACATCTCAGATTATTCTAAGTACACGAAGAAACATAAAACTACTGAAACTATAAGTACAGAAAAGAAACTACAACTACTGAAAGGAAACCATCACAACTACTGAAGAGGTCTTCTTCAGCTGTTGTGACAATCATCTGACACTTGGTCTTCAGTCTTTGTCTTCAGCTTTTGTCTTCAGACTTTGTCTTCAGCTCTTTCACTTCAGACTTTGTCTTCAGCTCTTTCACTTCAGACTTTGTCTTCAGCTCTTTCACTTCAGACTTTGTCTTCAGCTCTTTCACTTCAGACTTTGTCTTCAGACCTTGTTATCAGCTGATGTCTTCAGCTGTTGCAGACTACTTCAGTTGTTGTAATGTCCGTGGGACTTAAAGGTTTTTCTGATCAGGCTCATTGGTTCTTTTGGTCCAACAAACTCCCCCTGAACCAATGCAGCCAAAACCTTTAAGCTTATTGAGGTCCCACTTATTCTTGGCAGAAATACTCTCTTGATCAGCTTTAGAGATATCGGATAAGCACAGGCCAGGGAACAGGTTTCAGTAGATGTGAATGTCAAAGGATGGAAGGGAACTCTGTCTTGGGGAACTGGACACAGAGCTGTTATCCCAACCATGAAACCTACTTCCCATTGATGAGTCTATAAGACTCTCTGACGTAGGCCTCAAGGAGAACAACTTGTTCCTCCTTAGTGAGTTCTTCTGCTTCTCCTTCGAAGAAGAACTCTGGGCCATAGTACTCTGATAAGTACTTTATCGTCTTTCCATTTTTCAACTCAACAGTTGTTATCTCTCTGTAAGCAAACTCATCTGGGTGAGTCCCTTCTAATAACAACTGGAGTTCATTTTTCTTGATCTCTTCAAGCCTCTTGTATAACAACCCCTTCTTGACCATTTTGTTCTCCATTAGAGTTTGAGGGGTCATCTTTGACTTGTAGGCTCTCTTGAAGTCTTCAAGTATTTCCCAGGGTGAGACTACAATGGCCAACATAATAGCAGCATCTATGGTCTTTCTCACTTGGCCATTGTATCTACTTGGTATGGATTTCTTATGAATTCTAGAACTAACCCTGGGGTCTGGCCAAATCCTTACTCTCTCCTTTTGATATTGAAAGGTATACCTGAGAGCATACAGCCTTTGAGCATGTTTCTTCATGGCTTGTATAGATGATGACTGAGGAAACTCTTTGTCAATCATCTTCAAAAGTTGCTCATCGTGTTGTTTCTGTTGTTCTTCTTCTTCAATCTTAACTTTCACCATTTGCCTCTGAAAGTCTGGTGTTATCATTTGTTTACTTCTGGGCTCAGGTAATTTTAGAACAGCAGAGATTGGCAGACTATCTTCTTCATCATCATCTTCTTCTTCTTCTTCTACCATCCTCAACACCCTTCTCCTCCTTCTGGGTGCATCACTGGATGTGGTTTGAGGTGGTTTTTGGGGTAAGGGAGTTGGTTTTGAGGGTTTAGTTGATTTGGAGAGTTGTGGGGTTGGTTGTTTTTGAGAGGGAGTTTGGGAAGGCTGATCTAGCATTTTTATGGTGAGTTTGGCTTTGGAAAGCTTGGCCATATCAGTTCTCTTCCCAGCACCTGCTTCGTCTAAGGCTTCTATAATCAACCCCTTGTTGAATTCTTCAGAAGCACAGATTCTGGTGGTTATTGCCAGAATACTGTCTCTGGTCCATGATTTAATCTCAATTAATGATCTTCCCAAGTATTTTGCAACAAACCGGATCATTATCTCCAACCTCTCCCTTTCCATTACACTATAACTGGCCCATCTTTCTTGTATCTCATTAATCTCCAGCCTTCTGATCTCAGTGTCTAATGTGGCTGTATCAAAGCCCTGTCTGAAGAGTTGATCTATTATTTTGTCCATTGATCTGCTGTGAGCTTCATCAGCTTCTTTAATCAGATCTTCCAATGATTTCTCTTCATCAGGCTTTTGAGTTCCAGCACTTTTCTTTCTCTTGTATGTGATCAGCTGTTTTTCCTGTTCTTTTTCTTGTTGTTTATCCTTTCCACTCTCTTTCTCTTTCTTTCTTTCACTACCTTAGACTCCCCCTTTTTGGGTGCATTGGGTTCAGGGGTTTGAATGGCAGAAAGCTTCTTGTGCACAGCATCATCAACAAGTGTTTTTAGAGTCGAGGAGATCCTCTCATCAATGGCTTTATGTACAATCTCATTGATGATGGGAGTGATGAGAGGTAAGGAAGTTTGAAATGTAGCAACCATCTGCTCAGAGGGGTTCTGTCCCTGAGAGGTGGTGCCAACAACAGTGGCTGGTGGCTCAGTTGAGTGAAGTGGCGGAGTGTTTGGGAAACCTTCAGATGAAGGTGCCATCTGTGGGTTTATTGGGGCAGATGGACTTTGATCCTGAGACATTTTGGCAAGCAGTTCTTTGAGTCTACTCACCTCAGCCTCAAGGATTGTGTTATGGGCTAAGACATCATAGAAAAAGCCCAGGTCATCATCAGTTTTTGCTGAATCACCTGACCTCCTGATTGAATCAGGATGTACATGCCCTGAGTGTAGATCAGTTGTAGCATGTGCCCCTTGTTCTTGGTTCTGGGGACTTCCTGCCTCAGGACTGAGTCCTTCATCGGCAGTTGCCTCTGGTGAGGTCTTAGAGATGTTACCAACTTCATCCTGTTCATTTGCTGAATCAGTAGAAGTGGCAGCCTCACCAGATGTTCTAACCTCCTCCTCTACACGGGGAGATTGAACATTATAACCCCTGTGCTGTGGGCTATCAGCAGCATTTTGGTCCTCTTCCTCAGCTGTTGAGGTTCTCCCCATTGTAATTGGTGTCTGGGGAGGAGGAGAGGAATGCAGCTGACTCAACACTTGTGCAACAATAAATGTTGGGCTTTGAGGGGCGGTTGCATTTGGAGATAGGGTTGAAGCAGATTGCACCCGGGGTGACTGGTGCTCTTCAATGGTAACCTTCTCAATTGAGATAGGTTCCAGCATTGTGGTATCCCCAATTTTGGTTGCATCAGGATCCTGTTGAGAGGATGCCTAAGCGGCTACGGTTGGTGGAGTCTTGGACACTACTGGGGGGTTAGAACCAGTAAGTGTTTCCTGTATTGGTGTTACAGGGGCATCCTCAGGGGACTCATCTCCTTGAGTAGCCTTTTTGGGCTTTTTGGTTTTGGGTTTGGTGGGGACTTTGGATCTGGAAGTGGAGGCTGTGGGTTCCCGCTGCTTGGGTTTGAGCAGCCGGGCAGCCCCTTTCATTGTAGGGTCAGAGTTGTGCCTGGAGTATACTTCAGGCAATACAGCCGGAGCAGGGACTCCAAGGCCAACAAGGCCGTCTGATTTTAGCTGTGTTAAAATTATGGCCATGAGAAACCTGGGATATAATATCCATCTGTTTGCCACAGGTTTCAAGGCCAGATCCTTTAGTTCCATAAACACTATCTCAGAAAAATTTAAAGTTTGGCGTTCAAAGATAGAGTATAATACCTGTTGCCATCGGGAAGACATTTGATCCCATGAAGAGGTTTTTGGTGCAAGGCAGACATTCACCATGTGGAAGATAAGACGTTCAGCATCATGGAAGTGCTTCTTCATAATGGTGGTAGCACTTAAGTCTCCTTCATACCCGTTGTTGATGAAAGACATATCGGTTGTGCCTTTCGGGTATTCTGTGACACAGGTGGCATCATGTAGATCTAGGGTTTGTCGAATGATGTCTGTAGTGATGACCACCTGTTTCTGGTTGACCAACGACTGGAGAGTGATTTGGCTATCATTCTCACTAGTTTGCACGGAGACGTTGGTCCAGAACTGGCTTAGGGAATCGGGGTATATGGTAGGATTCAGAAGAAACGCGGTTCGGTACTGGGAATCTACCATAAGATCGATGGCGTTATCAAATTTGTTCCAGAAGGCCGATTTTGAGAGGTAGGCAACACAGTTGTGTCTGGGTTTGAGTTTCATGGTCGCCATTGGTGAGAGTGAAAGGACGGAAAACGGCTAATGAAACGTCTGAAAGTAGGTTAGGTATTTATAGGGTAAGACAAAGGCTGATATAAAACGACTGAAAGTGTTGGTGCTGTCATCAGTTGTTTGAAAACAACTGAAGACCTGGTTTTAACTTTCAGAAGTAACAACTGAAGACTTGGTATTAGTCATCAGTAGTTGTGAAACTACTGAAGACATGGTTTTGGCTTCAGGTGTTGTAACAACTGAAGACTTGGTGTTAGTCATCAGTAGTTGTGAAACTACTGAAGACATGGTTTTGGCTTCAGTTGTAAGTGAAGCAGCTGTTGTAGAAACAACTGAAGAGAAAATTTTCTCATCAGCTGTTGTCGTCAATTCTTAGCTCATCAGCTGTTTCATTCTGACCTCAACACTTCATCAGACTTTGTCTGAGTTTCAGATGTTTCATAGGTCATCAGTACTTATCTGTTATTCTGACATCAGCAGTTGTAACTACAGCAGTAGTTGTAACCACATTAGTTCTGTTCAACAGATGAGTACTTCAGTACTTTTAAGTAATTTAGTCTTCAGTAGTTATGAAAACTACTGAGGATAAAAGAACTTCAGTACTTATTTGTGACAGTAGTATACGAATGCTCATCAGTACTTGTTGACTGAGATCATCAGTAGTTGTCACTTATTGGTAGACCTCTCACTAAACTATTGTGGATCAGCTGATTCATGTTTTTGAGATTAACATGACTCAGCCTTCTATGCCACAGTTTAGATTCCTGAGGAGAGGCCTTGGAGAACAGGCAAGGATGACCTTTTAACGCAATCTTCTTTGACAAATCCAAGGCATATACTCTTCCTATCCTGTTGGCCTTCAGGAGAGTATGTTCATCCAATACCTTGTCAATCAGCCTCAGAACTTTGGAAGACAGAATCCGGCAGTTCTGGCTTGTGAAAAGTGCAACATGCCCTTTATCACACATCTGACTAACACTCAGTAGATTATACTTGAGATTCTCCACATGGTTAACATCATCAAATCTGATTTCTCCATTTGACACAAATCCTTTCCCGATGATGTAACCCTTAGCATCATTTCCAAATGAGACAAATCCCTTCTTTCCTTGAGAGTAGTCATTAAGAAGAGAACTGCTCCCAGTCATATGCATAGATCCTCCACTGTCTACATACCAGATGCTTCTTTGGCATGCTGAAGAACCCTGCATTTATCATAAGAAACTAGTTAGCTTTAGAGACCCAAACCTTTTTGGTTTTGGGTATGTTTTCATCAACAGATTTAACCATAACTTGTTTCTCATGATTAACAGCTGATGAAGGTGGAGATGGTGCTGAAATGGAATTCTTAGATTTGGGCTTGGATTTCCTTTTCAGTGGTTTGATCACAGGTGCATCTAGTTGGTTAACTCTCCCCAACAAATGCTGAACCATCATAACAAGTTGTGTCTGATTTGTTGCTAAGGCCTTCAGCTCATTTGACACATCAGTACTTGTTTTTGATGAGTTCCTGTGACCCACCATTTCCTCCTTCTTGAAATTCACAGACTTCGTCTGATGTTTATCATGAGGAACACTATCAGCTGTTTTCTGATAAACCCCATCCTTCTTTTTGGATTTTGGTGAGGCCTTGGGTTTATCAGTTTTAGATGACTGTGGTACAAACTTGGTTTCAAACTCATTTTTCATTTTATTTATTTCTTCTTTAATGAGCTTATCTCTGTTGAGTTTGGAACCCTTTTTGTACCAGCATTCATCAGATAGATGATTGAATTTACCACATATTTCACATGGCTTATTCTTCATCTTGGATTGATCAACTGCTGAAGTGGAAACTACTGAAGGTGTGATCTTCAGTACTTTCCTCCTTTCAGTACTTGTGTTAAGTACTGAAGGATCGGTAACAACTGAAGACTTGTTCTTCAGCTGTTCTCTATCCGTCCTGAAAGACCGTATGATAGATTCCTCAGCAGTTGTTAATCCTTTTATTTCATCAGATTTGAAATGCTTTTCAGATGTTGTGACTTGCCCTTCAGTACTTGGAGTACTTTGAGGAACAACATCTGAATTTCTCAGCTTCATGTGTTTATCAGCATTTAAACCATCAGGCAATTGATTTGCTGAGATCTTAACACTGACTTCATCCTCTAATTTTGTATTATCATTTGAGGATGAATCACATGATGATGTGGTTTGGAAATTACTTTCACCTTCAGATTTTACTATTGATTTTGAAGTAAAATCAGTAGGTGGTGCAGTATGATTGTAACCTATTCCAAACTTCACATTTGAAGCTGTTTGCTTGCTGAGAAGCATTTCAAATCCCTTGCAGGATGTTACCCATCGGTCACACTCAACTTGGGTAGCTGCAAGTGTCTCTTTGAGACTTCTGTGGTTCTCGAGTATGACCTCTACCTTAGCCTTTTCATCATTAAGTTGGCATTTAAGCTTGTAAATCTCATCATCTTTGTCATTAAGTGCAGACACATACTCATCTTTTCTTTTGGAAATAGTTTTCTCAAGCTCAAGATTTTGACTGATTAAAGCTACATTTGCCTCTCTAATAGAGACAAAGGCAGCTATGCATGATTCAGAACATAACTTGGCTTTAGCCTCAGAAGATATCTGGGTTACCTGTGAAGATGAAGCATCTGAGCAGGAACCCTCAGTAGACTCCAGGGCCATGAGAGCAAGATTCCCAAAAGGATGTTCACCACCATGTTGACCAGCACCAGCAGATAGTTGCTCATTGAAACCAGAAAGATCATCTGGTAAGCTGCTCCAGTCAACAACTCCTGGTGTGAAGAAGCTGTGATGAGGTTGAGATTGTGATGGAGATGGTTGAGGCTCAGGTAGGGCTTGAGGTTGTTGTGCTATAGGGACATGAACTGGATTTGGCTGTGGCATATAATAGCAGGGATAAGGATATGGCATTGAACCCTGAGGGACAAAGTATGCAGGAGATTGAGGTTGTGAGTGATGACCAGAACTAGCAGGATGTTGCCTTTTGTTTTGTGAACTATTGCTTGGAAAGGTCACAAAGGGTGCAGAGGAGTTAGATCCAGTTGATCTACACTCTCTTGCAAAGTGCCCAAGCCTGTGGCATTTGTGACACCTCAACTTACTCTTGTCAAAACCAACTTTGGTTTTGCCAGAGAGTCCTGGAAATTTCCTACCAGTTCTCTTGTAGAACTTTTGAGATCTGATATTGATCAGGGCCATTTGGCTCAAAATATCCATCTCTTCTAAATCATCATCAGCAATACCTTGCAAATCATCCATGATAAAACATAAATTATCACTATTACACCCAGAATGACTGTCAACACCAACAAATGCATGATCAGAACTGTTTGAAGAGAAATCTATATGCTCATCATAATGACTTTCTGATCCAGCATATTCTGACTCATGACCGACCAAGGCAGTGTTACCTGGTACAAAGTCATCAGAGAGCTTTCCTGATGATGCCAGTTTCCTTTTCTGCTCTATCTCTCTTTCAAATGTAAGCAGTTTCCCATGGAGTTGGGTGAGAGATAGGCTATCCAGATTTGCACTGGAGCGTAGGACAATGGTGTATGTGTCCCATCTCTCAGGCAGTGATCTGAGGAATCTGTTGTTCATCTGGCTGTTAGTATACTCTTGCTTGACCATTTTCAGTTCAGAGATCAAGCAGGAGAAACGCTCAAACTGTTGAGTCAGTGTCTCACCCTTCCTATGAGAGAATGTCTCATATTGTTGGGCGAGGATTTCTCTGTTGTTTGCTAAGACCTCATCAGTTCCTCCGAATTGTTCCTTCAAAGCATTCCAGAGGTCATGAGCAGTTTCATGATGCATAAGCCCAGAATAGATTTCATTCGGCAGTGCCATGGCCAGAATTCCATGGGCTTTAGCATCAATCTCAAACAGTTTACGATCTTCATCTGAGTATTGCTCCTTCTTCTTCGGAACCATTTGATTGGTCTCCGGATTGTTCACCATAGGCTTGTGTGGACCATGAACCACAGATGTCCAACAACCTGAACTGTTAACAGACAGGTGATGGAGCATTCTTCGTTGCCATATGTTATACTCACTCCTAACCAGCATCGGAGGCTTGGTTGAGGAGCTAGTATTGTGAGGATCATTAGATGGAGTAGTCATTCTCAGATTCAAACCAAATCAATCAAGTTTCAAAAGATTTTGCACAAAAACACAACAAACTCAATAAGAACCAAGAAGAAACTCAAATTAAATAACCAGAAGCAGCAGAAAATCAATCTTTATAACCAGTTCTTGCACATATGCTAATTCGATCAAACTATAGATATCAAAATAGCAGTTTCAATGATCAATTGTTAAACCGATCAATGATTAACCCGCTCTGATACCATTTGTTAGGATCAGTGATCTAAGTTTGATCAATTAGAGTTGAATCACAGCGGAATTAGAACAAGAATTAAGCAAATATAGCAAGAACACAATAAATATTCAATGGAACAGTACACAGTTATATAGATATAGGGTTTTCTGCAAAGAGATAATAACATTCATGCACACATGCTTCGGTGTGGCGGCTGCTAGGTTTTCCTAAGCTGCACCGATTACAATTAGGTCAGCATTCCTTATATATAGGAATGTGACGTCTGCTGATGTCACTTGATAGTGACATCTAACAGAATTATTACAAACTACTGAAAGTAAGCAAACTACTGAGAATGTTCACAACAACTGAGAACATCTCAGATTATTCTAAGTACACGAAGAAACATAAAACTACTGAAACTATAAGTACAGAAAAGAAACTACAACTACTGAAAGGAAACCATCACAACTACTGAAGAGGTCTTCTTCAGCTGTTGTGACAATCATCTGACACTTGGTCTTCAGTCTTTGTCTTCAGCTTTTGTCTTCAGACTTTGTCTTCAGCTCTTTCACTTCAGACTTTGTCTTCAGCTCTTTCACTTCAGACTTTGTCTTCAGCTCTTTCACTTCAGACTTTGTCTTCAGCTCTTTCACTTCAGACTTTGTCTTCAGACCTTGTTATCAGCTGATGTCTTCAGCTGTTGCAGACTACTTCAGTTGTTGTAAAGTCCGTGGGACTTAAAGGTTTTTCTGATCAGGCTCATTGGTTCTTTTGGTCCAACATATATATATATATGTATGTATGTATATGTATATGTATATGTATATATATATATATGTATGTATATGTATATGTATATGTATATATATGTATATATATATGTATATATATATATATGTATATGTATGTATATTTATATATGTATATATGTATATATATATATATATGTATGTATATATATATATATGTATATATATATAAGTATATGTATATGTATATATATATATGTATGTATATGTATATGTATATGTATATATATATGTATGTATATGTATATGTATATGTATATGTATATGTATATGTATATATATATATATATGTATATATATATGTATATGTATGTATATTTATATATATATATGTATGTATATATATGTATGTATATATATATGTATATATTTATATATGTATATATATATATATATATGTATGTATATATATATATATGTATATATATATATATATGATAGGGTTTGACTAGTAAATTCTTGTTTTTTGAGATAACCTATTGCAGGACCGGGTAAGGGTGCCTAACACAATCAGTTTCACAATAAGGAGAGACTTGAAACACTTAACAGTTCAAATAGGGAACCGGATTTGATTATGAGGAAACTACGAACACAAGTAAGTGATGAGACAGAACAAGCAACAATAACACAGAAATATGGTTTTCAAGGAGTGTTGTATATAGCTCTCAAGTTCTATTACAAGTGTTACAAAGCATATCTAAATTACAAGAACCTGAGACTCTTTATACTACATCCTATAACCATCAATACTTAGAAGGACAGTTGGAACTGACTAATCTAGACAACAAGATCAATCTAAAGTCAAAAGACAGATTGCCTTTTGACTAGTGACTATGACATGCCATAGCTCACATCCTTTTCTATTACAAAAAGGTTTACAGGCATAAAAGTAGGAAGTTACAGACAAAGACCTTTATCTACAGTTTACAAAAGCATGGACTTTTCACCAACTCCTACAAGTTGGTGAGTCTTCAGAGTTCCAGCGGAAAGTGTGTCAGCTTTATGTAGAGTAGATCAGAGAAAGCATGTCTTTCTCTGTTTTCGGAAGAAATCAGTCTTCACGGCAAAATGGCTTCGGAAGACTTTGTCTCTAAAGCTTCGGAAGACTTCATCTTTGGCTTTGGAAGATTTGGACTTTGGCTTCGAAAGATTTTACACTTAGAGTATTTTCTGATGTCTTGTGTAAAACTTCCGAAGCACTTCTACCTTTGTACATCCAGTGCATGCATGCAGGAAGATATTTGGTTGTTTTGGCTTCTTTGGTTGCATTAGCCTTATAATCTTCTGATATTACCTTACAAACTCCCCTTAGGAAGATGCTACCAAAGCAGATTCTACCAAAGCATGTCTTACCAGAAGTAGACATCTTGACCTCGTTGATCTCTGATGACATACCATCTGTCCGGATTGGTAGCAAAACTCTAGGACAAGATGGGTCTTCCACTGGCAAGAGGCTCTATTTGAATAGGAGTTGGTTGAGCAGCCTCTTCATGCACTTCCTCAGGATGCTTTGACTCATCTGGAGGTGTGGAGGTGGATGCCTTGGTTTTCTTCTTCTTTGAAACACTTTTCCTGGCCATCCTTTTCCTCCTCTTTGAAGTTTTCAACTGAGATGACTCATCTTCAGCACCAGATTGTTCTATTGTGTCCCTCTCTATTGGTATCTCTTCTCTCACAGGTTCAGAAGGAGAGAGAGAAGAACCCTGCTACGGATTAGAAGATGAAGTTGGCTAAGATGCAGCTCTAGGATCAGGTTGTGTTGTCTCAGGGGGTTCAACCTTCACCTCAACTTCAGGTTGAGCTGGACTTGGTGGAGAATGCAAATCTACAAGCTTTCCCCTTTTAATCTTCTGCTTGATCACTCTTATATGCTCATCCATGGTGGATAGAGACATAGGACCAAGCCTCCTTCCGGAGAATCCGTATAGCTTCAAGAAGCTCATCATCCTTTGTCTATCTTCAGACTTCTTTTGGCTTTTGTGGATGATGGCCCTTGACCTTACAGCTTCTTCCCTTAACTTTCTCTTAGCAGCTTTTCTTTCTTTTGTGGCTTGTTCCTCCAGTTGCTTGAGATATTCAATCTCTATGTACTCAAAGGATAAGGGAAGAAATGCAGCTGCCCGATAGAGTCCTGTGGCACTTAGAAGAAAAATACTTAGAAATTTTTTTTCTTCCGACACATATTTGGTTTCGGAAGATATTATGAATTGGGAATTTTATTATAAAGAGAATAAATCTTTTGAGACTTAATTGCTTTAGTAAGATATTTATCCTTCAAATACATGTAAGTACTTAAAAGCATATTTAAGCTTCGGAAGATATTCTCAGAATTTCATCCGAAGTTAAATTTCTTATAAGTAGTTAGTTGATTTGAAGACATAAATTTCTTCCGAAGTCAACTTGAAATCTTCCAAAGGAAAATATGTTTGAAAATTTTTCAAAAATCTAAGGAATATCACAAAAAATTTTCTTTCAAAATAAACTAGGCTTATGAAGGTGATAAAATAGAGAACTTAGGACACACAGGTTTTAGAAATAAAGTTGATTTAAGTTTTTAAGAAAATCTATTCAAAGTTAATCATCCCAATAGCTGATACAAGATATTTGAATCTCTGTTCATTAAAAGCTTTAGTGAACAGATCAGCGTATTGTTCATTTGTGTTAACTTTGACTAATTTGATTAATCCCTTCTCAAAATTATCTCTAATCAAATGATACCTGATGTTAATGTGTTTGGTCCTTGAGTGCTGCACAGGATTCTCTGTAATGGAGATAGCACTGTTGATGTCTATGTGGATGGGAGTCTCTTTGAAGTTGAAACCATAGTCCAGCATCTGATTCTGAATCCAAAGCACTTGAGCACAGCAACTTGCAGCAGCAATGTATTCAGCCTCAGCAGTTGATGTAGAGACATATGATTGTTTCTTGCATTGCCATGAGATAATCCTTCCACCAAGGAATTGACATCCCCCATATGTAGACTTTGTAGTCATGTTTCAACCACCATAGTCACTATCTGTATAAGCATACATATTGAAGTCAGAACTCTTTGGATACCAAAGGCCAATCTTAGGAGCACCTTTGAGATATCTAATAATCCTCTTGACAACAACCAGGTGTGACATCTTGGGGTTGGCTTGATATCTTGCACAGATGCATGTGGCAAACATGATAGCAGGCCTGCTTGCTGTTAGGTACATAAGAGACCCAATCATAGCCTTGTAAAGATGTTCATCCACACACTCCTCCTCAAGATCAGGTCCTAGGGAGTGGTTTCTGGCTATGGGTGTCTTAGCAACCTTACATTCAGGCATGTTGAATCTTGTAAGTATGTCTTGTACATACTTTGACTAACTTATAAAGATGCCATTGTCAAGTTGCTTCACTTGAAATCCTAGAAAGAAATTTAGTTCCCCCATGGCACTCATTTTAAATCTATTCTTCATCAGCCTCTCAAAGTCTTTGTAGAGCATTGCATTAGTTGACCCGAAGATAATGTCATCCATATATACTTGAACTAGTATTAAGTCATTCCCTGTCCCATTGATGAAGAGAGTTCCATCTATAGTATCCCTCTTATAACCATGTTGACAGAGATATTGAGATAGTGTTTCATACCACTTCCTTAGAGCTTGGTGCAGCCCATAAAGTGCTTTATGAAGCTTGCAGACATAATCAGGATGATCTGGGTCTGCAAAGCCAGGTGGTTGTTTGACATACACCTCTTCATCAATCACCCCATACAGAAAAGCACACTTGACATCAAGTTGGTAGACCTTGAAATCCTTGGATGTAGCAAAAGCCAGGAATATTCTTATAGCTTCAAGTCTTGCCACAAGAGCAAAAACATCTGTGTAATCAATTCTCTCTTCTTGTGTGTACCATTGAACGACTAGTCTTGTCTTGTTCTTGATGACAAGTCCTCTATCATCCTTCTTGTTCCTAAAAATCCACCTGGATCCTATGACAGTCTTCCCATGAGAAAGAGGACATAGGTTCCAAACCTTTTGTCTTTTGAATTGAAGCAGCTTATCTTGCATTGCTTCAACCCAGCTTCCATCTTCCAAAGCCTCATCAAATTTCTTTTGCTCTACTTGGGACAAGAAGCAAGAATATAGACAAACATTTTTGTTATGGGTTTGTCCTCTTGTTCTCACCCTTGTATCAATATTTCCAATGATGTTTGTGGTGGGGTGTGACTTGTGGATCCTGAGTTGAGGGATCACAGCAAGTTGATTTGAAAGATCTAGATTAGAAAAATTCAGATCTGGCAATGGAGTGTCACCCACCACATCAGCACACTTATCAAGTGAGACTTGATCCAATGAGTGTGTGACATCATTTATGTTGTCTTCGATGGAGTGGTTATCAGTATCAAGAAATTCTTGATCACTATCACCACCTCCATTTCCTCCTATATTTGAAGCTCCTTCACCTGAGTTTTGAACCTCTATGCTGGAATTTGAAGGCATCTCAGATGTATCAGCTGAATTTGTCATGTTTGTGCTGATAGGATCTTCATTTGCAGGGTTAGTCACCAAAGGAACTAAAGTAGTAATCTTGCTTGGTCTTCTTAGCTCAAATCTTGGTTAGGATCTCCTGTTGATATGTTATCTGTAGATCTTGAAACATTCTCACAAGACTTGTTAAAACAGTTGGTAACTAAGTCAAGATCAAATAGCCAATTCAAACCAGAACCTTTCACACTAGGAGTGTGCTCATTAAAGGTCACATTGGCTGACTCGTCAACTACTCTAGTTCTGAGATTGTATACCCTGTAAGCCTTAGCTTAGGAAGAAGTTCCAATAAAGTGTCCATCATCTGACTTCTCATCAAATTTGGCTACTTGATCTTTGGTATTCAAAATGGTGCAAGGACATCCAAATGACCTGAGAAAACCAATAAATGGTCTCCTTTTGTGCCACAGCTCATAAGGAGTCTTGCCATGAGTCTTAACCACTAAAACTATGTTCTACACATAGCAGCCTGTGTTAACTGCCTCTGCCCAGAAGGTGATGGGTAGTTTGGAGTCAGAAAACATGGTTATTGCAGCTTCAATAAGTGTCCTGTTTCTCCTCTCAGCAACACCATTTTGCTGAGGAGTCTTGGGAGCACTATATTGTCTTGTAATACCATTTTTATCACAAAATGTATCAAGGATTTGGTTCTTAAATTCTGTTCCTTGATCATATCTTATGGTCTTGACATTATGATCAGATTGAAATCATCTGTGATCACTAAACAATATGAGGTCCTTCCCAAACTCGTTACACTGGTGGGGCCAAAGAGATCCATGTGTAATAAGTGTAGGGGAGTAGTGATAGAGTTCTTTTCCTTTGGCTTGTGAGACACTTTGTGTTGCTTCCCTTTCAGGCATGCAACACAATGATCATCACCTGTAAACTCATTCTTTGGCATTCCAGTTACCAAATCATTCTTAATTAATTTATTCATGTTCTTAAAGTTTACATGGCACATTCTTTTATGCCGTAGGAAAGACTCATCACTATTTGCTTTAGATAGAAAGCAAGAAACCTCTCCTGAGGGAGATGTTTTCTGTAAGTCCATCTCGTACATGTACCTTTTCCTGGGGGCTCTGAGCAGGATATGCTCTTGAGGAATGACCACCACGGGCTTGAGAACAATGCACTCATGCTCAGTAAAGAGCATGTTGTGTCTCTGATCACAAAATTAGGATACACTCAGTAGATTGTATCCAAGCTCCTTAACAAAATTTACCTTCTTAATGGTGAGCTTACCATTTGTGACCATACCCCTTCCAGTGATGTAACCACCAGCATCTCCTCCAAAAGCAACTGGTCCTCCATCAATTTTCTCAAAATTATGAAGCAAAGAGCCATTGTTAGTCATGTGCCTGGAACAGCCACTATCAATGATCCACATATTTTCCTTGGTCTTTAGCTGTTCCTGCACAAAAAGAAGTGGTTAGTTACACTTGGAAACTCAAGCCTCATTGGTCTTGGTCTTTTAAAAGTGATCTAAAAACAATGTAACAGTAACAGGTCCTATATTCAAGCTTTGAGGATCATTTATTGCTGTTGATGAAGAACTCTCAATCACCAGGTCTTTCTTCATCTTCCACACCATCTTTGGAAGATTGGACTTGACCTTCAACACCTCGGAAGTTTCAATAACTTCTGAAGTTTTAGATACTGGACCTTCAGAAGATCTTGCTTTTACTTCAGTAGAACTTCGGAAGCATTCCTTTCTTCCGAGGCCAAAATTTCTTCCGAAGGCAAGTTCTCACTTGTCTTCTTCTTCACTTTGGAGCTTTTGAAGGAAACAAATTTTCCTTCCGAAGCTTGCTTTTCCTTCTTTTTCCCAGAAGCTTTCTCTTTGACCATATGGATAGTTCCTTTGGGATTGTAGATGCAATCCTTAGCCAGATGAGAAGTACTACCACACATGATGTAGTCCATTTGCTTCCTTCTGGGAGTCTTCTTTTGAGAGCAAGACTGAGTTTGATCACTTTCCTTCTCTATCTTCATCTTTACAGATGATGCAACAAGCTTCTTAGGGAGAGGCTTGCTGGATGGTTCAGGCTGTGTAGCAGTGGTACACAGTTGGTCAGTCTTCTTTTTCTTGCTGGAATGGTTTGAAACTAAACTAGAACTCCTGGTACTAGAGTTTATAGTTGAGTCTTCAGCCTTTACCACTTCAAACCCTGCAGAAATGAACACTTGTTTCTTGTTGGAGTCAAAAGTGGCCTTGATCTCTTGAGCCTTCTTTGAAGATCTGTTAGCTCTTCTGATCAAGTTCTTCCTCTTTGACTTGGTCATTCCAGACTCTTTCCTCTCCTTAGGAGAATAGTGACCCTTCTTAGGATGATCTTCTTCACTCTTCTTACAGTCATCCTTCACTATCTTCTCTTCATTCTTATCAACAATGGGGTCTATGAGGGGAAGCTCATCTTCATAAGTTCCACACCTTGGAGATCTTACAGATAATAGAGTGTGTGGAGGAGCTATCTCAGTAGATCTCAATCCCTGCTTATTTGATAACAAACTTTTGCATGTAGGGATGAGGATATTATGTCCTTGAAGGTCTCTTCTTCAAGAACACATTTTTCTGCCCTGGCTTTGCTGATCACAAGCTCAGCCTGGCATTCAGTTAACTTTGAGATGAGATCTTTGATATGAGTCCTGTAGTTAGTGTGCTTATGCTTAAGAGTTGAAATGGTTTTCTCTAGATCTTCTATCTTAAGTTTATAATTATTTTCAGCTCTTTTAAAATCAGCTTTTAAGATATTTAAGGACTCAAGATCAGATCTCATCTCTAAGTTATAGGACCTGTATCTATTAACTTTAGCAATACATTCAGGTGTATAGAGATATTCCAATACCTTGGCTTCATCATGATCTGCCATCAATGCTTGGTTTGGAGATGTATCTTCCACCTGAAAGCTCCATTCAAAGCTCCTTCTTCAATAGCAACTGCGGCTTGCTGTCTTGGCTTCTCATTCTAGTCAGCTCCTTCAGTGTAGTTTTGCCTTGTTTGTGTTTGCCCACCATTTGACCTTGCCGCCTTGCACTCTCTGCAAAGTGTCCCATTTGGTTACAGTTGTAACACTTCACTTTGCTTTTATCAAGCCCAAACTTTCCACTGGCTGTATTGCTAGGAAACTTCCTTCCAGTCCTCTTATAGAACTTGTAGGCTCTGTGAGTGAGAAGAGCCATCTACTGGACTATTTCAATATACTCCAGATCATCTGGATGGATACAGTCTAGATCTTCAAGGGTGAAGAGAAAGTTGCCTGAACTTTCATCAGAAGACATAAAAGCTTGTGAAGAACTTGTCTCCTGGAATGGGCTTCCAGGGATGTAGCCTTCCCTTAGTGTCTCTAGAAAGGTGATGAAATGACCTTTTTATGATTTGTCCTGGTAGCAGATGAGATGATGTTGTGGTTTTCTGCAATCCCTTTCAACCACATGAAGGGCTGAACTCGGCTGGTTATTGGAGTTACCAGATGGATTTTGCATGTCCATCTCCATCTGGTCGCCACTGAGGATACCATACAACTCTGAGAGAGTAAGGGTCCTGAGGTTCTCAGTCCTCTTGAAGACCACACAATAGTGTGTCCATTGTCTAGGAAGAGAGGACATGAACTTCCTCACAATGTCCCAGTTCTCAAGAGTTACTCCAATATCTACCAGAGTATCCATAATCTCAACATACCTAAAGTATTGTTGAGTCATGGTTTCACTTGTCTTGAAGGTGAAGTTTTCATACTGCTACTTCAAGAGGTCTTTCTTGTTTTCTTTTGCATCATCGGACCCCTTATACATCAGCTTCAGTGCATCCCAGAGTTGCTTGGCAGTCTTCCACTTCTTAAAGCCTTTGTAGATAGAGTTTGGAAGAGCAGTTTGGAGGGTGGTCATGGCTTTCTAATCAATATCAATCTTCTTCCAGTCTTCATCAAAATAGTTAGCCACTTCCTTTGGTATCATACCACCACCACCAGCTGAAGAGGTGGATGGTACATAAGGTCCATCGACAACAGACCCCCACATCTTGGAGTATTGAGACTTGATAAAGCCTTCCATTCTTTAACACCAAGTATCAAAGTCTTCAGGAGTGATAAGTTAGGACTTTGTCATTGTACCGGTTTTCATATTAGCCTTTGTGATAGCTGCCATTTGAGATGTTAAGTGAACTGTAAAACTAAGAGGATTAAAGATAGTGAGATCTTACAATCAAGAGCCTAAAATGCTCTGATACCAATTACAGGACCTGGTAAGGGTGCCTAACGCAATCAGTTTCATAATAAGGAGACTTGGAATACTTAACAGTTCAAATAGGGAACCGGGTTTGATTATAAGGATACTACAAACACAAGTAAGTGATGAGACAGAACAAGCAACAATAACATAGAAATATGGTTTTCAAGGAGTGTTGTATATTGCTCTCAAGTTCTATTATAAGTGTTACAAGGCATATCTAAATTACAAAAACCTGAGACTCTTTATACTACATCCTACAACCGTCAATACTTAGAAAGACAGTTTGAATTGACTGCCTTTTGACTAGTGACTATGACATGCCATAGCTCACATCCTTTTCTATTGCAAAAAGGTTTATAGGTACAAAAGTAGGAAGTTACAGACAAAGACCTTTATCTATAGTTTAAAAAAGCATGGACTTTACACCAACTCATATAGGTTGGTGAGTCTTCAGAGTTGCAACGGAAAGTATGTCAGCTTTGTGTAAAGTAGATCAGAGAAAGCATGTCTTTCTCTGTCTTCGGAATAAATCTATCTTCACAGCAAAATGGCTTCGGAAGTCTTTGTCTCTGAAGCTTCGGAAGACTTCATCTTTGGCTTCGGAAGATTTGGACTTTGGCTCCGGAAGATTTTACACTTAGAGTATTTTCTGATGTGGTGTGTAAAACTGCCGAAGCACTTCTACCTTTGTACGTCAAGTGCATGCATGCAGGAAGACCTTTGGTTGTTTTGGCTTCTTTGGTTGCATCAGCCTTATAATTTTCTGATATTACCTTACACCCATTAACCCAACTAGTGTTACACAATGAACGTTAAAATATTTAAAAATTTATGTCAAGACTATACTCGAATTAAAGATATCAAGACGAAGTATTTAACGATGTAATTAGTATAAAAAATAACATCATAGAATAAAGTTAAAAAGATTTTAAATAAAGAATTATTTTTTTTAAAAAATAAAGAGAAATTTTGAAAATGATGGGAAAATCGTTACATTAGTGGTCTAACGCGGTGTAAAGTTAGTTACACTACATACTTATGGTGTAAGTGTTTGTTATATTAGGGTTAACGGGTTATCACAACTAACAAGGGTTAACAAAGGATCTTTACCTTACATATATATATATATATATATATATATATATATATATATATATATATATATATATATATATATATACACACACCCATGTAAAACACGGGTTGAAAAAAAATATATATAACAGATTATATATAATATAATATATATTATAGATAACATATCAATGAAATTATTATATATTATTAGGTATAGATAACAAACATATATAAGATATAAACAATAGTATAAAAAGAAAAAAATATTTTATTATTCATATATATTCATAAATCTCTTTATATATATTTTTAAAGTATTATAGTTTTAAAAACGATTAGCAACAAATTAATATGTATTTTAACAAAAATTAAGTCTTATTTAAGTATTTTTAATATAGTATTAAATAAACATTTATTAAGGGAACTTTTTTGAAATTATTTTTACCAAAAATAGTAAATTTAATATGTTGGGGACATGTGGATAATTCTAGGTAGAGATGATATAGATATGCTAGAAAATAAACATTTGCCTGATAGTTATTTTACTTTATTAGTATAATATATATAATGAAAACCACTCCTTAGAGAGTAGACTTGCCAAATCTAACATAAATTTATACATGTTTACACTATGTAGTTTTAATTGTACATATGTGTTAAATTTTAATACATATGAATTTACACATATAAATTAAAGGCCATAATTTTGTATATGTGTAACAATAAATTCTAACAATAATATAATGATTTTGATTGATTTGAGGTGTTTTAATAAGTTTATTCCTTAAGAATTAGTTAACATAAAATATAGATCATATATATATTATATATGTATGTATGTATTTATGTGTAATTTTCTAATTACCAAGTAGCTCGGTCTCGACTTAAAAAAATTATCAGAGACTGTTAACACGTAACAATGTCACTTATTTTAATGATGGTAATATTCATGCAAAGAGGACATAGAATATTTCACTCCACTATCCAAAATACTAACTTTAAATATACACGAATAGATTTCCTTCCATACTACTTAACGGGATGTAAAAAGGTTTATTTAATGTAGTATTAGGTTATAGACATGCATAACAGATGTCTGGTGTAACCAAAAGATAAGACCTTTATATCTCTAAGACGTTGAACTTTTAATTTGATTAACACATGAAAGATAGTAAGAGTTATGACATATTATGTGACCTTCAGTTTAATATGACGTAATAGTATAAAATAATAATAGTACCAAAACACAATATCATTACAAATCATTTATCAAATTCTATGAAATCATTGACTAGATTTTCATATTGCGATGTATATAAAAAGAATTATTTTAAGATAAGTGGATGGTTAAAGAGGTGAGTGGTTAAATTTGTGCTCGATATGATAAAAGCAACTTTGAACACATGCTAATTGTTGTACCTTCAGACAAACCAAAGGGGACCTTTCCTTCTAATCAAAGACTACTTTTGGAATCAATTATTAATATTTCTGTTTATGTAATTCTTTATACTCAAGTTTTTTAGGCTAATAACTTTTCCTATAAAAGTAAATATTTAGGGTCTACACTTTCCAAAATGCTAACTACTTTTGTCCATGTATACCTTAATAAATAAATGTTACACATTAGAATTATGCATCATGTAATAGTAATACTAAAAGTAAAAACCATAAAATGTGAATGATTTCAAAACTACATGTCATTTATTCATTTTATTTTAAATAAAATTACATTATATTGTAGATCGGTAAACAACATGGTATAGATATAGCTAGTGAGTCTTGATCTAAAAACTCACATGAGACCATGTGAAGACCTACAACTGCATGAGTATTTGTACTTGTAAATGTTTTATTTTTCAATATGACAACATAAGTTAATATTATAACTAGACCGATCGATCTACCGAGCATCTCATTGTACCACTAGTTGAACCGATTTTAAAAACCAGATGATAAGAAAAATAATTTATTACATATGTTTATAATATTATTTATTAGTTATATATAGAGTTAGTGTTGGATCGGGTTATAGACTAACAACACTTTTCGAGTGGTCGGCAGATGACAAATACAGAATCTAAGTCATCAGTCTTACTTAATAAATACATATACTTTGAGTAATAATAAGGACACAAGATGTTCTTTCGAAATATTCACTTGATTAATTATTACCGAGTACAAAGTGTAATATTCAGCAGATAACAAGTGGGCTAACCAGCTAACCTAAAAACTATACAAGTACGAGGTATTTATACTATAAAAGCTAAACACAAAGAATAAATAACTTTTCATCTATTCATGGTTTAGGAAAACATATGTACAACATAAACAAGCAATCAACACATCTGAAGTTAGCAGTTTCAGTAATATGTTGTCTCCAAAAGATAGAACATAGCAGCCACCAATGTAATTCAGTACAGACATTCTTGTCTAGTATAGCAGTTGATCAGTAGCTTATCCATTTAAGAGTCGATAGTCAGTCAATCTGCAGTTCATCACTTTAAGAGTGCTGATCAACAGTGGTTCAACACTTGGCAGAATTCGGCAGTTGATATCCAGTATTGAATCCTTGAGTTTTTGGTAGCTTCATCTCTTCATAGATCAACACATTCCCCCTATGATGATGCTACCAAAACTCTTTCTTATCCTTCAATCATCCTTATCAGCAGTAGTTCATACATGTATCCTCTTTAATCTCTTGAGGGGTTATTACGAGATACACTGACCAAATCCTTCATGTTGTGCCGAGATAGTATAAAGAAATCATAATCTTTGATTTTAGTTTTTTGGAACCAGCAAAGGTTAGATAGAAGGTATTGGTTGAGGAATTATAACTCTCAATGTGTGATTAAGTCATGAACGCTCAATGGAGTCACATGTAGAACATCTTCTTATTCTTGAATTGGTTCTACATCAACTCTGTTCTTAATTTTTATCTTTAGAATAAAAGCCATTGATTTGTACTATTTGGCATGCCTTCATATTCTTTGATCAAGGTGAATATCTTCTGTAAGTCTTCAGGGTTCATATTGAAAACTTCTAACTTAGTCAAAAAGAAAGATTTGGACTTGTTTTTTTCTATCAATAAAGTATTTCACAGCCTTCAAATCATATCCCAAGTTGATGTTGTTTGTACTATCACCCTTAGAGTTTTCATCTTGGTTAGGGTTTTTCTTTATTAGCTTGTTCATGATTCTTCAAATCTTTTCTTATTCTTTTGGTAGCTGTATTGATGATCACTTCATCTTCTGATTGATCAAACTGACTTTGAGTTGGAGATTCAGCTATTTGAGGAGCTTGTTGGACTCTTGGAGATACATACTCAGAAGTTTGAATAGTTTGGAAGGTAGGAGTAGATGATTGTGGTTGGGTGCTAGGTACAAAATCGGTAAATGGGGTGGCTTCAACAGTTTCAGACTCTTTCATCTTTCTTTTTTTTTGAAGTCTACTTTGAATTTTATAGATGAGACTTGTAAATTCTCATCAGCACCTTCTCTACTTCTTTTGGCTCAGAGTCATTGCTTATGTTCCTTAGCCTCAATCTAGTTAGGTCAACTATCTCATATCTATTGAAGCAAACTAGTTGATTTCTTAAGTAAGCTACCCTTCTGGCTGTTGATCTGGTGATGAAGTATGTGTCTTTCTTCTGATCATATTCTCACTCTACTATTGGATCATATGCTGACAGTGAAGTTTAGGGATTTCTTCACAAGCTTCAGCCTTGACTAAGAAAAGTAACTTTTGAAGTAGCATCTTGGATTTCTTATTTCTACATGCAAAGATGTTGAGGTACATGATCTAAGATGTCAATAGGCAGATCAAGTATTTTATTTTCATGAAAATAGTACATGATCTCTCCATTTGCCCTCTTAACTGCAAAGTTCTTCATTTTGGCTACATACCCAGCACCCACGACTTTTGTTCCTTTGAGTATCTCTCCGCTACCTCTAGATCAGTTACCCTTGCCTATACAATTCTTCTTGTCATAGCTCTCTTCTTGGCAAGGACTGTTGAAATGGGTTGATTATCTTCAGAGGCAGTGGAATCAGAGTCAGGAGATTCTGGAGGCTCAGTTAGAAGATCGAAAGACCTTTAAAAAGTTTTCTTGGTTCTTTTTTGTTGTCTTTCTCATCACTCTCTAGCTACTTCATACTTTAAAAGCTTACCAGCTGTAAGTCTCTTATTGATTTCTCTGACATTCAGGGTCAAAAGTAGACATACTCATTCGACCAACTTGTTTGCCAGAAAAACCATAGTATTTTAAGAACATCTTCATCTGTTTCTTATTTCTAGTCTCCTTTCTAACTTTCTCTGCTTGTTTCCTCTCTGATTTAGCTCTCTTTCTTGTAGCCAACTCTGTTGATTTCTCTATTTCTACATGTCAGCAAGACTCCATTCTATGACCTAATCAAAATTGAATCCTTTCAACTCAAGTTGAGCTGCTATGAGACATCTTTCTTGATCTTAATTCTTCCTTTTCTAAATAAAGACCATTGGTGTGGATTTGGCAGTTGTGGACACAGGAGCTTGTTGAGTAGTTGTTCTTTGAATTCTTTTGACAGTTTGCTTGATGACTTAGATGGGACTCTCTTGACAACCTTTGCCTTTGGTTTGGATGGAGCTGTTGGTTTTTTTCTGCTAGTTTCTCTAACATGGTTGATCTTTTCTCTTATAGCTCTAGATTCTTTTTCACTTTTAATTAATGCAATGATGTTCATTTTAACATAAGATTCTTGAGCTCTGCCAACATGCAACTCTATGAGTTCATTATCAACCTTTTGTGGGAATATCTCCATCATTTTAGTCATTAGGAATCTAGCCCTTCTTTCCTAAGACTCATTCTTAACTTCTTCTTTAGCAATCATAGGTATCTTACCTTTGTTTGATGTAAAGATTTCAGTAGGTTTGACTGCTGAAGTTCTAGTAGGTACACTTGATGCCTCACCAGCTGACTTGGGATCATCGGCAATTGTTTGAACTCTCTCATCATCCATGAAGACTTTTGGGCCATCTATTTGCACATTTATCTCAGAGTTAACTTGGGTTTCAGTTTTAACATCCGGTTGACCAAATATCACCATAATTGATTTTTTGAGTTTAGTATCAGGTGTGTACTTGTGAATTTTATAAAGTTGGCTTGATTCTTCTTCAACAGTCTACCAATGTCTTTCCATATTGTCTTCGATGGTCTGGGTTTCTCTTTTGTAAACTATCATCCTTCTTGATAGTTCATCTGTTAAAGAAGCTTCCTATCTTGATGTTTTAGCAGTTGTATCAGCAGCTGATTTCTTGATCTCTTCCGCAGCTTTCGATATCACTTTTAGTAGTGGAGCCTTTTCTTCAACAGATGTCTTGGGAGTGGTTTCTTGTCCTATCACTAGTGCTTGACTTCAACTTCAGATAAAGGGTCATATTCTTCATTCCATCTTGAGGGAAAATGGAATCGGCTATGAAAGGTTGACAAATTAATCAACCACACCAAGAAGAGTGTCTTCAGCTTCTTTGGGATCATCTTCCCCCTTTTTGGTAGCATCATCTATGATTCCAGATAACACTAAGTAAGTAGATGAAGGCACACCCAAAGGTTCTTATGGTGTTGAAGAGACTTGGAGGCTATGAATGATGGATTGTTGAAGCTCAATGGTTTCTTGCAGGGATTCAACCTTAAATTCAAGGTCCACTACCCTGGTTGCTGAATGCTTAAGAGTTGTCAGTTGAGATTCTCGGAGGAAACTCTTACAGCCTAGTTTTAGGGAGTCCTGAGTTGAGCCTCAATCTCAAGGACTCTATTGGCAAAAGCCTTTAGCAGACAGTTCTCAAATTCGAGAACTTTGGCTCTTTCAGTATAACCTTGAAGTCTAACATTCTCTATTTGTAAGACATTCAATCATTATGAAAGTTTAAGGTTATGTGTTGTTAATTATTGTATCTATTTAAGACTTTCCTCATTCACAATTATGGAATCCTTAGGACAAGGTGAGGTCCAAGGCCGAGCCTCTACACCATCACCACCAAATGTGTTTTCTTGGCGCACTAGATTCCTCTCCTCAAGAGATGACTCAAAAGAGACATTCTCAAGGTGAGTTGCCATGGTTGAGGTCCTAATGATGTTATCTCTGTCCTACTGACCAACTGTTGGATCAGGAATAAAGATAGCCTTTTCGACATTGCCCCTTTCTCTCCTAGGGTCAATCTCTTCATGTAGAGGATGTGGATCAGATGTCTGAACATACACATCAGTCTCCATTGTCTTTAATGTTGTATTGAATATTCATAATCAACATTCAATGATATAATATAGACTTTAGTGAAAGCAAGTTATAGGCTTGTGTGATGGGTACAAGAGTTTTGTAAGAGTTACAAAAAGGGTAAAAACTTTATCTATTCATAGATTAGACACTATGACCTATACAATGACTTAAATACCCTAACATACAATCTAGAATACTAAGCACAAATTACAGGATAACAGTATCCACAATAAGAAGTTCTTCACTCGTATTTGTATCTTGTACATCCGCATTTGTTTTTACGGGTGTACAAGCCTTGTCCGTATCTGTTGTGTTAGGCATAAGTATTTGTTTTAGTTAACCCGTATTAGTTCTTTGCGAGTAGAAAAATGCTCATCCTTATTTGTCTTTGTTCACCTGCAAAGACTAATGCGGCTGAACAATACTTAACCCATTTCTTCATCCATATTTCTTCACACTTCATCTGCAAAGTTCCATGCTTGTATGTTTTCTGACCAAAACATAATCCATCATAACTTGAATTGGCGTATATGATCCTTTCATGGTCCAACAATACTCGCCCTAAGAATTATACAGCATAAGCACTTCAAGTATGTTTAGGTGATGGAATATGTTAAGATTCTGGTAGATCTTCAGATGTTGCTTGTTGTTGTTGTGATGTGGATGCTTGGCCTGTTATGGAAGCTAAAGCTGATGCAGTTGTTATTGTTATTGGTGCTTTTGTTATTGATGGTGTTGTTGTGATGTTATAGCTGCTGTTGTTATGATTGGTTGAACTAGTATAATGGAGGGATCTGCTTCAGGTTGAAAGATGTGATACTTAGGATTAATGGGTTCCAGAAAGAAGTTGATCATAACTTGACATTCTCCGGGCTTCTATCAAGAACATGAATAGTCATTTCTCTCTTTCTCAGAAGATCATCAATTGACACGTGCTTCAATGACTGAGGATCAAATGTAGCTATGGTTGACAAACGATCTCTGTAAATTACAAGCTCTCCTATAGTATTGATCTCTAACTTTACTATATTGGCAAAGTTGTGAGGCACTCTTTTTCTTCTTAGCTTCCGATTTCCTATTGATCCTGTCATAAGCAATCTTAAGGATCCTTATGCATTTCAAGAAAATCATCAGACCATTCTCTCTAAGTTTGTTAAATGTGCTATCAAAGTGCCTAGTAAACATATACTGATTATATGATTCATCTAGCAACCACACTTCATATGCACTGAATAATCTTATCTCAGGACCCGTTTTCACTTCCTAACCTCTTACAATAACCAACTCATATGTCTCTTTATCATACTTGACATTTAAGATTGGCATTTTTTGATGTGTACAAGCAACTCTCTTTCTCCTCAATTATTTTGTTGACTTTATACTTCCCTATGGGACTACCAACTCTTCTATTGTCTTTTTCTTCTTTGGCTATTCAAAGGGATTTACTAATGACCAATCTTTTGTCATGCATCTCTCCTTAAGGTCTTTGAAGTTGATAGTTCTTTTGCACATCATCAGAATGTCCTTAAATTGATATCAACTTGACATTGTAGCATGATTAATGAGTTCCAAATCAGCAAGCTCTTTCAGGTCATGAATCTTCAGGGAGTTTACAAATTCAGTATATTCTATAAAGAATTGAACTAAACCTAAGATTTTCTTGACCATGAACAAGTTCCAATCAATGTCATACTTCCAAGGAATTATCCTCACATCAACTTTGCCTTCTGGAGCTGAAAAACATTAGAGCATTTTGGAAGTAGTTAATTACTCTTGTAATTGTAAATGGGATGGTTGTTTGAACCACTCTAAATGTTTACTCAATAGAGGTGGCAGACAGTCATGATCTTCACTGGAAACTTGAACTTGTTATGCTGATTTTTCTTGTCTTGGTTATCTAAGAATAATGTCTTCTTCAACAGCTTTCATATTTTCTGTGAAGTCATTGATGATTCTTAGCATAGAGGCTCTAAGAGAATTAGTCTTCATTAGACCCAGTCTCCTCTTGCTAAAACCATTTTTGGCAAGAAAGTCCTTCATTTCCTGTGTCATGTTGTAAGGATCAGGAAATGGATAGTGAACTGGTACTTGTCTTGGAGGTGTCGATGCTGCAGTAGAGGAGGGAGTAGCTTTAACTTTGGCTTTCTTTGTTTCTTCTATTTTTCTTAACTTATACTCAGTCCTAATAGAAGGATCAAGTAATCTTTCTACCTTCTTTATATCTTCAAAAATGGCTTCAGAGGTTAAGCTAAATAATGATCAACATCATATCCTTGCTAAATGACGAATATGGCTTTGACTATCAAGTCATCAATCTGAGCCTTAGCCAACATGCCTTTATCAAGAGTGTATCCTTCTTTCTTGGGGACTTTCATGGAATTCAGGCTCATCCAACATGCCTTCATCAAGAGTGTATCCTTCCTCTATCTCTCCTTCTTCTAAGCTAATGATATGTTGTTTAATGGCTCTTTGCTCAGTAGCTTGTATGTGTTCTTCCATAAAGTGAGAAATAGCAGCCATGCTTAGCTTTTCTTATGTTTTCATCTTTTTAGGCTTAGGAGCACCCTCTTCAACGATAGGCTTATTTCTTTTTATCTTTTTAGCAGATACTTTCTTCTTCTTGAGTATGTCCACAGTTCAAATGAACCAGACTCAATCACATTAACTGGCTTAGTATTCTCAAACACTATTCTTTATTCTTCTTCTTGTGTTATTATTGTGAATTTCTTAAACAATCTCCTAATGACTTCCTTTTGCTCCTCAGTTAGAATTACAGCGGGAATCATTTGTAGTTGGAGCTCTATCTCAAAGATAATTGGCTATTGAGAAATGAATACAAACGATTCTGTGGGCACACTAGCTTCTCTAATTATCTCCAAAATGTCTTCATCAATGAAGAAATCACTAGAATAGTATGCATCAAGTTCTTTAATCATAAAGCTCATGGCATCCACATCTTTATTTTGACTTGAGATAGGAACTGTGTATCAAACCATGGCTAATGATTCCTCTTCAATAGGTTTCCCGGATGTTCTTGGTTGTTCAGTAGGAATATCTTGTTGTCGATCTTTCGCCTCTTATTAGATCTTTCATCTCCTCCTTCATCACTATCATCATCTAACTTAAACATCTTATCAAAGTCATCTTTGTCTATGTCTTTATCCTTTCTCTCCTCATCCTTTTCATTCTTAATGAGCATATCCTCAAGTAGATTTAGCCTTTGAGTCAAATCATCCACTTCCTTCTCCAACTCAACTATCTTTTTAGACTGGGCATTTATGACTCTATCTTGTTCATCCATAACAATTGTTTGGATGTTTGCATTCTCAATATGCTCATCAACTTCATCTCTCATCTTCTCAATGATGGACTGTAAATCCTTGATCTTGTTGTCTTTCAATATCAACTCAACACTCCTATCAGCAATAACATGGTCTTCCCTTCTCATTATCTTCACTAGTCTATTAATTTTGAGTTAAAGCTCAGAGATAACTTCATCTCTGTTAGACTCACTTGACTGCTGAGGAAGTATCTGACCTATTGATTCCTGAGTGGCTTAGAAGGTAAGTATTCTAAAGTTTATTGTCTACTAGCTTGCTCTTGAATAACAAGTTATTCCTCCTCATCCGGAGATCATTCAAAATTATCAGTTGAACTAGTAGATTCACTAGTACCAGCTGATTCAGCAGCACCAACAGAAGATGGATGAAATGGAGATGGAATTGTAGATGCAATAGGAGATGGAATAGGAGATAGAATGGGAGATGGTGCTTGATCAACAGATGCAATGTGAAGATCACCACCTTCATATGCATATGGTGACATTGCCTCCTGACCATCAGCAATAAAAGCTTCTTGTTCTTCTATCACAGGCACATCATGGGTGATAGGTTCATCGTGAACATCTTTTTCATTCTTTTATTCAGCCTGTTGCTCTTGTTGTGCCTCTTGTTCTTATTCTTGTTATTCCTCTCATCCTTTAACATTGCCTTGTCCAATTTGTTCAAGCATCCAAGGCCATAGATGATAGAAAATACCACTGCAATAACTCCTTGGGTCTTTCTTTCTGATATATCCATATGATTTGGCAGTATGATTTCCTAGATTCATCATAGGTCCTGTACAAATCAGATTAGAAAAGGCTTGGTTGATCAAGCACTGTAAGAATCTTGGATACATGAGAAACATACATCTTCTTCCTTCTCCACTGTTAGACATCATGCCATTAAACACATAAGAAGACATACTGAATGGTTTGTTAGTGCATAAGGCACATATGACAGATAATATGGTGAGGGGAATATGATTCCAGCAAGTCTTCCTTTTGGATAAACACTCTTCGAAGTAGTGGACCAAAAATCTCCATTGTAGGTCCATTTGGCCTTTCATAATCTACTTCCCTTCAAATCCACCTTCATACCCAATGTTTGCAAAGAAGTAAGTAGCTGATCTTCATCTATATCTTGTGGCTAGCCAGCCAGCATCATCTCCAAACTATAGACACTGTCTTACAATCTGTTAAGAAATAGCTAGAACATGCTGATCATCAATGCTTTCAGTGATGGTTGGTAAATCATAACCATGTTCACCTTAGTAGTTCTCTAGAATGATCTTATGAAGTTCTGATAGATCACTAGCCTTACAGTAATGGCATATGCTACTCTAGTAGTTAAGATGAATCTGATCATGTCTCTTAGAACACCTGCTTCAGGCACATCAGGGTCTAGAAAACCACTAAAATTGTGACATTTGCTCTATGTTAGGTTGGCTATTATCAGTACAAGATACATATGTGTAAGTTGATATGGTAATAATAACATTGAGTATGATAACTTTATGTAGCATCTGTTTGACTTTAAACAAGTGAGTCAAAGTTTGACTGTTCAAAATTCAAAATCACTTTCATAACTCACTGTTTTATTACTTGCATAACAATCAAACTGATGCTTATCATTCATTTGTGTATTAATCATGTTATTTTGTTACTTTAAGTTCATAAAACTATCTTTAATCATTATAACACTTGAACTTCATGTTTGGTTAGTCAAAAGAAGAACCACTGTTTATCGGAATTTCATCAGTTCCAATCTTTGAAAGAATCAAGTTTATAATCATTTATAGATGTTTGTAATTGTATGAACTAATTTTTGTGATTAATGTTTATCCTTTTTGATTCTAATCCTAGGGTTCATCATCGGTTTTTATTTTGAGTCAGTCGATTGTAACTCTGGTTCTGAATCAAAGTATATTGGATGATTTAAATGTCTGAAGCAAGGAACTCTCTTGCATTATTTAGTCTCTCTCAGTTTGAAAAGTATTAAATGTGGTATGATTTGTAGTTTAAATAGGAGGACTTTCAAAGTTTTCAAATTTCATAAGTGTTGGACAAACAAATGCAAGTTTAAAATTTTGAACCGCATTGTGTACTATACACCGCAAAAACAAATACGGTTGAACAAATGCTTTGTTCCCAAAGTTTAACATAGCCTGCAAAAACTAATGCGGTTGAAAAAATGTTATCAACTGTTGTCAGCATAAACAAACGAGATGAACAATACTTCACTGGCAAAAAAAATGTCGTGAATAGTGTTATTCGTATTTGTTCAAACTTAATGAACCATATTAATTTTACTTGTCCGCATAAGCTAAATACTGATGAACAACTTAGTACTGAGTATTGTGCTTTACACTTGTTCATTGGTGTTTACTAATGATTTTAACACTTACTGAATTTTTTTTTTGAATACTAGTAACACTGTTACCCACAATGACACAATTCACCGTAAAAACAAATGCGGTTGAACAATACTTACTCGCATAAGTATTTTTAGTCATTCGCATTTAGGTTAATGTTGTTACCCGTATTTCTTTTTCTTATATACTTATTGACTGATAAATTGACTACTCGCATTGGTTTAATGCTTGAGTTACCTTCACCCGCATAAACCAATTACTATTACCCGAATTAAATTTTGAACTTGTCAAAATTTAATATTTTGTATAGCTGATGTTTGATGTGATGCTTGTAATGTTATTATTTTGTTGTCTTTGACTTTTGGCTCTTTTGTGTTGGTGTTGTCAATTCTTGTTTTGAATGATTTGTTCACGGGTGTGTTACAAATGCTCATTCTGACTTGCCAATGGCTAGTTGTGCATATGAAAATCTGTATTGACTGAATTAAACTTGTGATTTCATAAATTTTGCACACCAACATATTTGTTTGTCATATTTTTTTATTTTTAATAATTTGAAAGGTTAATCAACTGTACAAACATAAAATCGGATATATTTTCTTTGTATTTTTTTATCATTTGTTTTGAATGTTTTTGAGAGAATTTTCTAAAAATTTTTAATTACTCCCCCTAAAGTTTATATCCCACTAGGATAAAAACTTTAAAGATTAAAAATTAAAAAAAGTTAATGACACCATTAAAAACATGGAATGAGTATTGAAAGATACTCTCGGTGAAATCATTATAGTCTAGCTTCCCAAATGCAAATATTTTAGAAGATTAGACATATCACACACATATTGATTGAAGATATAATTATCCACTTAAACTCAAGCAATGGTTTGTATATTGTTTATACTTTGTGATATTAACCATGTTTTGTGTTTGTTGATCATTCTCTATGCACCTCACAATCAGAAGCACATATAGGTCCACCATTCGCATAAAATGCATGGTAGAACTTTGTTATAACTTACATGACAAGGTCATTTAATTTATGAAATCTCATGTTATTGTAGGTGAGGGGAATCCCTTTGGAATTTATTTGATATTTTTTATGTGCTCCATTTTGGAGTTGATCAGCTTTGGGATTCTTTTAATTGTAATCCAAGATGGACTTTATTGTTCATTCACTTTAGAGTGTGTTACTCATTGGGAATCTTTTTAGATAATAT
Organism: Flaveria sonorensis; assembly: GCA_025506505.1. Taxonomy (NCBI): domain Eukaryota; kingdom Viridiplantae; phylum Streptophyta; class Magnoliopsida; order Asterales; family Asteraceae; genus Flaveria; species Flaveria sonorensis. Next base: position 64,045,052 of record CM046433.1, on the reverse strand, counting down.
ATATTAGCACTGTGTGCTTTGTTTACTCTAGCTCTTTACATAGTAAAATAGAGGAGAAACTGTTGTGGGTGAATGGGATTCATAAAGTATCATTACCTGGTGTGTTTAGGTTACTGCACACCCACCCACTTGCATGAGTAAATTCTTACCCATACCTTAAGATGATAACTTCACAATGGAATGAGGAGCTTTAGTTTGCCATATAAGCATTTATCTTTAATTCCAAGCTGAGCCTACTCACATATTAAATAAGGTATGTTAGTAATTGATAGATTTTTAATTGAATTGCTAATGATATATTGACTGCGGTTATATTATATCTCATAGTATATTCTATGTTATTGTTATGTAAAGACACATTTTTCATATATTTCTTGATTTTTCTTGTTTTTTGTCTTTTTGACGTTTTCAAATGAAAATCACATCTTTTTGTCCTTTTGTTTGATTTTAAATTTTTTTGTGTTTTGATATTGTAAAAAACAATATGGTCATTAACAGAAAAAATTGATATTTTATTTACATGTTATTCAAGGTCAATCATGCCTATTGATTGAACTAAGAACTCAAACCGACTAGGTTCCAATACCTTAGTAAACAAATCAACCTGTTGATTGTCTGTGTGTACTTTTATCAACATTATTAAACCTTTTTCAGCACAATCCCATAAAAAGTGATATCTTATCTAAGTATGTTTTGTTTTTTAGTGGTGAACTTGGTTGTTTGTGATAAACATTGTAGCTGTGTTGTCAATTTGTATTGGTGTGTGTAAATAGTTGACACCATAGTCAAGCATCTGGTTCTGAATCCAAAGAACTTGAGAACAACAGTCGGATGCTACTATGTTCTCAGCTTCTTCAGTTGAAACTAACACATTTGTCTGCTTCTTGCACTGCAATTGATGTTGTAGTTGCTTTTGTTGTGATTGGTTGAACTAGTATAATGGAGGGATCTACTTCAGGGTGAAAGATATGATACTTTGGATTAGTGGGTTCAAGAATGAAGTTGATCATAACTTGACATTATTCGGGCTCTCTTATCCTACTTCTATCAAGAACGTCAATAGTCATTTCACTCATTCTCTAAAGAGCATCAATTGACACGTACTTCAATGACTGAGGATCAAATACAACTATGGTTGACAAACCATCTCTACAAATTACAAGATCTCCTATAGTATTGATCTCTAACTTTACTATATTGGCAAAGTTGAGAGGCACTCTTTTTCTTCTCTTAGCTTCTGATTTCCTGTTGATCCTGTCATAAGCAATCTTCAGGATACTTATGCATTTCAAGAAAAACATCAGATCATTCTCTCTAGTTTTGTTAAATAGGATTTCAAAGTGCCTAGTGAACATATAGTGATTATATGATTCATCTAGAAGCCATATTTCATAGGCACTGAATAATCTTATCTCATGCCAAAGTTTCCCTTCCTAACCTCTTACAATAACCAACTCATATGTCTCTTCATCGTACTTGACATTTGAGATTAGCATTGTTTGATGTGTACAAGCAACTCTCTTTATCTTCAATTATTCTATTGGCTTTATACTTCCCTTTGGGACTACCAACTCTTATATTGTCTTTTTCTTCTTTGGCTGCTTAAAAGGGTTTCTGAATGATCAATCTTTGGTCATACATATCTCCTTAAGGGCTTTGAAGTTGATAGTTGTTTTCAACATCGTCATAATATCCTTAAATTGATATCAACTTAACATTGTAGCATGATTAACGAGTTCTAAATCAATAAGCTCTTTCAGGTCATGAATCTTCAGGGAATTTACAAGTTCAGTATAATCTATGTAGAATTAAACTAAACCTAAGATTGTCTTGACCATGAACATGTTCCAATCAAAGTCATACTTCTAGGAAATTATCCTCACATCAATTTTGCCTTCTGGAGCTGAACCACATTAGAGCATTTTAGATGTGGTTAATTCCTCTTGTAATTATAACTAGGATAGTTGTTTGAACCACTCTAAATGTTTACTCAATAGAGGTGGCAGAGAGTCATGATCTTCACTGGAAACTTAAACTTGTTGTGCTGATTTTTCTTATCTTGGTTATCTAGAAATAATGTCTTTTTCAATAGCTTTCATCATTTCTTTAAAGTCATTGATGATTCTTAGCATATAGCCTATGAGAGAATTAGTCTTCAATAGACCCAGTCTCCTCTTGCTAAAACTATTTCTAGCAAGAAAGTCCTTCATTTGCCTGTGTGTCATGTTGTAGGGATCAGGAAACGGATAGTGAACTTGTAATTGTCTTGGAGGTGTAGCTGCTGCAGTAAAAGAGGGAGTAGCTTTAGCTTTGGCTTTCTTTGTTTCTTCTATTTTTCTTAACTCTTTCTCTATCCTAATAGAAGGATCAAGTATTCTTTCTACCTTCTTTATATCTTCAGATATGGCCCCAGAAGTTGTGATAAATACATGATCAACATCATATCCTTGCTAAATGATGAACATGGCTTTGACTATCAAGCCATCAATCTGAGCCTTAGCCAACATGCCTTCATCAAAAGTGTATCCATCTTTCTTGATGGCTCTCTTGGAATTCAGGCTCATCCAACATGTCTTCATCAAGAGTGTATTCACCCTCTATCTTTCCTCCTTTTAAACTAATGATATGTTGTTCAATGGCTCTTTGCTCAGTAGCTTGTATGTGTTCTTCCATAAAATGAGCAATAGCAGCCATGCTTAGGTTTTCTTCTCTTTTCATCTTTTTAGGCTTAGGAGCACCCTCTTCAAGGATAGGCTTCTTTCTTTTGGTCTTCTTAGCAAGTTACTTTCTTCTTCTTGAGTATGTCTGCAATTCAGATGAACCAGACAAAATCACTTTAACTGGCTTAGTAGTCTCAAGCACTATTCTTTCTTCTTTTTCTTCTTCTTGTGTTATTATTGTGAATTCCTTAAAAAAATCTCCTAATGACTTCCTTTTTCTCCCTAGTTAGAGTTACAACAGGAATCATTTGTAGTTGGAGCTCTATCTCAAAGATAATTGGCCGTTGTGGAATGAATACAAATGGTTCTATAGGAACACTAGCTTTTATAATTATCTCCAAAATGTCTTCATCAATAAAGAAATCACCACAAGAGTATGCATCAAGTTCTTCAATCATAAAGCTCATGGCATCCTCCTCTTTAGTTTGACTTGAGATAGGAGCTGTGTATCAAACCATTGCTAATGATTCTTCTTCAATAGGTTTCTCGGATGTGCTTGGTTGTTCAGTAGGAATATCTTGTTATCGATCTTTTGCCTCTTATTAGATCTTTCATCTCCTCCTTCATCACTATCATCATCACTGTCATCATCTGACTCAAATATCTTTCCAAAGTCATCTTTGTTTGTTCTTTATCCTTTCTCTCCTCATCCTTTTCATTCTTAATATGTATATCCTCAAGTGGACTTAGCCTTTGAGTCAAATCATCCACTTCCTTCTCCAATTTAACTATTTTTTTAGACTGGGCATTTATGAGTCTATCTTGTTCATCCATAACAATTGTTTGGATGTTTGCATTCTTAATATGCTCATGAAATTCATCTCTTATCTTCTCAATGATGGACTCTAAATGCTTGATCTTGTTGTCTTTCAAGATCAACTCAACACTTTTATCAGCAATAACTTGGTCTTTCCTTCTCGTTATCTTCTCCAATCTGTTAGATTTGAGCTGAAGCTCAGAGATAACTTCATCTCTGTTAGACTCACTTGACTGTTGAGGAAGTATCTGACCTATTGATTCCTGAGTGTCCTTAGAGAGTAAGTATTCTAAAGTTTGTTGTCTTCTAGCTTGCTCTTGGATAACAAGTTGTTCCTCCTCATCCGAAGATGATTTAGAACTATCAGTTGAACTAGTAGATTCACTAGTATCAGCGGATTCAGCATTACCAACAGGAGATGGATGAAGTGGAGATAGAATTAGAGATGCAATGGGAGATGGAATAGGAGATGGAATCTACTTGCTTATGAGATGCAATGTGAAGATTACCACCTTCATCTACATATGGTGACATTGCCTCCTGATGCAATAATAGCATCTTGTTCTTCTATCATAGGCACATCATGGATGATAGGTTCATCATTAATATCTTCTTTATTCTTTTATTCAGCATGTTTTACTTCTTGTTGTGTCTCTTGTTCTTGTTCTTGTTCTTGTTCTTCTTGTTATTCCTCTCCTCTTTTAACATTTCCTTGACCAATTTGTTCAAGCACACAAGGCAATAGATGATAGAAACTACTCCTGCAATAACTCCTTAGGTCTTTCTTCTTGATATACCCATATGATTTGGCAGTATGATTAGCTAGATTCATCACAGGTCCTATGCCTATCAGATCAGAAAAGGCTTGGTTGCTCAAGCACTGTAAGAATCTTGGATTCATGAGAAACATACTTCGTCTTCCTTCTCCAATGTTAGACATCATGCCATTAAACACATAAGAAGACATATTGAATGGTCTGTTAGTGCATAAGGCACATATGACATAATATGGTGAGGGGAATATGATTCCACTAATTCTTCCTCTTGGATAAACAATGTTGGAAGTAATGGACCAAAAATCTCCATTGTAAGTCCATTTGGCCTTTCATAATCTACTTCCCTTCAAATCCACCTTCATACCCAATGTTTGCAAAGAAGGTAAGTAGCTTATCTTCATTAATCTCTTGTGGCTAGTCAGAGTCATCTCCAAACTGTAGACACTGTCTCACAGTCTGTTTAGAAATAGCAAGAACATGTTGATCGTCAATCCTTCCAGTGATGGTTGGTACATCATCAACCATGTTCACCTTAGTAGTTCTCCAGAATGATCTTATAAAGTTCTCATAGATCACTAGCCTTACAGTAATGACATATGCTTCTTCGGTAGTTAAGATGAATCTGATCATGTCTCTTAGATCAGCTGCTTCAGGCACATCAGGGTCTAGAAAACCACTGGCATTGTGACTTTTGATCCAAGTTAGGTTGGCTATTATCAGCACAAGATACATATGTGCAAGTTGATATGATAACAATAACTTTGATTATGATAACTTTGTGTAGCATCTGCTTGACTTTAAACAAGTGAGTCAAAGTTTGACCGTTCAAAATTCTAAATCACTTTCACAACTCAGTGTGTTATTACTTGCATAATAATCAAATTGATGTTTATCATTCATTTGTGTATAAGTAATGTTATTTTGCCATTTTAAGTTCATAACAACTATCTTTAATCATGATAACACTTGAACTTCATGTTTGGTTAGTGAAAAAAAGAACCACTGTTCATCGGAATTTCATCAGTTCCAATCTTTGAAAGAATCAAGTTTATAATTATTTAAAGATATTTGTAATTGTCTGAAATAATTTTTGTGATTAATGTTCATCCTTTTTGATTCTAAACCTAGGGTTCATCATCGGTTTTTATTTTGAGTCAGTTGATTTGAACAAATATGTGTAATCACCTCTTAATCGATAGTATAGTAATAGATGATCGATTGAAGAAGATGAATAGATGTAACTCTGGTTCTGAATCAAAGTTTATTGGATGATTTAAATGTCTGAAGCAAGGAACTCTGGTCGCACTATTTAGTCTCTCTCAATTTGAAAAGTATTGGTATGATTTGGAGTTTAAATAGGTGGACTTTCAATGTTTTTGAATTTCATATGTGTTGGAAAAACAAATGCAAGTTTAAAATTTTGAACCGCATTTTGTACTATACACCGCAATAACAAATGAGGTTGAAATAATGATTTGTTCCCAAAGTTTACCGTAACCCGCAAAAACTAATGCAGTTGAAAAATACTTTCAACTGTTGTCGGCATAAACAAACATGATGAACAATACCTCACTCGCAAAAACAAATGTCGTGAATTGTGTTATTAGCATTTGTTCAAACTTAATGAACCACGTTAATTTTGCTTTGACAATTTACAATGGAAATTATGTTTTACAGAATAGAATGTTGTTGATGTGACGTTGAATATTCGCTTGAATTAAATATCTTCCGCCGCCATTGACTCGATGTTATTGCTCTGACATGTTGACTTGTTTACTATGTTGCGTACTTGGTGTCTGAAATCAATACAAGTTTGTTAATCTTTCGTAGGAATTGGTCTTCCATAGGAAGTTCTTCTTCCACAGCAATTAGTCTTCCACAGCAACACTTTGTCTTCAGCATTTGTTCTTCGGTTGTTATGCTTCCGCAGGAGTTCTTGTACTTGTTCTTCATCAGCAAGCACTCCTTCAGCAGCTCCACTTGATCTGTGGTCTTGTTCAGCAGTTTTTGTTCTTCCGTAGGAGATCTACAGAAGCACAAACTTTAGTTATGCTCCTAAGAACATCTACGGAAGAACACTTATTCATCCGTAGGTAGTTCTAACACTTAGTCAATTTTTCCAAATTGACCAAGTTCGATGTTTCCTGTAATAACATAAACTAACACACATAATAATATGGGTTACCATATAATTCATGCATTACATTATATTATCAAAAAGATAATTACAATGATTAATTAAAAGAGTTGACAAGTCAACTAAACCTATACATTTGATCTAGTTCTAACAATACTCCCCCTATAGGTTTAGCCTTTTGTAATCAGCTATTCAAGTCTCTTAATTCTTGAACTCTTGTCAAAATTTTGGTATTGAAGTATCCCACAGTATTCTTTTGATCTTCATACTGATACTTTATCTTCATTCTCCCCATTCTCTTTAATTTTTTGTATTTCAAGCCCAGGATGTCATCTTCAGTGGTTAATGTAGCAACAACACTATTATTAGACACCACTTCCAACTCATCCTGTTCTAAAATTCTCAGTTTTGTTATTGGCTCTATCTTTGTTCCCATCAGCTGCCCAACTTCAAACTTCCTTCTCTTACGAGCCTTGGCATGGAGCTTGTCAATAACTTGAATGATGTGTACGTACAAGCACAAGTCATTTTCAATAGTTTGATCATTGAGCTTGGGAAAATACTTGTCATGTAGATATGAGGTATAGCTCAGATGAAGCAGCTTGATCTCCATTGGGTCAAATAGCCTTATGCTAGGACCTTTCTTCAGTGGATCATTTCTCTGCAACACCAGCATTTTCGTCCTTTCTACGTATCCCCATTATGTGATAGGGAAAGAGTACTGATTTCCCTCAATAACTTTGATTGAAGCTTCAGATATGTCTTCATATCCAATTCTTTGTAAAAATTCATCATCCACCTGTTGAGAACTAGAATAAGACCTTTTCTATTTCAGCTTCCTTTTGTTGTGTTATGTATATTCTCTTTTGGCTTCTTTAAGTACATCTCCCTTGAACCTGTGGTGAGGTCTGCATCTGGAAGTGTAAGGAGTGTTTCCACTCTTAGAAAGTATTGAATCATTCCAGATGTTCTCTTCAGCACAACACAATCCCACTTTGAGTCATATTTCCAAGCAATAATTATGTTTTCTCTTATTGATCTTGGAGTTGTCATGTGTCAAACAACTAAATCATTGTGGTCTTTGGTTCAGTTATCTCTATAACTGCAGTTCCAGAGGCTAGACCTTGTTAGGAATCACATCCCTTGGCTCTCTTATCAACTTTTCTTTACCTCTCTGCATGTCTCTACTTTGCACTACAGTTGGTTCAGCAGGAGTTTGTTTTGTTTGTATGCAGGATTGGGAGCTCCAGTCCTGAATCTTACTCTTGTGTCTAGCTCCACCTTCATCACATGATCCATCATTTCCCTTAGCTCACTTGTTGATCTTCCTTTAAGCTCATGGGCTTTATAGTTTTGACTCTGCAACCAGCAAGTCATGTTATACCCGGTCAGCTTTTTAGTTTCACAATGACCCAAATCCTTCTTGATTTTCTCCAAATCTTTGTATTTTGAATAAGTTTCATAATTGCATATGGGCAGCATCAGCCTTGCAGCATCGAACTCCTTCAAAACTACAATCATCTTATTCATGTTCATTCGTTCAACCATGTCATAAGGGAATCCGTTACTTATTAAGTCCATGAACTTGGCAGATTGAGCTCTTTCTTCCAAAATGTCTTTAGTTGATAGCATGCCAGATTCTTCTTTAGTTAGCTACTTCAACTCATCATCACTTTCTTCTTTGATGATGTCAATTTACTGATAAGCTAGAGGATCAGCTGATGGAGTGTGAATTGGGGAGACCTTTTTTGATTTCTTTTGTTGATCTTTAGATTCAGCACCTTCATCTTGAGTTTTGCCCAGATATTTTCTTTTCCTATTGTAAAAGATTATGGGTTCCTTTTCCTTCATTATTTAACTTACATCAGCTTCTTTCTTTTTGCTCACTTCTTGTTCAGATAACTTTTTCTTTAACTTCTCAATCTCATCATCTTTTGCTTTCAGTTGTTCTGATTATTCAGAGATTAGCTCATTCATTGCATCAATTACCTCGTTATCAGTCTTAATATCTTCTCTCAGCCTTTTGATTCGTCCTTCCAGTTGAGTGATTTTAACATCTTTCTCAGCTATCAGTCTGTCTTTCTCTATCAGCTCCTTTTTCATTTTCCTCAACTTTTCTAGAAACCTGTTGCTTTTAATGATCAAATTGTTGTATTTTGCTACCAGGTAGCTCTTACTCACATCAATCTCTTCTTCATTCAAGTCATCCTCATTGTAAGCAATGATGTCAACATAACTACCCTCTTCTTGATCAACTTCTTCATCTTTCTCCCTTTCAACCTCCAGACATATCTCCTTAGTATCACCATCATTTACAGCTTCATATTCTTCCTCATCAAAGTTGAGTTTCTAAGTAGATGTTAGGCTATCAATGGGTTCAGTAGGTGTGGGTGAGGTGGTTGGTTCAGTTTGAAGTGGAGGTGTAGGTGTTTGAGTGAGAATTGGTGAAATGGGTTCTATTGTACCAGAGTGCAGTGATGATTGAGATTGGATAGGAGAGATAGGTTGGGTATGCTCATTGGAAGATGATTCTAATAATTCTATCATAGTGGGTGGTGATGGAAAGTATGGTTCATGTTGAGATAATGGTTGTGGTGGTGATTGTTGTAGTGATGGTTATGGATTTGATCAAGTGACACTACTTCAGCTGAAGTAGAGTTTATTGATGTTTTAGAAAGTGCAGGTGATAAGGGTTGGGTGTGTTCACGTGGTAGTGAAGGAGGATTGGGTTCACGATGTGGTGGTTCAGGTGATTCGGTTGAAGGTGTTTGTTGTTGTGGTTGTTCAGGGAATATGAGCTCCTGAGGTATGTCAACAGTCTCATCCATCATATGTGGGAACATCTCCACCTGTTCTCCTTGATACTGCCTAGTCAATTTGTTGAGTAGAGATCTTCCTAGGTGAGTTAGCACAAACACATCCCCCCTCTTTCAACATTGGGCATACATTTGTTTACGATCAGCTGGATGAACCTTGGGAACATGTACATCTTGTTGTCTTTCTGCATTCTTATATGGTCACACAGGCAACCAAGAATGTACTTGGAGTAGTTGTACTTTCTTCCCTCAAAGATGCCAATGATTCCCGATGAGATGTGCCTCGAGAATCTTTCCAATCCGGACTTCCTGTTGGAGATGCACTTGAGATAGGTGTGGCAAAGGAATATATACGGCTTGCACAATCTTCCCTTTTTAATCTCACCGTGCTGATAGTCTCCGTCATACCCCATTAATTGAAAAAATTTCTAAATGTATTCGTGATCAAATACATCAGGGTGACCTACTTCACTTTCTCCGAACTCCAGCGCCCTTCTTATTGTTTATTCATCTATCCTTAACTGTTCGTTTCTGATTGTGGCATGAATCACCCGCTCACCATCTTCTTCTTCAATCCTCGCAGATTCCCAGAAATATATGATGTGAGATTAATAGATAATGGGATCCGCAGATAGTGCATAAAACAATCGTGATCTTCTCAAATAGCGGATGATGTCTCTGCATCCATCTTCCACTTCTAGATTCAGGAATGCGCACATGTTGTGATCCTTAACAAATCTATTAGCCATATTGGCTGTGATGTTCGAATGGTGTGAGGATTAGTTGTGTGGAACAATCGATTTTAATGAAGATGAAGGGGGTTTTTAGGTGAGAGGATTTCTAGGTCTGGAAAGGTTTTTTGTTAGTGGATAGAAAGGCCAATGGTTGAGGTGTCCTATTATATTTTTCCAGACAGTTTAAATCTTATTTTAATGATATGGGACCCATCTACCCTTTTTACCCTTCCGGAGGTTGTTTTGATAATTCTTCCACAGAACTTCTACGGAAGACAGACACTTGTGTTTCAAGTTACTCTTTCGAAGATAAATTTTTCTTCCGAAGCAAATGTTTGTTTTTCTTTTGAAGTTAATTTTGATAAAAATTTTCTTCCTAAGCAAATGTTTGTTTTTTTCTTCCAAAGTTAATTTTGATAAAAATTTTCTTCAGAAGCAAATGTTTGTTTTTCTTCCGAAGTTAATTTTGATAAAAATTTTCTTCCGAAGCAAATGTTTTTGATATATGATACGAACATATTGTTAAATCATTTGTTGTTTGTTATTGGACCTTGTTAACTCTGCTTCATGGCAAATGTGCAAATAGATATTTAGTTAAAAACTTCAGATATCCTGCAGCCATGTTAGTGCTCAAGATCCAACTTTCTTCATTTAAAAATAAAACACATTAAACTCAGATTTTCATGCTGATTACTACTCCCCCTAAATTTATGATTAATGATTAACTTATGCATTTATCAAAAATTTATTAAGAGAATAGCATGAAAAGCAATTATCTGTCCAACTTATTGGCTAAGAAAAGAACAAAAACTATTTACAAGTATTTGCATCATACAATGGGATCATACTATGACACTAAGCACCTTCCTGAACTAGTTTTGTTTGATGATAGACTACATAGATCTAGTGTTGATTGCAAGTATTATGATCCACATAAATTCAAGAAAGAGTGTAGTTTCAACTTGTCATGTTGTTTATCATGTTTTGGTATTGATTAAAGTTAGACAAATATGGACTCCACATTCAATTCACATTAGAGTTTGTCCTCCGTTTGTGAGTCAATTTATCACTTTTTCACACTTAAAACTATGTTCTTTAAGTTATAAGCTCTATCTTAAGATTCCTTTGAATCTTATTAATGCTGATATGATTTGTAAGCTCTGAATTAATATACAGTTGATCACATTGGATTCTTTTAGAGCTGTTCCTTTTTGGAATCTTTTTATCATCATCAACAGGACACCAGGTCTTTACTTACGTAAAACAGAGGTGCCTCTGAACCCAGGTCTTTGTTTACACAAAACAAAGGGTCCATGATATGCAAAGATAGAGGTTATAAAGTGTCACAACATAGTGTGCTTAGGTGAATAAGTTGATCATAGCAGGATAAGACTTACTTGCTTGTTCCTCAAAATTGAAGTGTCCACAATTAGTCACCTTGGCATTATGTTATGCATAAACTTGTATAGTGTCCACTCAAGCTGAACCCACTCACATATCAAATCACATCTGATTAGTCTTTATTATGTGATAAAATTTAAGAAATTAAGCAAAGGTATAGTGTATTATCATTTCCCATGATATTAACTGCATATTCAAGAAAACATGAAACTAAGACAATATTTTTTGGAATTGTATATGTTTTATGAATGTTTTTGCCTTTTTCATATTAAGAATTTAAGGACAGATCATGCTTTTCTTTGTGTTGATTATTTAATCTAAGTTGATCATGCCTAAAGACTCAATTAAGAAATTAAATCTCACTGAGTCAAAGGCTTTAGTGAATAAATCAGCAAGCTGATTTGTTGTATCCACTTTAATCAACTTGATTAGATATTTTTCTAAACAATCTCTCAAAAATGATATCTGATTTCTATGTGTTTTGTTTTACTATGTTGCACTGGATTAGCAGTGATGAACATAGCAGCCAGGTTATCAATGTGTATTGGTGTTTGAAGAAAGTTGTAACCATAATCAAGTAATTGGTTTTACAACCATAAAACTTGAGATCAACCAGCTGAAGTGGCTATGTACTCAGCCTCAGCTGTGGAAACTGATACATTTGTTTGCTTTTTACACTGCCAAGAAACAAGTCTTAGTCCTATGAATTAACAACCTCTAGTTGTTGATTTTCTGTTGTTGTTGCACCCTCCAAAGTCACTATCTGAATATGAGTAGAGTTTAAAGTCTCCTTCTTTGGGATACCAAAGTCCAAGATCTGGTTTCCCTATAAGATATCTGAAAATTCTCTTCACTGCATTCAAGTGTGACTCCTTAGGGTCTGATTGGTACCTATCACAAACACACACAGCAAACATTATGTCAGGTCTGCTGGCAGTTAAATAATCAATGATCCTATCATAGATCTATATAATTTCTTTGATCAACAGACTTCCCTATAGGATCTGGTACAATCTTATCTATTGTTGATGCTGATGTTTTGCATGAAGATGAATCAGCAAGGTTGTACTTCTTCAAAATTTGATTAACATACTTCTCCTGATTGATGAAGATGCCATTTGGTTTTTGATGAACTTGCAAACCAAGGAAGAATGTTACTTCTCCTATGGAACTCATTTGAAATTCAGATTTCATCAGACAATCAAACTCTTCACACAATCACTTGTTTGTTGATCCAAATATGATATCATCTACATATACTTGAACAACTAAGAGATCTCGATATTCATGTTTTAGGAAGAGAGTCTGATCAATTGTTCCCTTTTTGTAACCATGCTTGAGTAAGAAAGATGACAATGTTTCATACCACTTTCTTGGTGCCTGATGAAGTCCATACAAAGCTTTCTCAAGCTTGTATACCCTGTGTGGATAATCAAGATCTTCAAAGCCTGGTGGCTGAGCAACATAGACTTTTTCATCAATTTTACCATATAAGAAGGCATATTTTACATCCATCTGGTAAACTATGAACTTCTTATGTGATGCATAGGCTAGAAAGACTCTAATGGCTTCAATCCTTACAACAAGAGCAATGACTTCATCATAGTCTATCCCTTCTTCCTGAGTATAACCTTGTGCTATCAGCCTTGCTTTATTTCGCATAATAATGCCTTTATCATCTAGTTTGTTCTTGAACAGCCACCTTGTGCCAATTGGATAATGGCCTTCAAGAAGATCAACTTGATTCCAGACTTTTTGTTTTCTTAATTGTTGAAGTTCTTCTTGCATTGCTTCAATCCAGCTGTTATCTTTCAATGCTGTAGTGATGTTAGGAGGAACCACTTATGAAAGAAAGCAAGAGAATAGACAAATGTTGGCTGCTCCTCCTTGTCTTCTTGTAGTTCTATCATTAAGATCACCTATCATGTTTTTAATGGGATGATACTTGTGAATTCTAGATGTTGGTATGGATTCAACTTGAATAGTTGAATCCAAGTTAGTGATGTTGGTTGATGGAGATGGAGTCAGCTGGGATGGGGAATCCACAAAGTAGTCAAAATTCTCCTGTGGCTGATCTTTTGATGCTGAATTATGTTCATCTGTATCAGCTTGTATTTTTATAGATGTAGGCATAGCATCCGCAATAGCTACAGGTACAACTACAGATGATGTGAACAACTGAATGCAATGGTCATCTTCGGAAGTAGTAGTATCTACGGATCCAGAAGGAACTTCTGTGGATGTAGAAGGAAATTTTGCAGATGTAGACCTATTGTTTCATTAGGATGATCTTTGCTTGTTTGAATTGGAGGGCCAGGATCAGTAGCATTTTGAGTAAGTGACTGGACTACTCTTTATGGATCAGCTGTCAATGGCACTTCACCCATGTTTGGAGGAAAATAAGGATAACATGTATCCGCAGGACCTGCCACATTCAAATAACCTGAGTTAAATGAGTTTGTTAATGCATCTATATCAAACAATCAAGATGATCCTTTTACAGATTTTAGAAACAAGGATTTATTATAGGATACATTAGGAGTTTCTTCCATAATGTTTCCATGTGGAACATAGACTCTGTATGATTTAGATGTTGATGAGTAACCAACAAAGAAACCATCATAGGCTTTTTCTGCAAACTTTCCTAATTGATCTTTTATGTTTAAGATGGACACATGACACCCAAAAGCTCTAAAATATCCTATGAAAGGTTTTCTTTTAAACAAAAGTTCATATGGTGTTTTATTATGTTCTTTGAAGTTTAATGTCCTGTTTTGAACATTGCATGCTGTGTTCACGGCTTTTGCCCAGAATGTGATTGGCAACTGTGAATCAGCAAGCATTGTTATTGCTGCTTCAATAAGGGTTCTATTTCTTCTTTTAGCAACTCCATTCTGTTGTGGTGTTCTTGGTGCACTGAATTGTCTTGATTTGCCTTTCGCCCTGCAAAAGGAATCTAACATATGATTAACAAATTCTGTTCCATTATCACTTCTTATGATTTGGATTTTTAGATCAAGTTGATTTTCAATCTTAGTGATCAACTCTATCAATGTTTCTGATGTTTCACTTTTATGTTTTAAGTAAAAGACCCATATGAATCTAGTGAAATCATCAACAATCACCAAACAGTATTGCTTTTTTCCAATGCTCATGACATTGGTTGGACCAAAAAGATCCATGTGCAACAGTTTAAGTGGTGTTGTGTTTGTGTTAATTGTTTTGGATTTATGAGACACTCTCTGTTGTTATCCTTTAAAACATGATGAACAGTGATTAGAACAATAAAATTCTTTCTTCGGAAGGCCAATGACTAAGTCATTTTTGACCAACTTATTCATGTTCTTCAAGTTAGAGTGAACCATTCTTCTATGCCATAGTTGAGATTCATCTTGTGATGACTTAGAAATCAGGCATGTTTCCTTGCTTGTTATAGATGTGTTGTTCATATCCAAAACATATGTGTTGCCTTTTCGTGGTGCTTTAAGAAGGATCCAGTCTTCTGGAATTTTAAAACCTGGCTTAAGAATGAAACAATAGTTAGTATCAAAGAAAATAGTATACTTTTGATCACAAATTTGAGAAACACTTAATAAATTGAATTGTAAATTTTCACAGAAGTTAACTTTCTCAAATTTTAGAACACCATTTGTTACCATTCCTTCACCAATGATTTTTCCTCCCTTCTTATCTCCACCAAATGCTACATAGGAAGCATTTTTATGTTTGAAGTCATGCAGGAGGGAACAGTTTCCTGTCATGTGCCAGGAACAGCCACTGTCAACATACCACTTGTTTTCAGTCCTCCCTGGATGTTCCTGCAAAATTAATGAAATCAGTTAGTCCTTGGAGCCCAAGCCTTGATTGTCTTGGGCTTGCCATTGTTATCTAATATTGTTATTTTCTCATGAATGTGCCTAGGTGACTCTAGATTCATTTTAGATTCCATTAATTCATTATGTTTTGTTTTGGGTGAGGATAATTCTTTTGATGATGAAGATAAAACACTATCATCTTGATTCATACTCACTTCCTCTTTCACTTCTTCATTAATTAACTTTTTCTTTGAACCAGAGGCTGAGGCTCTTTCTGAAAAGGTTTTTGTATTCTTTGTCCTTGACTGTGGTACATGATTACCTTTTTCAAAGTGATCAAAGAAGGTATCATCTTCTCGTAACACTACCTTTTTATGAGGTGTCTTACTTTGAGATAGTTGTATCTCCTTTTTCTTTGATGAATTATTAGCAGATGTTTTTGTTGTCTTTGCATTCTTTTGCTTTTGTTGCTGATTCTTTTGCTTTGGTATTTTTGATTCATCGTTCTCTGAAGATTTTGAATTTGATTCAGAAGTCTCAGCTTTTTGCTTCTTGGGGACCTTTAATTTGTTCTTTTTGTTGAAGAAACATTCTTGAGTGGAATGATTGTGCTTGTTGCAGATGGCACAATGCTTGTTGAAGTAACAATCTGAAGTCATATGATTGTTCATATTGCAGATGGAGCAATAGCTGCTGAAGTAACACTCTTCTGTGCTGTGGTTGTGCATATCACACCATTTGCAATACTTCTCTTCAGCTTCACTGTTAGAGTCAGCTTCTATCTTTTTCAGTTTCTTCATCAGTATCTTCTTTTGCTTCTTTAGTTCTTTCTCAACCTTTGCATCTGAAAGATCCTTTTGTTTACCTTTCTGGTTAGGAGTTGAATCCTCAGGTATTTTCTTCTTCCGTAGATCTTCTACGAACGAGTGTTTAGGTTCTGATGATTTCTTCTTTCGCGGATGTTCTACGGAAGACTGTTTTGTCTTCTTCTGTGGATCTTCTATAGCTGACACATTTTTCCTTTGCTTTTCTATGGATGTTTGAGAACCTGTATTCTTTTTCCGCTAGTGATCTGCTGAAGTGAGACTATCTTCTTCCTCCGTAGTTCTTTTTGCTGCCTGACTTTTATGCTGTTTGTTGAGTTCATGAATGCCTTCATTTAACTGACCAATCCTTGTGTAAATGGTCTTCAGCAGATTTCTTTGTTTTGGTGGATAGGGCAACTTGATCTTATCAAGTATTTTAGGAGTTATAGAATCAATTACCACACATTTTCCCTTACCCAAACCAGCACTTTCTTGTTTATTAGGCTCATCACTATCATCTAGATCATCATAGTTATCAAGATCAAGTTCTGAGTCATTTTGTTTTGAGAATGTTGATTCAGATGAATCAGTTTCAATGGATTCAGAATCCTTGTCATTTATCACTTCATTATTTTCCACTTTTGACTCAGTTTTGGTGTTAGACACAAAATGATTTGTCAAACTGTCGCTCATGGTCTCAGGTAGGGTAGTGTAATTATCATTAATTGGTGGAGCAACAGTATGATATCCCAACCCAGACTTGTTCTTTGATTCAATACGTGAGTTTAACAGTTTCTCATATTGCTGTGATGATAGTTGGAATTTCTGAAGTTTTATTTCAGTTGATGCATGATCTGACATGGACTCGGTTAATGAGTTGGTCAAATGCCCAACTTGTGCTTTCAAATTATAAATTTCAGACATAAGTTTGTCTAAATCCTTTTGTAGTGAATTTATTTTGACTTGATAAAGTTTATGTTCTCTTTCATGAGATTCATTTAAAAGCATAGTTTTTTTGACTTATCAGCCAATTGTTGAGCAAGAGCCCTGTATCTCTCAACCTCATCAACACATAAGGAAGAACATAACCTTTCTCTTACCTCTCTGGCCATTGGTGGAACTTTGTTTTCCATATTAGCCATCAAAGCCTGATTTTCTTCTAGTACTTCCTTCTCGTACATGCTCCAGTCACAAGTACCATCCTGCAAAATAATCAAACTAGTTTCTTTAGAATTATTGGTACCTGTTGAAGAGCCTATGGCTGGTTGGGATGAGTTTGTTAGCTGCGATTGCTTAAAGCACCTCTGATTTGCTTGTCTTGTATTTGTTGTTGATTGCTGATTGTTGTTGCATTCCCTTGAGAAGTGACCATATAGATTACATTTGTAACACCTCAACTTGGATTTGTCAACATCAATTTTTGTTGTTCTGCCTCCCACTGATAATCCCTTGTTTCTCTTCATGTACATTTTGGCTGTATAAGCAATCATGGCCATTTGTCGTTGCAGATCCATCTCTTCTACTTCATCTGGATGAAGTTCTTCAAGGTCTTGCTGACAGAAGTAGGCAGGAGTCAAGGTACTTCCCAAGTAGGCTTGAAAGCTTGAACTGAAAGCTACAAAGGCTGCCTTCTGTTCTTCTGATTCCAGAACCACAGTAATTGGTTCTGTTTGATTGCTAGCTTTGTTGGATTTGGAGTCATCTGACTTTCCTTTTGATTTTCTATTTTTATTGTTTTGAGAGTTCAACTTGAAGGGCTTGGTAGCATAGAAGCCAGTTTCCTCCTCACTATCACTTCAACACAAGAGTTATCTTCATCATCATTAAAGATGAAGGCACTTCCAACACCCTTAGTTTTTTGAATTGGTACGGTGCTATAGGTGCTTTAACACTCTTGTTTCTGGTTTTCTCGTCTAATTCCAAAGCTTCTACCTATACAACTAGAGCGTTCAATCCAGTTTCATTCAGTGTGTGTCTAGCTTTTTGGTAATGAATGAAGCATCATCTTGTTTAACTCCTCGTTGCTATAATTCAGTTCAAAGATATTCATCTCTGTGACAAGTTTCATAAACCTGTGGAGTTGTTGAGGAAGAGACTCACCCACAATATGATGAAAAGTCTCATGTTGTGAGCAAAGTGTATCCTTTTTTATGCTCCTTATCTCGTCACTTCCTTCACACAAAGTGTGCAAGATTTTCCATAAAGAGTTTGCTGCTTTATATGATTCACACCTGATCAAGAGATCTTTAGGCAAAGCCATAGTAAGCATACTATTTGCTTTGATGTCAATCTTGACTCTCTTGGCATCATCAGGTGACAGATTTTTTAAACTTACGGGTTGATTGTTGTCTTTATAGTCCGGTCCTAAAGCAGGTGGAATATAAGGACTGTTAGTAATAAAAACCCATAGATCAGAATCTGTATAATTAACATGATTCCTGAACCTGATTTTTCAAGTTTTGAAATCAGATTTGTTTTCCAACTTCGGAGGTTGATATGCACCAACCACTGAATTGCTCATGTTAATTAATTCTGTTAAATATCAAAAGCAACAACTTTGTTTGAATAAACACCAATTAAAAAATCAAACTGATAGATCAATTGATCTAGATCAATGAGCACGTGGTTCTAATACCACCTGATAATCCAAGGATCGTTGCAGGAATTATCAATTTGATTTTAATAAGTATTGATCGCGGAATTATCAATACCTGCTGTTTAATGGATTGTTTATCAAAAGTTGAAATCGATGAACAAGAAGAACAACTGGAAAAACTAAACGTAATAATGCAATAAACAGATTGTTTTCAATTGCTCTTCATTCACAATTAGTCGATTACAATTGATTATAATACTATATGTTCTTGATGCTTGATCTTGTTATATTGTTAATGTTCTGTGTGTAGATCTCTATTATTGTTCTATTGATATATAGAGATCGTGTTTCTATTCTGTTCCTCATTGCTGATATTTCGCTATTTCATTGCTATACTTAAGCTAACTTCCTCTAACTATGAGAATCCTTGCCTTGTTTATCGGCATAGGAGTTCATAATTTACAATGGAAATTATATTTACAAAATAGAATGTTGTTGATGTGACGTGGAATATTGGCTTGAATTAAATATCTTCCGCCGCCATTGACTCGATGTTATTGCTCTGACATGTTGACTTGTTGACTATGTTGCGTACTTGATGTGTGAAATCAATACAAGTTTGTTAATATTCTGTAGGAATTGGTCTTCCGTAGGAAGTTCTTCTTCCACAGCAAATAGTCTTTCGCAGCAACACTTTGTCTTCAGCATTTGTTCTTCAGTGGTTGTGTTTCCTCAGGTGTTCTTGTACTTGTTCTTCAGCAGCAAGCTCTCCTTCAGCAGCTTCACTTGATCATTGGTCTTGTTCAACAGTTGTTGTTCATCCGTAGGAGATCTACGGAATCACAAACTTCAGTTATGCTCCTGAGAACATCTACGGAAGAACACTTATTCATCCGTAGGTTGTTCTAACACTTAGTCAATTTTTCCAAATTGACCAAGTCTGATGTTTCCTGTAATAACATAAACTAACACACACAATAATATGGGTTACCATATAATTCATGCATTACATTATATTATCAAAACGAGAATTACAATGATTAATTACAAGAGTTGACAAGTCAACTAAACCTATACATTTGATCTAGTTCTAACAGTATTTCTTTTTCTTATGTACTTATTGACGGATAAATTGACTACTCGCATTGGTTTAATGCTTTGGTTACCTTCACCCGCATAAACCAATTATTTTTACCTGAATTAAATTTTGAACTTGTCAAAATTTAATATTCAGTATAGTTGATGTTTGATGTGATGCTTGCAATGTTATTGTTTTGTTGACTTTGGCTTTTGGCTCTTTTGTGTTGGTGTTGTCAATTCTTGTTTTGAATGATTTGTTCACTTGTGTGATACAAATGCCCATTCTATCTTGTTAATGACTAGTTGTGCATATGAAAATCTGCATTAACTAAATTAAACTTGTGATTTCATAAATTTTGCACACCAACATAGCTATTTGTCATATTTTTTATTTTAAATTATTTGAAAGGTTAATCAACTGTACAAACATAAAAGCGGATATATATTTTTTTTTGTATTTTTTTATCGTTTGTTTTGAATGTTTTTGAGAGAATTTTCTAAAAATTTTTAATTACTCCCCCTAAAGTTTAAATCCCACAAGGATAAAAAATTTAAAGATTAAAATTAGAAAAAGTTAATGATGCCATCAAAAACATAGAATGAGTATTGAAAGATACCTTTAGTTAGAACATAATAGTCTAGCTTCATAAATGCAAATATTTTAGAAGATTAGACATACCAGACACATATTGATTGCAGGTATAATTATCCACTTAACTCAAGCAATGGTTTGAATAATGTTTATACTTTGTGATATTTATTAGGTTTTGTGTTTGTTGATCATTCTCTATGCACCTTACACTCAGAAGCACAGATAGATCAACCATTCGCATAAAATACATGGTAGAAATTTGTTATAACTTACATGACAAGGTCATTTAATTTGTGAAATCTCATTTTATTATAGGTGAGGGGAATCCCTTTAGGATTTATTTGATACTTTTTATGTGCTCCATTTTGGAGTTGATCAGCTTTGGGATTCTTTTAATTGTAATCCAAGATGGACTTTATTATTCATTCACTTTAGAATGTGTTACTCATTGGGAATCTTTTTGATAATGTATATCAGCACTGTGTGCTTTGTTTAATCTAGTTCTTTACATACCAAAATAGAGGAGAAACTAATGTGGGTGAATGGGATTCATAAAATATCATTACCTGGTATGTTTAGGTTACTACACACACACCCACTTGAATGAGTTAATTCTTACCCATACCCTAAGATGATAACTTCATAGTGGAATGAGGAGCTTTAGTTTGTCACATAAGCATATATCTTCAATTTCAAGCTAAGCATACTCACATATCAAATAAGGTATGTCAGTAATTGATAGATTTTGAATTGCATTGCTTATGATATATCGACTATGGTTAT
Source organism: Flaveria sonorensis (assembly GCA_025506505.1). Lineage (NCBI taxonomy): Eukaryota > Viridiplantae > Streptophyta > Magnoliopsida > Asterales > Asteraceae > Flaveria > Flaveria sonorensis. Next base: position 64,024,039 of record CM046433.1, on the reverse strand, counting down.
ATTATATGTCTTAGTATATTCTATGTTAGTGTTATGTAAAGACAAATTTTTCATATTCTTCGTGATTTTTCTTTGTTTTTGTCTTTTTGATGTTTTCAAACGAAAATCACATCTTTTTGTCCTATTGTTTGATTTTAAATGTTTTTGTATCTTGATATTGTAAAAACCAAGATCGTCATTAACAAAAAAATTGATTATTTACATGTTATTCAAGGTTAATCACGCCTATTGATTGAACTAAAACTCAAACCGACTAGGTTCAAATACCTTAGTAAACAAATCAACCTGTTGATTGTCTATGTGTTTTTGTATCAACTTTATTAAACTTTTTTCAGCATAATCCCTCAAAAAGTGATATCTTATCTTAATATGTTTTGTTTTTAGTGGTGAACTGGGTTGTTTGTGATAAATATTGTAGCTGTGTTGTCAATTTGTATTGGTGTATGTAAAAAGTTGAAATCATAGTCAAGTATCTGGTTTTGAATCCAAAGAAGTTGAGAACAATAGTCAGATGCTATTATGTACTTAGCTTTTGCAGTTGAAAGTAACACATTTGTCTGCTTCTTGTACTACCATGACATTAGTCTTGTACCTAAGAATTGACAACCAACAGATATGGACATTTAATTGAAGTTACGTCCCCCGTTGTAACTTTTTTTATATGCATAGAGGATGAAGTTTCCTTCCTTTGGATACCATAAGCCAAGTGTAGGTTTGTCCTTGAGATATCTGAAAATCATCTTCACATCATTGACATGAGATTCTTTGGGGTCTGCTTGATATCTGGCACAAATGCATACTCCAAACATTATGTTAGGTCGACTTGCTGTCAAATACATGAGTGATCCTATCATTAAACGATTGTGTTTGATCAACAGATTTGCCATTTGGATCAGGACCTATCTTTATCTTTGTATCTGCAGGAGTGCGTATAGACTAATAATCTAAGAAATAGAACTTCTTTAACATTGTATCCACCTACTTGGATTGGTTAATGTAGATACCATCCTTTGTTTGTTGTAATTGTAACCCTAATAAGAAGTCAATTCTCACATAGCACTCATTTGAAACATTGAACGCATGAGGTCTTCAAAATCTTTGTAGAGTTGTTTATTTTTTGAGCCGAAAATGATATCATCCACATATATTTGAACCAAAAACTGCTCGTGACCTTTCTTCTTTCTGAATAAGGTTTGATCAATCTTTCCACTCTCGTACCCATGTTTAAGGATAAAAGATGACATGGTCTCATACCACCTTCGTGGGGCTTGATGTAGACCATACAAAGCTTTGTCAAGCTTGTAGAACCTGTGAGGGAAGTCCGGGTCTTCAAAGCCTGGTGGCTGACTAACATAAACTTCTTAAAAAATTTCCCCGTATTGGAAAGCCTACTTTACATCCATTTGGTACACTAAACTTCATGGACGCAGAGTACACAAGAAAGAGTCTGATTGAATCCAACCTAGAAATAGTTGCAAACACTTCATCATAATCCAACCTAGAAATAGTTGCAAACACTCCATTTATTCCTGTATAGCCACCTGGTTTTGATGGGATATTGTCTTTCAGGAAGGTCAACCAGTTATCATACTTCTTGTTTCCTGAATTAAAGTAACTCTTCCTGTGTTGCTTCGATCCAACTGTTGTCTTGAAAAGCTTTCTTGATATTCTTTGGAACAGTTTGTCAGAGAAAACATTAAAACAGATGATTTTGGAAACTGGATGATTTTTTTGTATCCTTGAAGTAGGAATGGCATCTACTTGCAAGGTTGCATCTAGATTAGAAACATTCATGTCAGGTTGGTGAGCAGCATTTTCCTGTGGATTAAAATGAGTGTGTGAGTAATGAAAGTAATTATATGATTCTTCATGTTGAATGTCTGAATCTGAAGCACTTTGATATGTTTCATCAGTTTCATTCACTACTCCATCAACATCATTTGGAACAAATCCAGCTTGTTGAACTTGAGGACATGTATTTAGAGAAGTTATGGGCAATAAACTTTTACTAGCCTTAGTTGATGTAGTTTCAATTTGTGGTTGTCTAACTAGATCAACATGCAGATGAAATTGTTGGGCTTATACATGAGTAGATGATAGAGGAATCATAGGGAAAATCATCTTGTACAATTTCAGATGATGTAGTTCTTGTTGATATTCTACACTAGACAAATTGAATTGATTAACTGGATTTGTAAGAAAGTAAAAATCAAACAACCAATGAGGACCACTAGTGGACTTAGGAAATGAATGTTCATTGAATTCAACATTTGTTGATTTATCTACGATATTTAATCTGAGATTAAACACTCAAAATGCTATAGATGTAGATGAATATCCAACAAAGAATCCTTCATCAGATTTATGAGAAAACTTTCCTAAATGGTCTCGGGTGTTTAATAATGAGACAGGATAGCGAAACGATTTGAAGAAACTAATAAATGGTTTTCTATGAAAAAGTAATTCAAATATGTTCCGTTAATCTATTTGACTGTTAATATTCTATTTTTTACATAAAAATCTATGTTTACTAGTTCTTCTCAAAAGGTGATTGGCAGTTTAGCATCGACAAGCATGGTTCTTGTTGCTTCAATCAGTGTTTTGTTCCTCCTTTCAGCTACCCCATTTTGTTATGGAGTCTAGTTGCTCTGAAATGATTACTAATGTCTTTTTGTGTACAAAATGAACCTAAATCATCATGTTTGAATTCTGTTCCATTATCACTTCTACTTTGAAATCAAGTTGGTTTTCAATCTTAGTGATAAAATATTTGATGATTTGTGATGATTCATTTTATGAAGTAGGAATAAAACCCAAGTGAACCTAAGAAACTCATTTATGATCACCAAACAACATTGATCTTTGCCTATACTCATGATGTGAGCAGGTCCAAAAAGATCCATGTGAAGTAACTTTAACTGTGTATTGTTTGTGTTCACAAGCTTAGGCTTATGGGAAGTTTTGTGTTGCTTCCCTTTGAGACAAGATGAACAATGGTCAATAGATTAAAATTCTTTTAGGGGTAAACCAATGACATGATTTCCTTTAACCAATCTATTCATGTTTTTAAAATTTGTGTGTCCCAAATGTCTGTGCCAAAGCTGTGACTCATCAAAAGATGCCTTCGAAAGTAGTCAGGTTTGTTCTTTAGGTAGGACTGAATTAAGGTTGACATATGTGTTATCCTTTCTTGGTGTTTTCAAGATAATGGGTGTCGATGAAATGAGTAGAATATTTCTTTCCACAGATTTGTGACACGCTCTGTAGGTTGAACTTTAGTTGTTATGATAGTTGACTTTGTTGAAGCTTAGCTGGCCATTTGTCACTATTCCATCACCAAAAATTCTACCACCTTGATAATCTCCCCCAAATGCCACAGCCTTGTATGTGTTTAAAGTCATGAAGGAGGAAACTATCTCCTATCATATGCCTGGAACATTCCCTGTCCACATACCAAATGTTGTTGGACCTTTTGGGATGAACCTGCATACATAAACAAATCAGTTAGAATGAGGAACCCAAGCCAAAATGGTCTTGGGTTTTCCATTTCTATACAACTATAAATTTTTGATAAGATCCTTTTACTTTTGAATCACTGGATTCATCAAACTTAGGTTTAGGAAACTTAGTTTAAAGTTCATTAGCAAAGGACTTCGCCTTATGTGGCTTCATAAATCTTGATGATTTGTGTTTGTGGGTTACTATCTCTTCATCAGAGGAACTCTCAGAGGTATAAATCAATACGTTCATCTCTATTGTTATACAAAAATCAAGCATGTTGTTGATTATAAGATTGTTGTTTGTGTTGAGTCCTAATAATAGGATTCAGTTTTTTGAAATCAAATGTTTGCTATTGTACTCTAACAGCTCTAGGATGCCAAGTATCATGATGTTCATCATTGTTTTATGAAATCATTCCTTGATTTTTGAATGATGGACTTGCATGATATGCAAACATAGGTGAGAATGGTGAAACTGATTTCCTTTTTGGGGATCTCAACCATTTTATTATGAAAAAGCAGTCAGAAGCATTACGATTGTTCATTTCACACAATGCTTAGTATTTGTTAATATTGGACTCAACAAGTGCATTAAAAGATAATGCCTGTCATAATCAATCAAAATGTGTTCTAACATTCAAACAATCATTTACTAACAAACAAACAACATTAACGTTCATATCAAGCACTAATTATTGTTTAAATTTCTTTTTCAGATTTTGTAGATAAAGAAACTTTGCTAAGTATCCACAACGGATGAAGTAGTGCCCACAGCAGATGCAGTAGCAAATACAGCAGACAAAGAATGAAATCCTAAGTGGAGATAGCAAATGAACAAAGATACAGTGGATGGCCAATATCACAGCTGATGAACTGTCCACAACAGATATATATCCACAACAGATGAACATCCCGCAACGGATAACAACACAACAAACAGTACAAGTGCTCATAGCGGACATTATCCACGCACAGCAGACAAGTCATTTAACATTCACAGCGAACAACTTATTATCCACAATGGACAAGATATCATCACAGCGGACAACTTATAAACTTAGGAACTTTACGTATTTTGTTTTTTACATAAGGGTATCTTTGTAAAATGCACATAGTATGTACATAGGGTATAAATAGCCGCATACCCTAATCCTTTGTAAGCTTTTGAACAATCATCAATCAAACAAGCAGTTATTATTATTCTTTTGTATTCTATCACACAAACACACAATCATACACACATATAGAGATCATATCGTTAATCATGGGTTTCCATGCTACGATTATTTGAGTATTGATTCATAACACACTTGTTGTTATCTTCGAGAGATTGAAAAAGATTCTTGGGGGATTCATCATTTCTTCTTTCAAAGACCAAAACCCGAATCCATCAGGTGGTATCAGACTTTTGGCTCAAATCATACAACTAATTTTTGATTCTCTGAAACAATACAATGATCTCTATTGTTCATTAGCTTCATAACATTAATTTCGAGTTTGAAATCTACACAAAAACCTTCTTCTACATACTACATTCAACAAATGTTCAAAAACATGATTTAATCATGTATTTTAGTTCATTTTGTAGAGATTTTGTTGTTAACAGAGCTCTCAAAATCATATATACACTGTTTTCAAACAAACACATCACAAAAATCACTAAAACCTCATCGGTTTCAAAAGATTTTTGGATAAAGTAGTACACGAGTACTATTCTATCAATTTTCAACACAAAAACACTGTTTTTGGGTGATTTGAATATGTAAATTGTGTTTAAACATCATATTTGAGTTGTTCTATACTCCAATCACACAACAAACCAATTGTTTTTTATTCAAGGTTGTCAAAGCCACAATTGTTCTAGGTTAAAAACTTAGTTCATGATAGCACCAACTATTCAAAATCTACGAAGATTTTGTTGATTTTAATCAAAAAACCATTCTTCATTTGAATTTTTCAAAAATCATTAAGGTGCTGTTTGGCAACTTTTGAATGAATAAGCGCCGAACCAATAAGAGGTTTGAACCAGTAAGAGGTCTGAACCAATAAGTGCTAAACAAGTTTAAGTCTGTTTGGTTGAATATCTGAATAACTATATAAAATGACTATTTTACCCCTCTGAAAACATGCTAATCAAATTACACATAAATCCTTCTTGAAAACATACTAATCAAATTACACATAAATCCTTCTTGAAAACATACTAAATCCAAGTAGAAATTAATAATTTGCATACAATTTTGATTTTAAGCATTTGACATTAATTGAGTTGCTATCTCGTCACGCAAAGTAGTCATATGCTCAATGCCTTGTGAGCCCCATTCCATTTCGTGAACAGACTGGACATCACTTACCTCCTCTTGAATTTCTCCAAAAAAAGTGTTCTCATTGTATGCCATAAATGACTGATCATGAATATTCCATTTCCTTATAAAGTTATAGATAACGAAACACGCAATAACTATGTCTCTTTGTATTGGAAATGAAAAGGGGGCCATTTGTTTTAGGATTGGGAATCTTGCCTTCAAAACATCATATGCGCACTCAATTACATTTCTAAGCTGTGCGTGAGCATGGTTGAATTTTTCTTCCTTCGTCAATGCACGCTGTCGTCAAAAAAAGGCTAGCTAATATCTCGTAGCACGGTAAGGAGTCATAAACCCACGAGTGTTGGTGTATGCAGCATCGCAAAGATAATGTTTTTTTGTAAACATTAGAATCAAAACTATTACATAAAAAACTAGATAAACAATTACATCAAAGTTAAGGAACAGATAAAAACCTGGTGGGGGCAAATAAAAGCCAGAAGTCGGATTAAATGCAACTTCTTTCAAAACAGTGAATCATGTGCAATACCCTCCCATCTGACCCATACGAATGTGAATATCATATCAAAATTACAGATTCCTAGGACATTTTGAAAGCATTCACCCTTTCCTCTTCCCCTGTAACGAGTCTGTTGATCAGCAGGTATGACTGCATGTACAAGAGTTCCATCTGACGCACCTATATCTCCAGAAAATATTTGTTTTAGCCTTCTATGTTTTTCTGAAGCATTCGTGATTGGATTAAAAGATGTCAGAACTATAACTTCTCTTGTGAAATTCATCATTACAAGTAATACCTCATGAAAACATCTATGAATTGTTTCTGTTGAGTGTTGAAACCATCACTTAACCATTCGAAATCACTCATTATGTCCTATGAAAATAAAAAACATAGTTATCTTTTCTTCAAAGGTTATTGACCTACTACTCTGCAACCAATTTCTTTGCTTAAAATGATTGTACAATAGTACATATGCATCACTTGACATGCGCATCATCTCATGACATTGTGTAGAAGTGCCATGCAACAATTCTTGTGTGTACTCATGACCAGTCAATACTGAATTCAGATCTTTTATCCTTTCATGACCGGTCAATGTGGAGGCTAATTGTAGCCAATGCCAACAAAGCAATAAGAAAAGCATAATCTCTTCATCCGAGTCCATAGGCTACCTGTCATCCAAATAACATTCCAAAGCATAGCATAGAATGCAAATAACATTCCAAAACATAGCATAGAATTCAAATAACATTTCAAAACATAGCATAGAATTCATATAACATTCCAAAACATAGCATACAATGTTTAGGATACATAGCTTAAAGTTTAGCTATCAAAAGGTAACTAAAACACAACATCAAAACAATCCATACTTTGCTCCCGCATTCTTAACCCATATTTCACAGGTGCGTGGCTTAAGTCGTAACCACACTTTTCTTAAATCAGCACTTTCACTGAAAAGCAAAAGCGTCGTTTGATATTTTGCCTCAAATTCTCCCTACCCTAACGTCTCCAGCTTCTCCATGCATGCATCTATATCATTAGAGTGGTTGTGTTTCTCAAGCAACATCTTTGCCACATTCCTGATATCCTCTCCAACTTCAATGAGATGTTAATTTAATTTTTGTTTTCCTTTTGTAGAACGACTTGATGACTCATTACTAACACCTTGAGTTGATGATTTTCTTTTTTGTTTAGACCGATTAGAAGACTCTTCACTAGCCCCATGTTCCATTTGAGTGACATCAATGTTCGAAAGAGAATTTCAAAACATAGCATAGAAGATGGCCCCCAACTATCAAAACCATTTGAAGTAGATCCTTCAAAAAATTGAATACACAAGTCGGGATAATCAAGTGGCGCTCTTCTCAACTTTTCTATGAATTTGTTGGACAATGTGGAAAAAAATTTAAAACTACTATGAGGTTATTGAAATATATATGTATATATAAAGAAATACCTTGATCTCAAGTTGCCATTCATCTTCCGTTAAGTTAAAGGTGTTTGTTAGCGGGTTATAAACATTTCGAGTTTTGTTCTTAAGCTTTGACCAAGCTGCAAATTTTGATTTCAAGTAATCATAGCGGTTCTTCATTTGTTTTTGATCCACTAAAAATTCATGTTCTGTTTTCAATTTCAGCAACGTTCCTCCATGAAATCGCTTTCAGGCTACTACGCTCACGTCCATGAAGTGTAATTTCATGAATACATGATTCTAGAAAGGTTTTATCAACTCCTTCAACCTTCCAGTTAATCCTAATCTTTTTTTCAGCCATTTTTTTAGAAGAATCTATCAATTACAACATGTATTATATAAATGAGAAGAATTAACCGTATCATAGAAACACGTAAAAACAGCAGCCTTGATTACAATGTACTTCAACAATCATCAACCATCATCATATGATGTTTTATTCTATTATTATCTAGGATTCTAACATTATATACAGAATCATATTCAACAAAATTCTCAAACCAATTCATATAAGTTGCTATAACATGAGTACTAGTAAATAGAAAATAAAGGATTCCTATACAGAATCAAAGGTTTGCATCTTGCTGCAAAACAACTCATTGGTTTCATACATTGAAATCAACAAGCAGCAGTTAAACAAAAACAAGCAGGGATCCTAAACTATATGCAGTCTCTTAGGGTTTACTTTCCCTGAAAAAGAAGATGGCTGCTAATTAAACTCCATTCTGTCAACAGCCTGAGTAAATTAGTAGCAGCGGAAATCCAAATCAATTTGAGGGAAGAAGTGGTTGTTTGGAAGAGAGATCAGCGGATGTTTTGATTTGGGGATCTTTAATAGCTAGCTACACAAATGAACTATACATATTCTAGATCTCTAAATACCGAAATCAATAAACAAATTAACTAACAACTAAGTGAAATAAGTCAAGTGTAACAATGAAAACATAATCATAGGGTTTGAACTTTGAGTAAACAACTTAGAAAAGTAACCTTTCAAGATTAAGTGTAGATTCTTGGAAAACAGCAAAATCGATGGGGCATGGCCGCAGGGGGAGGCGGCAGAAGGCGATAGCATGTGGCCGAGCAAGCGATGACGGCTGAGCAGTGATTCTCCACTCTCCGTTGAGTTTGGAGCTCAGGAAGAGAAGGGGGGGTCGATGAGAGCTTAGGGTAGGAGGAGTGTTTTGGGTCAGACAAATAGGGATGTCTGACTTAATAAGAGACGGAATAAGAACCATTTTTCATTCAGTGGTATCCAACCAAACGCCAAGGTCTGACCGAGTCAGACATAGACATCTGACCAATGTCATTAAGAGCCAAACAAACAGGACCTATGTTTTCACTTTTTGATTCATCAGCCATCATTTTAAAAACATATTAATTCTTTTTAGGGTTTTGATGTTTATTGACCGGAATTAAATAGGGGTTTGACTGTTGGCAGAATATTCTCCGCATTCAACATCATCATTGTGTCGTGACACACATTTCATTGCAATTAATTAAATAAATTCAAATTAATTAATTTTCTTTATTCAGTAAATTTAAAAGTCATAAACAAATCAAAAAAATCCAAGTGACCTTAGGATAAATCAAATTTAGCACCAAGCTAAATATTCAAACAAAATTGACTTAAACCGTTAAGTTAAAACTTAAAAATCTTGTCAGACAAAATTTGAGGTCCAACAGTGGTCTTAACCCACCTATACTAAAGAACAAGGCTGACATCAAGCAATGGAAAATCAAGTTCAGAAACTGGATTATCTTCAAAGTCCCGGATTTGTGGACTTCCATGACCGAGGGACCATACATTCCTGTGACTTTAGGTCCAGATTATAAGATACAAAAACTAGTGAGTTTAAAGAGTGTAGCTGGTGATTGCCGCTAATAACCAACGAATGGCAAGTGCTTTTCCTTGTGTGGATCCTATTTCAATGGGAACTTGATGAGTCGATCCACCTACACGTCTTGCTTTTACTGACTTGAAAAAAGCCAAAATAGATATGAAAGCATACAGTATTCTAGCAATAACTCTCCCATTTGAGATATTGTGTAAAGCCCCGTCCCCGGAGACCCCACAGTTGGTCATTCATAGCATCATTCATTATTAAAAACACCTTAAATCACATTATTATAAAAAAACAATCGCAGCGGAATAATTTAACCAAAAACCATTTCTTTCTTTAATGATTACTTTTTCCAAATAATACATCATTGAGAGAGTTACAAAATAATATTTAGTTGCATTACAAGACAAAAATATCATAATTACATAAATGGATGCCAGTCTCCATTCACCAAGTAGCTTCAGCCGTGCCATCCTTAGTAACATCCTTACCTGCCAACTGATATACATATCAGCGTTGCTGAGTGAGTCCTAGTTTAATAATATAGAAAATATACTTTGGTAAACTTCAAATGGTGATCATTCATCATCATACATAATCCATCTTTAAGATATTATTTATCTTACTTTCTTTCGTTATCTTTCACTTTCATTAACTAGAATCGCACAAAGCAAGAGCCTACATCGTTGGTTTGCAATAGATGTCGAACCCCTGTCGGTACACATTTATAAGTGGTTGCTAACCCCCGACAGGTGATCCCTGCTAGGCACGAAGCCTGCTCAGGAACTTGGATCCCATTAGTTTATCGGTCAATCACAAGGATTAGACCCCGGATGTGCCTTTCTTGGGCTGAAACAGCCACACATCAGTTGAGCTAACGACAACGTGGTCGTGAACCTCCGTTGGAAAAGCTTGCCAGGCTTTTCACCTTTTGTTAGGGCCCTAGGATAACATTTATTAAGTTTCACTATCCTTCTTTTATTCCTTTGTGTCCACTTATTATGAATAATACTTTTATAATATTATTACCTTAAAATCACATATCATGAAACAGTAATAATTATTCATAGCAAACAGCCCATAAGAAGGTAAATAAAACATTTGAAACATAAAACAAGCATAAACACCCATTAAGCATAAGTTCTTAACACTTAAACTCTATACCCAAAATTTCAGAAAAACTCCTATGTGTTCATAACGCATGAGTAACTTATACAGCGGATGGCTTAAAGTACCAAGTATCCATAGCGGACAACCTAAGTCTATAGCGGACAACCAAGGTCCACAGAGGCTGAGTAAAACACTAAGTGTTCACAGCGGATGAACATAGTCCAATGCAGATAGCCATAGCCTAATACGGATGAATAACATCCACAACGGATAACCAAAAGTGTACAGCGGATGAAATAAGTGCATAGCGGATAACCAACATCCACAGCGGACGTATAATTTTTTCTAAGGGTTCATAGCAGACAGTGTCCACAGCGGATAACCAACATTCACAGTGGATAACTTAAACTCCTTAAGTGTCCATAGCGGATGTCCTACATTTCTAAGTGTCCACAGCGGATGACCATCATCCACAGCGGACACTTGTTCTGTACCTGCGATGCAACTTATGAAGTTTTCCAATCTCAAACATCATTCTAGCCTGAACTTAGCATAGATCTAACATGTTACAAGCTTAAAGCATAACAAACATCGTCACAACATCGTAGAAATCACTTAAAACTAACATATATCAAACACAACCGTACACCATGTAAAACTCATAATTTTGTTAGGAAAAACAGCAGTTATAATGCATATCAGCCCCAAAACAAGTAGAAAACATGTAAAAGAGGGATCTAGAACTCACCTCTCAGCAGCTTTCGAGTGAAACACCACAAACCGAGAGCTAACAAGAATATCTAACACCTAAACACATAAAACAAACAACCAACACAATAAAACACAAAAAAATAGGTTCATATGCTTGAACCCAGCAGAAAATCGAGAAGAAATCTTCTGAAAATCTCACCTTTCGAAGAACTTGAGCTTTCTCTTTCTAAAACCAGATGGAGTTTTCTTTTCCAAGCCTTTAGCCGAATTATGCATGAGAGAGAGGGTCATGGGCGGCCTTACCACCTTTTTGAAACCCATTATGGGTAAGTTTACCTTTTGTACACCTTCACCTCTTAACCTTTTAGATATTTATCTTTTCTTCTTTACTTTTCTTTTCTTTGAATTTTTTTGGGTGTTACAAGTCTACCCCCCTTATATAGGTTTCGTCCCCGAAACCTGTCATTCCATAAAGAGTTCTGGGTAGAGCCGTCTCATTTCTTCCTCCAACTCCCAAGTGGCTTCTGATCCCTTACTATGTTTCCATTGCACTTTTACTTGGCTAATCACTTTATTCCTTTACCGTTTCTTCTTTCGATCCAATATAGCCACTGGTTGTTCCATATAATTCAACCTTTCATCAACCTCAATGTCCATAAGAGGAACAACAACGTCACTTTCCGCCAAGCACTTTCGTAAGTGAGATACATGGAATGTAGGATGAATTCCATGCAGTTCATCGGGAAGTTCCAGCCTGTATGCCACTTCTCCGCAATGATTTTGAATGGCCCAATATACCTAGGGCTCAACTTTCCTCACTTGCGGAACCTGATAATCCCTTTCCAAGGAGATACCTTCAACATCACCTTATCTCCCACTTGGAACTCAATTGGCCTCCTTCTTTTATCAGCGTAGGACTTTTGCCGGTCCCTTGCTGCCTTCATGAAGGACTTGATCTTTTCCAACTTCTCCAACGTGGCTTCAATGACCTTGATAGTTCCCAACTCTTTATGCCCGATGTCACTCCAACACATCGGGGTTCTGCATCTTTGTCCATACAGCATTTCAAATGATGGCATGCCTATACTGGCATGATAACTATTGTTGTAGGAGAACTCTGCCAATGGTAGGTGTTCATCCCAACTTCCACCAAAGTCAATAATACATGCCCGGAGCATATCCTCCAAGGTCTGAATGGTCCGTTCTAATTGACCGTCTGTTTGAGGGTGATAAGCTGTGTTAATGTGTAACCTCGTCCCCATCGCATCATGAAATTTCTTCCAGAACTTGGACATGAACCGGGTGTCCCTTGATGAACTGCTCCGCCAACCTTTTCGATGAGTAAGTCTCTCGGATTGGCAAAAAGTGTGCACTCTTCGTCAGGCGGTCTACGATCACCCACATGGTATCACATCCTCTCACAGCGCGAGGCAACTTTGTGACGAAGTCCATGGTGATGTGTTTCCACTTCCATTCTTGTATATCCAGGGTTTGGATCTTCCCATATGGTTTCTGATGTTTCGTCTTCACTTGTAAACAGGTCAAGCACTTACTCACGTACTCCACCACGTCACGCTTCATCCCTGGCAACCAATAATCCTTCTTCAGATCATGATACATTTTTGTAGCACCAGGATGGATGGAATGCTGTGTTTTGTGAGCCTCATCCATGATCCTTCCCGTCAGCTCCCCATAACAAGGAATCCACATCCGCCCGAAATGGGTTTTAACGCCAAGGGTGTTCTCCCCTAAATCCGTAGCCTGCCCCTTCATTCTTTCAGAGTTGATCCTATCATCCTTTAATGCCTCATCTTGTAATTCCCTAATTTAACCCATAACATCCAACGTCACAACCAGCTGGCAAGCCTTCACCCGAATCGGTTTCGGCCTCTCCTTTGGACTGAGGGCATCGGCTACCACATTCGCCTTACCTGGATGATAGTAAATTTCGTATTCGTAATCCTTGATCAACTCTAACCATCTTCTTTAGCTCATGTTAAGATCCTTTTGCTCGAAGAAGTACTTCAAGCTTTTATGGTCAGTGAAGATGGTGTACTTCGTCCCGTACAGGTAGTGCCTCCAAATCATCAATGTGAAGACCACAGCCGCCAACTCCAAATCATGAGTAGGATAGTTAGCCTCATGGATCTTTAATTGTCAGCACGAATAGGCTATAGCCTTTCCTCGTTGCATCAGCACACAACCTAAACCCAAATACGAAGCATCTGAGTATACCACAAAGTCTTCATTCCCTTCGGAAAATGTCAAGACGGTGGCTTAGGTTAACCTCATCTTCAACTCCTGAAACGCACTCTCCTGCTCAGAACCCCATTCAAAGTTTACATCCTTACGAGTCAGCTTAGTTAACGTGGCTACCACCTTAGAGAATTCTTGAATATATCTCCTATAGTAGCTTGCCAAACCCAGGAAACTACAGATTTCGGACGGCGTCCTCGGGGGTTCCCATTGCATTACAGCTTCGACTTTTGCTGGATCCACCATTATCCCTTCAGGGTTAACCACGTGGCCAAGAAATTGAACCTCACGCAGCCAAAAAGCGCACTTAGAGAACTTTGCATACAATTTCTCATTTCTAAGTGTCTCTAGTACCCCCTTGATATGACAGGCGTGCTCATCTTCGCTCTTCGAAAAGATCAGAATATCTTCAATGAAAACAATCACTGATCTGTCTAGCATCGGTCGGCATACCAGATTCATAAGGTCCATAAAGGTAGCTGCCGCATTGGTTAAACTGAAGGACATCACGAGAAACTCGTAGTGTCCATAACGCGTGCGAAAGGCTGTCTTAGGGATATCCTGCTCCTTCACTTTCAGTTGATGATACCCCGATCGCAGGTCTATCCTGGAGAACCAACTAGCACCCTGGAGCTGATCAAACAAGTCATCAATTCTCAGTAACGGGTACTGGTTCTTCACGGTCAACTTGTTCAGCTCACGGTAGTTGATACACATCCTCATACTACAGTCCTTCTTTTTCATGAATAGGACCGGAGCACCCCATTGTGAGATACTTGGCCGAATGAAGCCTTTATCCAAGAGGTCTTGTAGTTACGTCGTCAGCTCCTTGAGTTCAGACAGAGCCAACCGGTATGGTGCCTTGCCTACGGGTTGCTCTCCCGGTATCAAGTCAATCCGAAACTCGATCTCTCTATCGAGTGGGACCCTTGGTAGGTCTTCGGGAAACACATCGGGGAAATCGCATACCACCGGACGTCAGACAACTGAGTTACAGTGGCATCCACATCCTTCACATAAGCCAGGTAAGCACCGCACCCTCACTTCATAAACTTCTCTGCCGTGGTCATCTACCTTGGCTTTGGTCAAACGAGTTACAGTGTATTCCTTGTCTCCATGAACCGTAACCACACTACCATCAGGCGTAGTCAAACGAGTCATCTTCTTTCGACATACAATATTCGCTTCATAGGTCGCCAACCAATCCATTCCTAACATCACATCAAAACCTCTTAGGGCCATCACATACAATCTAGCAGGGAACTTGTGACCGTCCAATTCTATGAGGTAATCGTCTATCATATCAGTCACCTTGGTAGACTTTCCTATTGCTGTCTCTACATGAAAAGGCACATCTATCTTCTTATTCTTACCATGCATTTCATGACAAAAGGTAGCAGATACAAAACTTCTACTAGCACCCGAGTCGAAGAGCACAAAAGCATACAATTGGTTTACCAAAAACATACATGAAACTACTTCAGGATCCACTCTGGCTTCTTCCTGGGTCATATTGAATGCCCTTGCCTTGGCTTTGGTGCTCTCACTCCTCCCTTTCTCACCCATAGCCTGCGTCCCTGAGCTCCCTGCTCCACCCTTCTTGCAATCCCGGCCCGAATGGCCCACCTCTCCGCACTGGTAACATCTCGGTACTCGGTAATCCTTAGCATAGTGCCCTTCACCTCCACACTTAAAACACCAGTTTGTGCCCACTCTACACTCACCCAGGTGACTCTTCCCACACTTCATACATTCTTTCTGGTCATTCCCCTTCCTCTGTTCTGGGCGATGATTTTCAACCTTCATCTTCTTCTCCGCAACCCTAAGGTTATTGTCCCTGAACCTTTTCCCATTACCATTCTTGTTCCAACTCCTCTCAACCTTCCTCTGAATTGGCATTGGATCCCTCTCATCATACAACCTTCTGGCCAAATCTACTGCAGACCTAAAAGTGCTCAGTCTAGCAGCTATCATGTTCCTCTTGATATCCACGGGCAGACCCTGCATGTACCTCTTAATCTTCTTGGACTCTGGAGTTACTAAATCTGGCACAAGTCTTGCAAGCCCATTGAACTTAGAGGTATACTCTTGATGAGTCATGTTTCCAGCCTCCAAATGTAAGAACTCCTTCTCAATTTTGTCCAAGTACCAATGTGGACAATACTCAGTACCAGTTCCTTCAAATCCGACCACCTCATCCTTGCAACAAACCATTTCCCCTCGGCTTGGAAAATGTTATCCCACCATCATAATGCCGAGTCAACGAAAGAATGGGAGGCAAACATTACCTTTTGATCCTCCCGGCACTCACTGATGTCCAGGACTGCCTCCATCTCTCGAACCCAATGGTGAGCAACCGTGGCATTGCCGTTGCCGTCAAAGGTTGGGGGTTTGCACCTCTGAAACACCCCATAGGTGCACCCCTTAGCGGCCGCCCTCTCCTCCTCGCTATCGTCATCATAAATTACCACCCTGGGACTAGATGGCTCTTCATCAGCTTTCTCCTTCTCCCCCGCATCCTTCGTCTTTTCACCATCCTTTACAGCCCTCTACACCTCGTTCACCACTGAAGGTAACACGTTTTGCATGACGGTGTAGACTTTGTCAGCAATAGCTTCCTTTACCATAGACTTAAGGGTGGCTGATCCTTCACCCTCTTGGTGGCTATGAATATCCGTGTCCTTATGAGTCGTCTCAGGAGCCTTAGCTTTGCTTCGGGTGACACGTGGCCCAGTAGTACGCCCGCCACAAGCACCGCCTCGGGTCGCCTTCCCAGATTTCCTACCCACCATAAGATCTACTGAATCAATATTTCAGATTCGTTGAGCCTGGTTCTTAGGATTCATTAGTTTTAGATCCGAAAATTCAAAATTAAAGACGGGTGGAAGTGTGTGAATCAAAGAACAAGGACGTGTGTGTAATGTATAATGTTATGATTTCATTAAAGTTGAATAAGAAATTATAATGAAGAAACATATACAAAGATGGATGAACATCAAACCCACCCAAAGGAGAGAATTTCTCCTTGGGTGGTGATTTACAGCATGAAAAACACACACTTAAGAACTACAAGCCATTCACACACTTTGCAATAACCACCCATTACAAGTGGCACTAGTTGTTCTATTTATAATGTTATTACATCATGACCTAATTTTGACTTTTCTTGTGGTCTTGATGTTGACTTTGTCATGTTGACTTTGTCTTGTGTTTGTTTTGTTCTGTTTATCAACTTGGTCTCTGAACTTGTACAATGAGATCTTCAGTTCGCTTTGATCGTGGTTTGGAAAGCTTCAGCTTATCAATTGTTGAACGCAACAATACTCCCCCTAAACTGATGCTTGCCAAACTTTGACTTGAAGATCTTCTCTGTCACATGTCTTCTTGATCAACTGATGTTCTGACACAGTTCACTGTAGTTCTCACCCTCAGATTAAGCTTCTCCTAATGTATTTCTAATAAAGGATAGAATCTCTTTGATAATACTTAACGTATTGGATATGAGGTGCATCACTTTTGGATTACTGTTTGTTCATATCACACTCAAAGGATTAGAATGTATTAGGCATATGATGAGGCTTTGAACTTCAATAAACAGCATCAGGAACATAAGTCAGTCTTGAAGACACTTTAACTCTTTAAATCTCTGAATTAACTTGATAATGGATGGTTCCAAGTACTTCAGAAAGACTTTCTAACAGTTGTACAAATCCTTGAATGGATCAGTGATAATATGACCAAGGTTGATATCTTCTTTTCTGTTGAATGTGAAATTGGATGTGCCTGTTGGTTGCAATCATCCGTATTCATCATGTTTCTTGTTTTCTTGTTTGTTGTAGGCATCTGTTCATCATGTTTCTTGTATTTCTTGTTTGTTATTGTCAAATGTTCATCATCTGTTCATTGATATTGTTGTTGTTGATAATGTTGTTGTTGATGTTGATGTTGTTGAGGTTGATGTTGATGTTGTTGAGGTTGATGTTGATGTTATTGAGGTTGATGTTGATGTTAATGTTGTTGTAGATGTTGTTGATGTTGTTGTTGTTGATGTTGATGTTGTGCACGGAATGAAATCAAAGCTCAAAAACAAAAAAAGTGGCCCAGTAGTAAGCCCGCCACAAGCACCGCCTCGGGTCGCCTTCCCAGATATCCTACCCGCCATAAGATCTGCTGAATCAATAGTTCAGATTCGTTGAGCCTGGATCTTAGGATTCATCAGTTTCAGATCCGAAAATTCAAAATTAAAGACGGGTGGAAGTGTGTGAATCGAAGAATAAGGACGTGTGTGTAATGTATAATGTTATGATTTCATTGATGTTGAATAACAAATTACAATGAAGAAACATATACAAAGATGGATGAACATCAAACCCACGCAAAGGAGAGAATTTCTCCTTGGGTGGTGATTTACACCATGAAAAACACACACTTAAGAACTGCAAGCCACTCACACACTTTGCAATAACCACCCATTACAAGTGGTACTATTTGTTCTATTTAAAATGTTATTACATCATGACCTAATTTTGACTTTTCTTGTGGTCTTGATGTTGACTTTGTCATGTTGACTTTGTCTTGTGTTTTTTTTGTTCTGTTTATCAACTTGGTCTCTGAACTTGTACAATGAGATCTTCAGTTGGCTTTGATCGTGGTTTGGAAAGCTTCAGTTTATCAATTGTTGAACCCAACAAGATCTACCTCCTATAAGATTCCAACACAAACAAGGTCATTCAAGGTAATAGCTCAGATTATGTCAAGTATAGTAAGTCCATAAATACAGTGGCAAGTTGTGATTAGCCACTTACTTTTCTCTTCATCTCCTAAACATTTCTTGTCCTAACTACATCAGTATTCAAATATACTAAGAGCACATAATTCAAATAGCACACGCACGTAATACCAGTTAACTTTATAAAAAATCTACCTGATGGCACGTTGCTACTTGGGCTGGCATCCTTCCATTCGGTCCCATTCTCAGTTTAAGTTTAGGTTTTGAAAACAATTTACTCAATTCTCTTAAACTTTGGCTCTGATACCAACTTGTAAGGCCCCGTCCCCGGAGACCTCACAGTTGGTCATTCATAGCATCATTCATTATTAAAAACACCTTAAATCACATTATTATAAGAAAACAATCGCAGCAGAATAATTTAACCAAAAACCATTTCTTGCTTTAATGATTACTTTTACCAAATAATACATTGTTGTTAGAGTTACAAAAGAATATTTAGTTGCATTACAAGACAAAAATATTATAATTGCATAAATGGATGCCAGTCTCCATTCACCAAGTAGCTTCAGCCATGCCATCCTTAGTAACATCCTTACCTGCCAACTGATATACATATCAACGTTGCTGAGTGAGTCCTAGTTTAATAATATAGAAAATATACTTTGGTAAACTTCACATGGTGACCATTCATCATCATACATAATCCATCATTAAGAGATTCTTTATCTTTCTTTCTTTTGTTATCTTTCACTTTCATTAACTAGGATCGCACAAAGCAAGAGCCTACATTGTTGGTTGGCAATAGATGCCGAACCCCTATTGATACACATTTATAAGTGGTAGCTAACCCCCGACAGTTGATCCACACTGCTAGGCACGAAGCCTGCTCATGAACTTGGATCCCATTAGTTTATTGGTCAATCACAAGGATTAGACCCTGGATGTGCCTTTCTTGGGCTGAAACAGCCACACATCAGTTGAGCTAACGACAACATGGTCGTGAACCTCCGTTGGAAAAGCTTGCAAGGCTTTTCACCTTTTGTTAGGGCCCTGGGGTAACATTTATTAAGTTTCACTGTCCTTATTTTATTCCTTTGTGTCCACTTATTATGAATAATACTTTTATAATATTATTAACATAAAATCACATATCATGAAACAGTAATAATTATTCATAGCAAGCAGCCCATAAGAAGGTAAATAAAACATTTGAAACATAGAACAAGCATAAACACCCATTAAGCATAAGTTCTTAACACTTAAACTCTATACCCAAAATTTCAGAAAAACTCCTAAGTGTTCACAGCACGAGTAACTTATACAGCGGATGGCTTAAAGTACCAAGTATCCATAGCGGACAACCTAAGTCTATAGCGGACAACCAAGGTCCACAGAGGCTAAACACTAAGTGTTCACAGCGGATGAATATAGCCCAATGCGGATGAATAACATCCATAGTGGATAACCAACATCCACAGTGGACGTACAAATTTTTCTAAGGGTTCACAGCAGACAGTGTCCACAGCGGATAAACAACATCCACAGCGGAAAACTTTAACTCCTTAAGTGTCCACAGCGGACATGTAAGTCCACATCGGACGTCCTACATTTCTAAGTGTGCATAGCAGACACAGAATGTCCACAGCGGATGACTATCATCCACAGCAGACACTTGTTCAGTACCTGCAATGCCACTTTTGAAGTTTTCCAATCTCAAACATCATTCTAGCCTGAACTTAGCATAGATCTAACATGTTACAAGCTTAAAGCATAACAAACATCATCACAACATCATAGAAATCACTTAAAACCAACATACATCTAACACAACCGTACACCATGTAAAACTCATAGTTTAGTTAGGAAAAACAGCAGTTATAATGCATATCAACCCCAAAACAAGTAGAAAACATGTAAAAGAGGGGATCTAGAACTCACCTCTCAGCAGCTTTCGAGTGAAACACCATAACCCGAGAGCTAAGAAGAATATCTAACACCTAAATCATAAAACAAACAACCAACACAAAAAAACACATAAAAATAGGTTCATAAGCTCGAACCCAGTAGAAAATCGAGAAGAAATCTTCTGGAAATCTCACCTTTCGAAGAACTTGAGCTTTCTCTCTCTAAAACCGGATGGAGTTTTCTTTTCCAAGCCTTCAGGCAAATTGTACATGAGAGAGAGGGTCATGGGCGGCCTTACCACCTTTTTGAAACCCATTATGGGTAAGTTTACCTTTTGTACACCTTGACCCCTTAACCTTTTGGATATTTATTTTTTCTTCTTTACTTTTCTTTTCTTTGAATTTTTTTGGGTGTTACATATTGACCAGAGTAGAAATTTCGAAACAGCACATGAATTGTGGAAGGTTCTTCACACAATGTGTCAAGGAAGTGATGAGATAAGGGAGATCAAGAGAGAAAAATTGACAACCCAATATGAAACTTTCCATCATGTTCAAGGTGAATCCATACCACAACAACTCCATATATTCGTACAACTAGTGAATAAGATGATAGTTTATGGTCTCAAATATGAATTTGTGGAGATCAACAAGAAAATGTTGCATACTCTTCCAGAGAACTAGACATAATCTGTCTCTCTAATGAAAGCAACACTAGATCTGGAAGCATCATCATTGGATGCTCTAGTTGCCAAAGGAGGCACTAGAATTAGATGAAAGATTTAGAAACAACAACACTGTGAGACATGTGGAATCATATAAATTCAAAGAGATGCAAACAATAGACAGTGCATTCTTTACACCAAAGAAGTTCAACCTCCCATCAGTATTCCATTAGCACCAATACCAGCACAAATCACATAATACAGTCCCAATCAACACTTCAAGTCCTTAGTAATGATAATCAAACAAGATGGAGAATGTGACTGGAGCATGTATGAGGTAGAGATGCAGTCTCTTGACCATGCACTCATGGCACAAGTTGAGGAGAAACTTGCTGAAATCCTAAAAGAGGTATAGGAAAATCTCTGTTCTCAAGCATGTATCGATGAAGTCACAAGATACAAAGAGCATGAGACCAACATTCAAAGAAGTTATTGAAACAAACCTTTTGAATGACAATTTAAAAGCTGAGAAAAAATAATATGAGATCAAAATTTTTTCACTTAAAAATGATTTGGACAAACTTTTGTCTAAAAAACTAACACTAGCAGCTCAGGTTGAACAACTCTTTTAATCTCTGACTCAGACTAAAACACTACAAGCTGAAACTAAAGTGAAACTTTAAAAGTTTCAGGTGAGTAATAAGAAGTTTGAAGAACTTCTTGCTCATCAAATAGCTTTTAAAGACGCTTCAGGTTTGGGATATAATAACATTAACCCACCTTACAATGACAACTATATCCTACTACTTGAATTAATGACCAACAAACATGGAGAATCACTTGATCCTTATAACAGAACAGATGACTCCAAACCATCATCATCATCATCATCATCATCATCATCATCATCATCATCATCATCATCTAAATCATCATTATTATCAAAATCACCATTGATTAAATTTGTTAAAAGTCAAGCACCACCACAAATTAAATCAACAGATTTTTATCAAGGGAAAAACAATGAATTTGATTTTAATACCATAGATGAAGATGTTGAAGTTCTTTTCTATGATGAGTCTAATCAACGAAGTACTGAAACTGAAAAATTTTCAAGTGTGGCTAATCCAACACCCAAACAAATAAAGCAGAAGCAACTATTTGATATTTTCTCTAGTGGAAGAAAGGCAGAGTCTTCCACTTTCCCTTTTAATAGAACAAACAAAGGGAAGGGAAAATTTCCCATTCAGCCCAAACAACCGATAGTGACTTTTGATATACCACCAAAATCAAACTTAAAATCAACAGTCTTCAACAAACGAAGTACTACAAATTTGCCTTACTGTGAGTGGTGTGATCAATACACCCACAGCACAGAAAAGTGCAAATATGGAAAATACTGCAAATACTGTGACATTAGCAATCATAGTAGAGAAACATGCCATTTTCAAAATTACTATTCAATTTATGAAATAAACAATCATGTCACACCCTCAAAATCCACGTGCGGAGTTTTACCGCGAGGAGTGTGAACAAACCAGGATCACAGTCAATAGTTATTCAGAACGACACTATATGCCACATTTAAAATAAAACCAACCAAAGTTCAAACTTTAAAACCATGCGGAAGCGTTTTGTAAATAAGACAAACTCAAAATATAAAAATGTATATTTGGCAAAACATGCGCCAACCCAAACATTTAAACACTCGTAAATAGATACCAACAAACATGTCTTTAAAATAGGGTCTTAGAATGCATGCTGGACCCGTGTGGTGCTCCTAATGGCAAGCAGAGTTAACAACCTGAGAATAGCATACTAAAATGACAAAACAATGGTTGGTGAGTTCAAGAGTTTGCGTTTATCATAAACAATAACATTTGCATCACATAAGAAGTGCATTGAAATAGATAGCTAGTCTATATTCACAAGTAATAACCATAGTGATTTCGCGATCGAAGCTGAATGTGTTGCGTTTGTTGCCTCCCGTCACGACTTACCAGGTCGTGACGATATTTGTGTCTAGGACCATATTGCACCAGTTTGACCTCGAGTCGCACAGATGGGGCTCGTCAGACCCAGTAGTACTACCCAAGATTTCCCGCTAGTTACCATTATTAATGATCCGAAAGTGTGAGGACTTTCAAGGTATTAAGCACTATGTTAAAACATACACAACTTATAATAATAAAATAGCGTTTGAGTACAAGTATGCTACCTGCCCCAAGAAGAAGGTTTATAAAAATAGAGCGGCATGAACTCACCTGGTGTGTAAAGATAATGACTAAAGAGAACTGGTGATAGGTGCAAAGACAACCCTTAAAAGGTTACCTAGAACACGAGAGTACATAAGTACGTGTTCACAGAATCATAATGAAACCCTAAGTGCTTTACAAACCAAAGAACTCAAAGTTTTAGAAGACAAGACACACTTGACCCAGTTGACCCGTTTGACCCGTTGGTGACATTATAGATGAAATTCCATTCTAACAAGCATAACAGCCTATCACATATGATTAACATACAAACTGATTACATATAACACTTCATTAACCACATGTACTAATTAGATCATCATACTGCCAGGTATCATACAAATCATGCGAATCTCAAACTATTATCATGCTCATAACATCTATAACAAAAATAATACACCATACAAGGATCAAATCACGCATCACATGCCATGTGAAGCCACTCACGACTTCACACCCTAAACCCTACCAATCCTACTAAGTAGGGGCCTCAGATTCACACGTGTGTATGATGATCATCAACATGCCATTCAACAGAATTCATATCATCCAAAATGTTCAACCATGATCGACCACAAACCAACAATAGTCCTAACATACCCATATGACCCATTACCATGAATTCCCGCAACAGGCCAAATCAGATAACTAGCCAACTAAACATTCATACAACCCAAATAATACATTCTACCACCTTAGAAATCATCCATGAACATACTAACATGATCCTAACAACACAAACATACTCAAACCATCATATTCAAGATTTTGTGCAAATAAAGTTTCCCTTTTGGGAAAGCACATCCCAAAATCTATCAAACACTCAAGACATTCATGAATTCATCAATAATATACCAATTCAAGCTCATGATAACATCTAGACATGATCAACAACATCCAATTATCACAATTCATCAACCTTCATAGCCAAAAGTTACTATCTTTAGTAAGACATGAACTACAACATTCATTCTTGGATTTCTAGCATTCAAATCAACAATCTAACATCCAATTATCATCACAAACACATCAACAACATCAATTCATCATCAAATCACCATATCCATGCAAATAAAGTTACTATTATTAGTAACCTATGAACAACGTATCAAAATCAAAGCTTTCTTGCATAATCAATGTTAACTAACATCAATCTAACCTAACTAACATCATAACATCATCTAACAACAAAGAATCAACATTCAATTGCATATTTCGAACACCAACTTTCGGCCATAATCAAATCCCTTGAAAAACATGTAAAAATCTAACCTTTAAATGTGTATTGACTTGTATTTGATGATTCTAACTTGTTGCAACCCTTGAAATCGATCAAACCCGATGCTTTGTGAGTGTTCTTGGCCGAAAATCGCAAAGGGAGAGGGAGAGGGAATGAAGTCGCGGCCGTAGGTGGTTAGGGGATTAGGGTTTTTGATTTGATTAATTATTTAGCAATAATTACCCTTTAAACCCTCATAGTTTGTATTTTATAAAGATTAGGCTTTTTGAATAGTTTTTAAATAATTTTTAACTACTAAACACAGTTATTATTAGTCACAAATAATAATCATGCATAATTTCCATTTGCACAAAACACACGAAATAAATATACACGTTTCCACGTTACGCGATAAAATTCACAAACATGATCCTAACATCACAAACATACTCAAACCATCATATTCAAGATTTTGTGCAAATAAAGTTTCCCTTTTGGGAAAGCACATCCCAAAATCTATCAAACACTCAAGACATTCATGAATTCACAATAATATACCAATTCAAGCTCATGATAACATCTAGACATGATCAACAACATCCAATTATCACAATTCATCAACCTTCATAGCCAAAAGTTACTATCTTTAGTAAGACATGAACTACAACATTCATTCTTTGATTTCTAGCATTCAAATCAACAATCTAACATCCAATTATCATCACAAACACATCAACAACATCAATTCATCATCAAATCACTATATCCATGCAAATAAAGTTACTATTATTAGTAACCTATGAACAACGTATCAAAATCAAAGCTTTCTTGCATAATCAACGTTAACTAACATCAATCTAACCTAACTAACATCATAACATCATCTAACAACAAAGAATAAACATTCAATTGCATATTTCGAACACCAACTTTCGGCCATAATCAAATCCCTTGAAAAACATGTAAAAATCTAACCTTTAAATGTGTATTGACTTGTATTTGATGATTCTAACTTGTTGCAACCCTTGAAATCGATCAAACCCGATGCTTTGTGAGTGTTCTTGGCCGAAAATCACAAAGGGAGAGGGAGAGGGAATGAAGTCATGGCCGTAGGTGGTTAGGGGATTAGGGTTTTTGATTTGATTAATTATTTAGCAATAATTACCGTTTTAACCCTCATAGTTTGTATTTTATAAAGATTACGCTTTTTGAATAGTTTTTAAATAATTTTTAACTACTAAACACAGTTATTATTAGTCACAAATAATAATCATGCATAATTTCCATTTGCACAAAACACACGAAATAAATATACACGTTTCCACGTTACGCGATAAAATTCACAAACATGATCCTAACATCACAAACATACTCAAACCATCATATTCAAGATTTTGTGCAAATAAAGTTTCCCTTTTGGGAAAGCACATCCCAAAATCTATCAAACACTCAAGACATTCATGAATTCATCAATAATATACCAATTCAAGCTCATGATAACATCTAGACATGATCAACAACATCCAATTATCATAATTCATCAACCTTCATAGCCAAAAGTTACTATCTTTAGTAAGACATGAACTACAACATTCATTCTTGGATTTCTAGCATTCAAATCAACAATCTAACATCCAATTATCATCACAAACACATCAACAACATCAATTCATCATCAAATCACTATATCCATGCAAATAAAGTTACTATTATTAGTAACCTATGAACAACGTATCAAAATCAAAGCTTTCTTGCATAATCAACGTTAACTAACATCAATCTAACCTAACTAACATCATAACATCATCTAACAACAAAGAATCAACATTCAATTGCATATTTCGAACACCAACTTTCGGCCATAATCAAATCCCTTGAAAAACATGTAAAAATCTAACCTTTAAATGTGTATTGACTTGTATTTGATGATTCTAACTTGTTGCAACCCTTGAAATCGATCAAACCCGATGCTTTGTGAGTGTTCTTGGCCGAAAATCGCAAAGGGAGAGGGAGAGGGAATAAAGTCGCGGCCGTAGGTGGTTAGGGGATTAGGGTTTTTGATTTGATTAATTATTTAGCAATAATTACCCTTTTAACCCTCATAGTTTGTATTTTATAAAGATTAGGCTTTTTGAATAGTTTTATAAAAATCGAGTGAGTTTTGGATGAGTTGTCACATCATCCCCATGTTGAAAGAAATTTCGTCCCGAAATTTAATCAGTACCTTCACCGGCTGGCATCGTCTTTTCGAATAGCTGAGGATACTTAAGCTTCATTTGGTCTTCACGTTCCCACATGAATTCTGGTCCATGTCTCGAGTTCCAACGAACTTTGACAATGGGTATCTTGCTTTGCTTAAGCGTTTTCACCTCACGATCCATCACTTCGACAGGTTCCTCAATGAAGCGTAACTGTTCGTCTACTTGAACTTCTTCCAGCGGTACGACCATAGTTTCATCCGTTAGGCACTTCTTCAGATTTGAAACATGGAATACTTCATGGATTCCACTCAATGAATCAGGTAAGGCTAGTCGATAGGCTACTGGACCAATTCTTTCCACTATCTCAAATGGTCCAACGTATCTCGGATTTAGCTTTCCTCGCTTACCAAACCGAACTACGCCTTTCCATGGTGAGACTTTCAATAAGACTTTGTCACCAACTTGAAATTCCAAGGGTTTCCGACGCTTGTCAGCATAGCTTTTCTATCTGTCTCGCGCTACGGCCATGCGGTTTCTTATCTGGACAATCTTCTCAGTTGTCTCGTATACTAACTCAGGACCCGTTAATTGACTATCACCAATTTCAGCCCAGTAAACTGGTGATCTACACTTTCTCCCATACAAAGCTTCAAAAGGTGCCGCCTTTATGTTAGTGTGATAGTTGTTGTTGTAAGAAAATTCCACCAATGGTAGGTGAACTTCCCAGTTATTCCCGAAGTCAATCACACAAGCACGTAACATGTCCTCCAAAGTCTGTATAGTACGCTCGCTTTGACCATCAGTCTGTGGATGATAAGCAATACTCATATCCAATCGCGTACCTAGAGCTTTCTGCAACGACTACCAGAAGTGTGATGTGAAACGAGAATCACGGTCAGAAATAATTGAGATCGGTACTCCATGCCTCGAAACGATCTCCTTCAAATAGAGTCGAGTTAATTTCTCCATCTTGTCTGTTTCCTTTATCGCTAGGAAATGAGCAGACTTTGTTAATCGATCCACGATAACCCATATTGTGTCACATCCCGTAGAAGTGCGAGGTAACTTAGTAATAAAATCCATTGATATCTGATCCTACTTCCACATAGGGATCTCTGATTGTTGTAGTAGACCAGATGGTTTTTGATACTCCACTTTCACCTTTGAGCAGGTCAGACACTTGCTCACATAAGTAGCTACATCTGCTTTCATGTTAGGCCACCAATAGTGCGCCTTCAAATCATGGTACATCTTGTCAGATCCAGGATGTATAGAGTACTTAGACTTGTGTGCCTCACTCATGAGAAAATCTCTCAGATTTCCGTGTAGAGGTACCCAAAGTCTATCCATGAAATAACGAATTCCATCCGCTTTTACTTCTAGTTGCTTTTCCATTCCCCGTAACCCTTCTAAACTCATATTTTCTACCTTCAGAGCTTCAGTTTGAGCATCATGGATTTGTTCAGGTAAGTGCGTACTAATCGTCAGTTGCAGAGCTCACACTCATCGAGGCTTAGCAGTCTCTTTTCTACTCAGCGTGTCAGCAACTACATTTGCTTTTCCCGGATGATACTTGATAGCACAGTCATAGTCATTCAATAACTCTACCCAGCACCTTTGCCTCATATTCAACTCCTTTTGCTCAAATATATGCTGAAGACTCTTGTGATCAGTGTAGATGGTGCATTTAGTACCATACAAGTAATGTCTCCAGATCTTCAAGGCAAAAACTACTGCACCCAGTTCCAAGTCATGGGTGGTATAGTTCTTCTCATGAATCTTCAACTGTCTAGAGGCATAAACTATCACCTTATCCCGCTGCATCAAGACGCATCCAAGTCCTTGAATAGACGCATCGCAGTAGACTACGAAGTCATCACTACCATCCGGTAACGCTAATATTGGTGCGCTACACAGTTTCTGTTTCAGCAACTGGAAAGCAGATTCCTGACTCTCACCCCATTTGTAAGTCGTTCCCTTATGAGTCAAGGCTGTGAGAGGTTGAACGATCTTAGAAAATCCTTCAATGAATCGTCAATAATATCCCGCTAATCCAAGGAATTGTCATATCTCGCTTGGTGTCTTAGGAACAGACCAATTCTTTATCGCTTCAATCTTAGCAGGATCAACATGTATTCCCTTCTCGTTGACAATATGACCCAAGAATTGTACCTCACATATCCAGAAATCACACTTAGAAAACTTTGCGTACAGTTGTTCCTTTCTAAGTAATTCTAAGATTAAACGTAAGTGCTTCTCATGTTCTTCCTCGGTCCTTGAGTATATCAGTATGTCATCAATAAAGACGATAACAAACTGATCAAGGTAGGGTTTGCACACGCGATTCATGAGGTCCATGAATACTGCTGGTGCATTCGTCAACCCAAATGGCATGAACAAAAATTCATAGTGACCATATCGTGTACGGAAAGCAGTCTTTGAGATGTCCTCTTCTCAAACTCTCAGCTGATGATACCCAGACCTCAGATCAATCTTAGAGTAATAGCTTGATCCTTGCAGTTGATCAAACAAATCATCAATACGAGGTAAGGGATATCTATTCTTGATAGTAACCTTGTTTAGTTCCCTATAGTCAATGCACATTCGAAATGTACCATCCTTCTTCTTCACAAATAGAACTGGCGCTCCCCAGGGCGACGAACTCGGTCGGATAAACCCTTTATCCAACAACTCTTGTAGTTGGGCGGATAATTCCTGCAGTTCATTCGAAGCTAACTGGTACGGTGCTCTCGTAATTGGAGCGGCTCCTGGAGTTAACTCAATCTGGAATTCAACTTGACGATGAGGCGGTAATCCAAGCAGGTCTTCCGGAAACACCTCGGGAAACTCGCGAACTACGGGGATATCCTCTATCTTCTTTTCCTCAATCTGTTTATCTGTGACGAGTGCCAATATGGCCAGTCGACCCTTTTGTAACAACTTTTGTGCCTTCATGAACGAAATGATGCCTATCACCGCACCACTCCTATCACCTCTGACCGTAAGGACTTCGTCACCAAGGGGAATCCGTATGATCTTCTCGTGGCATATGACTTCCGCTTGTTTATCGGAAGCCAATCCATGCCTACTACCACATCAAAGCTTCCTAACATAATAGGCATGAGATCTATGGTGAATGTATGACCAGCAAGCTCTATCTTGCAGTCTCTAAGAATATGCGTTACGTAAATCTATGTACCGTCAGCTAACTCTATGGTGTATTTAGATTCTAAGGCTGAGGGCATATCACTTAAAAGACTACAGAACCTAGTGGACACTAAACTTCTATTGGCTCCGGTATCAAACAATACGGTAGCAAAATGACCATTAACCGAAAATTTACCAGTTACTGTTGTAGGATCTTTTAGAGCCTCACCTGAGCCAATGACGAAGGCTCTTCCTTTGGCTCCATTGTTGTTTCCACCATTGTTGTTGACATTACCATTGTTGTTGTTATTATTGTTCCCATTGTTATTGTTGCTATTGTTCCCATTGTTTTTGTTGCTATTACCATTCCTCTTAAGCTGGGGACAGTTGCGTTTGTAATGGCCTTCTTTTCCGCACTCAAAACAACCTTTCGGAGTTTCTTGTGATTGTTGTGGCTTTTTCATCAGTTCACCCCGTCAGTATTTGGCTGCGTGACCAATCTTCCCACAATGTTGGCACTTGAAGTTATCACATTGACCCACATGGTGGTAGTTACACCGGTTGCACTTCGGCTGTCTTCCGCCATACCCACCGGGTCCTTGATTTGAGGGAGTCGCCTGGTTGAAGCTTCGATTGTTATCGAACTTCCGTTGCTGTTGCTGACTTTGCTGCTGTTGTTGAGGTTGAGATTGGCTGCTGGATGATGATCCCTTGTTGCTTGAACCATCCCACTTGCGTTTATGGTATGGCACGCTTGCCACCGCACCCCGCTTAGGTAATCGACCTTGCTCGACTGCTTGATAAGTCAGCCCGTGGGCTGTTCGGATAGCTTGTTGTATGGTAGTAGGGTTAGAGGCAGTTACCATACTTTGAATTTCGGGCACCAATCCCCGTATATAATGCTCAACCCTCTTGTGCATTTCATTCACCATCCCTGGGCATAAAGTGGCTAACTCATGAGTACGGGTCGTGTAGGCTTCAATTTCTGAGCCTTGCATTTTGAGTTTCCAGAACTCAATCTCCAGTTTCTGCACTTCATTTCGGGGGCAATATTCTTCGGTCATAATCCCCTTAAACTCATCCCAAGGTAGTTCATTAGCCATGGCTTGACCCAGCATTTACACCTGGGCATTCCACCAGGAAAGTGCTGCGCCTTCCAATGTCCCGGTAGCATACTTCACCTGATCAACAGGCGGGCAATTGCATTTTACGAAGACAGACTCTGTCTTCTCAAACCACCTTACAAGCCCTACAACTCCTTCCGTCCCGCTGTAGGTATGGGGTTTACAGTCCATGAAGGACTTGTAGGTACATGGTGGTGGTCCTATTTTGACAATCCCAAACATTAGTCAGATATCCTAGACAATTAACTAGAATAATTAGTTTAACCTATTGTTATCATATACCTGCTGGTTGTCCCGGTTGGGCAGCAGCCACTGCCGCCTGAACATGTTCGTTAATTAATGCCGCCAATTCCGCAGGCTTCATGTTAATGGCTCCGGCACCACGGCCTCCGGCGCCAAGTCCACGACCATGCCCACGTCCTCTTCCATGTGCGTCCATATTTCACTTTACAATTCACAAATACAATAATGAGTAACATCCACCACATTAATCTCATCAAGGTACAGTAAACAATAAGAAATAATGCATTCACCACAACCATAACATTTATAACAGAAATAATAACCAAAGATAAATAAATTGCAATTGAGTCACAAAATATTCCATCAATGTCAAAATTTAAGTTTGTCAGTTGGGTGGGAAACAACCCTTCCCACATAGGTTTCAAAGAAAAGAAACACTACACAGTCTAAGTCATTTAAAAGTGGAATCAGTCCAGTACATCAGATCCGTCACTGTCCTCATCCATCTCTGCTGGTTCTTCTTCGGGGGCTTCCTTGGGTTCCTCTTCTGGGTCTTCCTCATCAGGATCCACCAAAGGTGCAGGGGCTTCAACAACCTGAAGTGCTGCTAGTTGTGCCTCTAAATCAGCAAACCTATCATCGATCACTATGTTATGGTGATCTTGTGCGTTCATGCACCCACTAAGTGCTACAACGTTGCCTGCCAGAGTATGATGTCCACCGATGGCCATCGAGAGTCGCTCCTGAAGCGTCTCTACCTGGAAGCGCAACTGACGCATCTCAGATCGTAATGTAGAGTTCTCATCAGTGAGTCCTCTAATCCGCTATCGCTCCATGTCTAGAGTGGCTACCAAAGCTGCAAACGCCTGCTCGAGAGGGATGCTCAAGGTAGGAAGAGTAGGCAGTCCAGAGGCGGTCGATGACCTAGTCCTAGGTCGTGTAGGAGCTACTGGTGGTACGTGCTCTCTATAAGCCATACGGTTTATGTAGGTGGGGTAGAAATCCCAGTTCCGTGGAGGATCGAGCTCATTAGGTATGAAAGGCTTATCCCAGTCTATCTCGCCAGGAGGATAAGGATGTCGAGGCTAGTTAAATCCCCTATCCGGTACGGGAGACGTGGGAGGTGACTCAGATCGTGCAGGTCTCTTGCCTAAATTTCTGGACGACGATGCCATGCTGTGAAGTACATGTTGCGTATGCCAATGAGTATACAGTAAGGAGAGTAAGCGATAAGTAACTAACAACTATGCGGTTATAGTCTAGTGTGTGTATGCAACCTAGTTCCCTATAACCAATGGCTCTGATACCAATCTGTCACACCCTCAAAATCCACGTGCGGAGTTTTACCGCGAGGCGTGTGAACAAACCAGGATCACAGTCAATAGTTACTCAGAATGACACTATATGCCACATTTAAAATAAAACCAACCAATGTTCAAACTTTAAAACCATGCGGAAGCGTTTTTTAAATAAGACAAACTCAAAATATAAAAATGCATATTTGGCAAAACATGCGCCAACCCAAACATTTAAACACTCGTAAATAGATACCAACAAACATGTCTTTAAAATAGGGTCTTAGAATGCATGCTAGACCCATGTGGTGCTCCTAATGGCAAGCAGAGTTAACAACCTGAGAATAGCATACTAAAATGTCAACACAATGGTTGGTGAGTTCAAGAGTTTGCGTTTATCATAAACAATAACATTTTCATAACATAAAAGTGCATTGAAATAGATAGCTAGTCTATATTCACAAGTAATAACCATAGTGATTTCGCGATCGAAGCTGACTGTGTTGCGTTTGTTGCCTCCCGTCACGACTCACCAGGTCGTGACGATATTTGTGTCTAGGACAATATTGCACCCGTTTGACCTCGAGTCGCACAGGTGGGGCTCGTCAGACCCAGTAGTACTACCCAAGATTTCCCGCTAGTTACCATTATTAACGATCCGAAAGTGTGAGGACTTTCAAGGTATTAAGCACTATGTTAAAACGTACACAGCTTATAATAATAAAATAGCGTTTGAGTACAAGTATGCTACCTCCCCCAAGAAGAAGGTTTATAAAAATAGAGGGGCATGAACTCACCTGGTGTGTAAAGATAATGACTAAAGAGAACTGGTGATAGGTGCAAAGACAACCCTTCAAAGGTTACCTAGAACATGAGAGTACATAAGTACGTGTTCACAGAATCATAATGAAACCCTAAGTGCTTTACAAACAAAAGAACTCAAAGTTTTAGAAGACAAGACACATTTGACCCAGTTGACCCGTTTGACCCGTTGGTGACATTATAGATGAAATTCCATTCAAACAAGCATAACAGCCTATCATACATGATTAACATACAAACTGATTACATATAACACTTCATTAACCACATGTACTAATTAGATCATCATACTGCCAGGTATCATACAAGTCATGCGAATCTCAAACTATTATCATGCTCATAACATCTATAACACAAATAATACACCATACATGGATCAAATCACGCATCACATGCCATGTGAAGCCACTCACGACTTCACACCCTAAACCCTGCCAATCCTACTAAGTAGGGGCCTCAGATTCGCACGTGTGTATGATGATCATCAACATGCCATTCAACAGAATTCATATCATCCAAAATGTTCAACCATGATCAACCACAAACCAATAATAGTCCTAACATACCCATATGACCCATTACCATGAATTCCCGCAACAGGCCAAATCAGATAACTAACCAACTAAACATTCATACAACCCAAATAATACATTCTACCACCTTAGAAATCATCCATGAAAATACTAACATGATCCTAACATCACAAACATACTCAAACCATCATATTCAAGATTTTGTGCAAATAAAGTTTCCCTTTTGGGAAAGCACATCCCAAAATCTATCAAACACTCAAGAAATTCATGAATTCATCAATAATATACCAATTCAAGCTCATGATAACATCTAGACATGATCAACAACATCCAATTATCACAATTCAGCAACCTTATAGCCAAAAGTTACTATCTTTAGTAAGACATGAACTACAACATTCATTCTTGGATTTCTAGCATTCAAATCAACAATCTAACATCCAATTATCATCACAAACACATCAACAACATCAATTCATCATCAAATCACCATATCCATGCAAATAAAGTTACTATTATTAGTAACCTATGAACAACGTATCAAAATCGAAGCTTTCTTGCATAATCAACGTTAACTAACATCAATCTAACCTAACTAACATCATAACATCATCAAACAACAAAAAATCAACATTCAATTGCATATTTTGAACACCAACTTTTGGCCATAATCAAATCCCTTGAAAAACATGTAAAAATCTAACCTTTAAATGTGTATTGACTTCTATTTGATGATTCTAACTTGTTGCAACCCTTGAAATCGATCATATCCGATGCTTTGTGAGTGTTCTTTGCCAAAAATCGCAAAGGGAGAGGGAGAGGGAATGAAGTCGCGGCCGTAGGTGGTTAGGGGATTAGGGTTTTTGATTTGATTAATTATTTAGCAATAATTACCCTTTTAACCCTCATAGTTTGTATTTTATAAAGATTAGGCTTTTTGTATAGTTTTTAAATAATTTTTAACTACTAAACACAGTTATTATTAGTCACAAATATTAATCATGCATAATTTCCATTTGCCACTAAACACACGAAATAAATATACACGTTTCCACGTTACGCGATAAAATTCACAAATAATGTTTAGATCGCATAAGCACAACTAATAACTAACATTATTAGTTAAATAATTATCTGTTTATCATTATTAATTATTATTAAGTCACCAACGTTCAACGACAACTAGTGTGTGCTCCCGACACGTGTATGCAAGACTTAACGGAACTAACGGAGTTTGGTAATGGAAAATTACCGGATGTCACAAATCATAACACAGCAAATTGCTTTTTAATAAAAAGAATAAAAAGCAAAATAAACAAGCTCAGACTGAGAAATCAACTGAGAAACAAATAGTTGTTCCAAATAAGAACAAGGGTGGAGTACCAAAACAAACTCCACACACAAAAGTTGTTTTAAACAATGAAAAACATTTTATGACAACTTTAAACAAATAGATAGGAGACATAAGTCTTAAAACAAACACCAAACAGACCTTAGCACTCAAAGGAGGATAGCTCAAAGCACTTTTTCTGACAGAGCTAACAACATGCAAAGGAAATCTAGTGTATCTAGAGTTCCTAAGCCAGCAAACAATGCATCTTTAGAGGAAATTTATGTATTGGGAAAACACAAAATCCCAAGACCATCTTGCCTTAGGTTGCACCATCTAATTAATTTATTTGTGTTTGCAAGGACATCATAGAAGGTCTGACAACATTTGGTTTGTTGTCTTTAGGTTTTCCCGCCATATGACTGGCAACTGTTCCCTCCTTTAGGATTTTAAAAGTAAACATGGAGGAAACGTAGCATTTGGAGTTGACAAGACAGGAGGAAAGATTACTGGTGAAGGAATAGTATCAAACGGGTTGATTAGCTTTGAGAATATAAACTACTACTCCAAACTCTAGTTCAATCTTTTAAGTGTATCGCAAATCTGTGATAAAGGATATGCCACCCTCTTCGACTCCAAAAATTGCTACATCCTCAAGACGAGTTTTCAAATACCTGAAGATTGTATCCTTTTGAAAACTCCCCGACAAAACAACACATACTTTGTTGATATGAATACGGTTTCAGCATCAACCCCAAAAACTTGTTTATTATCAAAAGCATCAGAAGATGTCTCCCAATTATGGCATAGACGATTGAGACACTCTAACTTTAATAGAATAAAGCAATCGATTAAAGGTGAGCTAGTAATAGGTCTACCATAACAAGAATTTTTTTGTACAGACCACTTCACTCCATGTCTAAAAGGCAAACAACATAGAGTGTCACATAAGTCTAAATTGGTTAACTCTAATCACACACCACTCAAATTGCTTCATATGGACCTTTTTGGCCCTACAAACATATTGAGCATAGACAAGAAGCAACACTGCCTGGTGATAGTAGATGATTACTCTAGATTCACCTGGGTTTTCTTTTCTATTGCATAAGTAAAAAACATCAGAAATCATCACATCATATATCACTAAAATTGAAAATCAATTAGATCTTAAAGTAAAAACTTTAAGAAGTGTCAACGGTACTGAATTTAAGAATTATATTATTTCTTCTTTGTATGCAGAGAAATGAATAAGTCAGCAATTCAGTATGGCAAGGACTCCTCAACAGAATGGAGTTGCTGAATGGAGAAGTAGAACATTAATAGAAGCTGCTAGATCTATGCTAGCTGACTCTCTCTTGCCCATGTATTTTTAGGCAGAAGCCATCAACACAGCTTGCTTCATACAAAATAGAAAACTAGTAATCAAAGAACACACTAAAACTGCATATGAATTAATGATTAAAAGAAAACCTTTTATAGGATTTCTTAAAGTATTTGGGTGTTCTATCTCTATATTAAACACCAGAGAACATTTATTTAAGTTTGCTCCAAAAGCAGATGATGATTTTTTTATTGGATAGTCTGGAAGCCCTAAAGCATACAGAGTATACAATCCAAGACTATACATAGTGGAAGAAACAACTAATATTTTTAATGAACGTACTTTCACTAAGAAACTCATTGGATCTGACTGGCTATTTGATATAGATTCACTGGAAAAATCATTTGACATATCTTATTTTGATGTCTCAGGTACCAAGGTGATGTAGGACCGTTTAAGGGATGATCAATACAATCACTCTCACAATGAGGAGAGTGTTTGAATACTTAACATATCAAATGGGGAACTGGGTTTATGTATATGATAGTAAGAACACAAGTAAATAAGGCAGACCTAAGAACAAGAACAGACTAATATGGTTTTCAAAAATATTGTATATTACTCTCAAGTTCTTTTACAAGTGTTACAAAGCATAAAAAGAAATACAAGGACCTGAGATACTTTATACTACATCCTACAGCCGGCCATACTTTGAAGGCCAGCTGGAAACATTAATATAGACAACAAGATCAATGTAAAGTCAAAAGGCAGATTGCCTTTTGACTAGTGACAATGACATGCTATAGCTTATATCCTAATATATTATAAAAAGGATAAAAGGTACAAAGTAGGAAGTTACAGACTCAAGACCATAATCTACAGTTTACTAAAGCATGGACCTTTTCACAAACTTGTATAAGTTGGTGAGTCTTCAGAGTTGCAGCGGAAAGTTAGTCAGCTTTATGGAAAAGTAGATCAGAGAAAGCATGTCCTCTCTATCTTCGGAAGAAATCAGTCTTCACTTCATTGGCTTCGAAAGACTTTGTATTTGAAGCTTCATAAGACATCATCTTTGGCTTCGGAAGATTTGGTCTTTGGCTTTGGAAGATTTTACACTTAGAATAATTTCTGTGATGAGTGCAAAACTTCCAAAGTAACTTCTACCTTGTACATCAGTGCATGCATGCAGGAAGCTCCTTGGTTGTTTTGGCTTCTTTGGTTGCATTAGCCTTCTAATATAACCTTACAAACTCCCCCTAGGCTAATGCTACAAAAACAGAGAAGTTATTCACATGTTGACAATACTCATTAGGATCAAGACCATACCTTTCTTTATCATCTGGTCAGGATCCCTCAGACTCTCATAATATCTTCTCATATCATGGATATCATGTAAAGGAAGATCAAGCCCGTCTTGCTAGAAATAGACATCATTACCTCCTTGATCTCTGATGACATACCACCTGTCTGGATTAGCAACAAAAGTCCAGGACAAGATGGGTCTTCCAGTTGCAAGAGGCTCTACTTGAGTTGGAGTTGGTTGAGCAGCCTCTTCTTGCAATACCTCAGGATGCTCTAACTTATCCTGAGGTGTAGAGATGGATCTCTTGGTCTTCTTCTTGGAAACACTCTTCATTGCCATCCTTTTCCTCCTTTTTGAAGTCTTTAACTGAGAGGATTGGTCTTTAGCACCAGGTTGTTCTACTGTGTCTCTCTCAGTTGGGTTCTCTTCTCTCACAGGTTCAGAAGGAGAGTGAAGAGGACCCTGTTGTGGATCAGAAGATGAAGTTGGCTGAGATTCAGCTCTAGGTCCAGGTTGTGTTATCTCAGGGGGTTCAACCTTGACCTCCACTTCAGGTGGAGCTTGACTTGGTGGAGAATGCAAGTCAACAAGCTCTCCCTTCTTAATATTTTGCTTAATCACCCTGATGTACTCATCCATAGTGGATAGAGACATTGGACCAAGCCTCCTTCTGAAGAATCCATACAGCTTCAAGAAGCTCATCATCATTTGTCTGTCAGCAGACTTTTTTTGGCTCTTTTGGATGATGGCTCTTGACTTTGCATCTTCTTCCTTTAGTTTTCTCTTAGCAGCCTTTTGTTACTTGATGACTTGTTGCTCCAGCTGCTTGAGATACTCAAATTCAACACACTCATATGATAAGGGAAGAAGTTCAGATGCCTGATAGAGACTTGTGGCATTCAAGTAGCTTATCATGTTTTGTGTATCAGCTTCCTTATCTGCCTGAGGTTGTTCAATTGCCACAACCACTTTCTCAGGACTTTCCTGAACTAGTGAGAGGGTAGGAGCATGCTTGTAGAGCCTTTTCTGTCTCCTTTCTTCCTTGTTCTTAAGGAGCAATGCTGCATCCTTCGCCTCCTTCCTCTCCTTGGACAATTCCTTGTCAGCCAGTTCATTTAGTTTATCTAAGGGGTGAGAGAGTAGTTCATCCACATTATAGTTTCTAGTCCCCAAGTAGTTTATTTTGGCTGCCCTTAACTGATCATCCTGAGTATTTAGCCTGGGGGCAGCCCTAATGGCATCTTCCATCAAGCCTCGAGACCCTCTTGAACTTTCTCCCCTTAGCTTCCTCTTCCTTTCTCTTTCCTCCTCCTCAATCTTCTCAGAAGTCAGTTTCCTTTTCCCTTTGTTACTCATATGCCTTGGTGACTCAGGGTGGAGAGAGCTTTGGCCTTTATTGCTTGATTCAGCAGTAAGCTCTGGCCAGAGAGAGGTTGTGATGCACCTTCACCAGCTGGTGCCTCATTAAGGGTAATGTTTGCTGAAGAAGTTCCTGTATCATGGTTCACAAGTTCAACTTCTGGGCCTTCAGTCAAGGCTTCCCCTTAGAAGCTAATCTTCGGGTCCACCTCAACATCCAGTTGACCAAAAATTTCACCTGCTAGCTTCTGTCTATGTAGTCTTGACCTCAGCTTGTATTCTTCAAACACCCTTTCTTGAATCCTATCTACTAATCTTGCAGCTTGTCTATTTTCACTTGGGTTGACAAGTGGAAGATCAATCAGATGGATGGTCTCAAAGAAGCTCAGGTTGAAAAAGTTGAAAATTTCTTGTTGACCCTGAGATCTAGAGATGAATAGAGCTCTTCTATCAGTATCATACCTCCATCCCATGATTGGACTCTCAAAGTGAGGAGATAGGGTAGGCATAGCTCTAGGAATACCCTCCTCAAACAAAATTTGTATGAGTGAGTCCACATCCATGGGTTGCTGAGTATGGACCATTACATGTAAGGGTGGTGAATCCTCAAAGTCCATACTCTGTGAAGAACTCCCAGGTTCTGTGATTGTTTGGACTTTCTTCCCCTTTTTGGTAGCATCACTTTCTTGCATAGGTGAGCTTGGGGTTGGGTTTGTCACATCCACAGGTTCTTATGGACCTGGTTAAGTTCTTCTAAGTGGTCTCTTAGATAACTTGCCCTTGAGATTGGTGATCTTAAGTTGCTGGTCATTGACCGTACTTTGTAAGACAGTCACGTGAGATTCTAGGTGACTTATCTTTGAGACTAAATAGGTGCATGTTTTTGTCAGTTTTTGCACCTTTAGTATCAGACTCCCCTCATCTTCATCAGAAGAATCATAGGGGGATGAGAGAATAGGACCGAGATCTTCTTCCTCATCACCAGCACTTTGTTCTTTGCTAGATTTCCCCTGCACCATGACAGTTTCCAGTGAAGTGTTGGTTGGCATGATTGTGGTCTTAATGATGTAGTCACTTACTGAAGTGAGAGCCTCTTCCAATGGACCTCCTGAACAAATTCAGGGAGATCCACCTCAGTAGTAGGTGGATGATGTGGGCTAGACATGGGAGAAACAGGAATACTCATCTCTCCTTGAGCAGGGGTGGAGAAGAGAGTCTCATGATACTCACAAAAGCCCATGTCTTCATCATCATAGAATTCAAGGTTTGGGATTGGTTAGTTTAGATCAAGAGGCTGGGGATGGTAACTGTCCCCTGAAGTTGGTTGACTAGAGTTTTAAGACTCTGAGTGAAGGTTTAAGGCTGTGGGGGTTGTGAGCTCATCAGGCTAAGCATGAGGAACCTCAGCACTGATCATTGGTGAGATGGGAGTGGTTTGCTCCTCAGGAGAAGTGGGAGCTCCAGTGTCTACTTCCTCCTGTATGGGTGATGATATAGGGGCCTGCATAAACTGAGTAGCATGTGTAGGGGTTCATTTGGATGAACCCAAACCCAAGAAAATACGGATCTCAGATGGCATCTTTGGAGTCTTCCATTGCATCACCGCCTCCACCTTTTCCGGGTCCACCATAATCCCTTAGGAATTAACCACTTGAACCAAAAACTAAACCTCGCGCAATCAGAATTCACACTTAGAGAACTTAGCATACAGCTTCTCTCTTCTAAGCGTCTCCAGCACCTCTCGGATGTGACCGGTATGTTCTTCTTCACTTTTCGAATAGATCAAGATATCATCGATAAACACAATCACTGATTTATCTAACATCGGCCGACACACCCGATTCATCAAATCCATGAAAGCAGCTGGCGCGTTGGTTAAACCAAAAGACATGACGAGGAATTCATAATGTCCGTATCGCGTTCCCGTTACCATCAAAAGTTGGGGGCTTGCATCTTTGAAATGCCCCATAACTACATCCCTTGGTAGTTTCCTGCAATGCTTCCTCTTCCTCTTCATCACTGGAGACAACCATCTCAGTTTCTAGTTGTTCCCCTTCACTTGAACCTCTCTCTCCGCCCCCTCTCCCAACGGTTTTCTTCATCTCCTCTTCTCCTTCTTTTCATCCTCCCTCATAGCACGAATAACCTTGGTCACCATAGATGGCAGGATCATCTGCATGACCTGATGAACTTCCTCCACTACTGCCTCCTTCATAGAGGCCCTCAGATTAGCACTCTCATCACCACCTTCATGGTGATGAAACTCGGGCTCTGCAGGAGTCGTCTCAGCAGCCTTAGCCTTGTTTCTTGTGACAAGTAGTCCAGCACCAGGACCACCCTATGCACCTCCTCAAGAAGCCTTTGAAGATCTACCACCCGCCATCCTCTAAACACTATAAGATTCAAACATCAGCACTGTCATACAAGGTAATAGCTCAGATTATGTCAAGTATAGTAAGTCCCTAATTACAGTGGCCAGTTGTGATTAGCCACTTACTTTACTCTTCATCCCCCAAGGATTTCCTATCCTGACTACGTTAGTATCCAAATCTACTAAGAGCACATAAATCAGATAGCATGCGCACATAATACCGGTTAACTTTAAGAAAATAAATTACCTGATGGCACGTAGCTACTTGGGCTGGCATCCTTCTATTTAGTCCCATTCTCAGTTTAAGTTTAGGTTTTGAAAATATTTACCCATTTCTCTTAAACTTTGGCTCTGATACCAACTTGTAAGGCCTCGATCCTGGAAACCCCACAGTTGGTCATTCACAGCATCATTTATTAAACACATTAGGAATTATTAAGTAATAAAAGCATTGTAGTTGAATAAGTCATCAAAAATCACTTCATGCTTTAATAAATACATTTTCCAGGTAATACATTGTTGTTTAAAAGACTACAAAAGATCAATTAGTTGTATTACAAAACAACATCATTGTTATTGCATGAGATGGATGCCAATCCTTGCTCGCCAAGTAGCTTCACCCGCGTGCCATCCTCAGCAACAACATTACCTGCCAACTGATAATGCATATAAAAAATCAGCGTTGCTGAGTGAGTTCTAGTTTTATATAATAAAATACTTTACTTTTAGTAAAAACCTTTACTTTACTTTCATTCGCGATCACACATCATACGTACATCTTGATAATATCATTATTATCTTTTATCATCATTCTTAATCGTTCATTTCATACTTTATTATTTTTCACTTCTATCCAGATCCTGCCATGCCCCATCTTCGGTGCACAAAGTGACTAAAGTCTTAGGGGCAAGTGGCAAGGACCCCGTTTCGCACGTTTCTATCGGTCACAAAGACTGACCGTTAGGTGTGCACTCAGCACCAGTCGAGGTGGCAACCCATAAAGAGTTGTGAACCCCTTTTACATGCTTGCAAGACTTTTTAATTCATCATAAGGGCCCGGGGGTAACATTCATTAGGTTACATTGTCCTTCTTTTATTCCTTTGTCTCAACTTATTATGAATAATACTTTTATAATTTTCATTACCTTAAATTCAAACATCATGAAACAGTAATAATTATTCGTAGTAAGCAGCCCAAAGAAGGTAAATAAAACATTATAAACATAGAACAAGCATAAACTCCCATCAAACATAAGTTCTTAACACTTAAACTCTATTCCCAAAATTTAAGAAAATCCTAAGTTTCATAACGCATGAGTAGCATATACAGCGGATGGCTTAAAGTACTAAGTATCCATAGCGGACACCCTAAGTCTACAGCGGACAACCAAGGTCCACAGCGGACAGCCAAAGTCCACAGCGGATGAGTAAAACACTAAGTGTGTTCACCGCGGATGAACATAGTCCAATGCAGATGGCCATAGTCCAATGCGTATAAATAACATCCACAGCGGATAATTAAAAGTACAATGGGTGAATAAAGTCCACAGCACACGTACAAGTCCACAGCGGATGGCAAATCTTTCTAAGTGTTCTCAGCGGACAGTGTCCACAGCGGATAACGAACATCCACAGCGGACACACAGTCATACTATAGTGTCCACAGCGGATGACCAACACCCACAGCAGACAACTTATTCATGACAAAGTGCCCACAGCGGATGACAAAAATCCACAGCGGACAACTTATTCATGACAAAGTGTCCACAGCGGATGACCAACATCCACAACGGACAACTTATTTACTTACAGCTTAACTTACATGATATCTAGTTCCCAAATGCCATTGTTAATCATCTACTTAGCTTAGATCTAACAAGTTACATCTTCAAAACATAAGAGACATCACACATAAACATATAATACACTTGAAGCAACATCTTTTAAGGACTGTCGGTTTGGTTTATGAAACAAAATAATGGTTATGTTTGTTAAAAACACTAATAATATGCACATCAGCCCCAAACATATATAAAACAAGTAAAAGAGGGGATCTAGAACTCACCTCTTAGAGGCTTTCAAGTGAAATACCACAAACCCAAGAGCTAACAAGTATAACTTGCACCTAAACACATAAAACAAACAACCAACACAAGAAACACATAAAAATAGGTTCATAAGCTTGAACCCAGTAGAAAAATCAAGAAGAAAACTTCTGGAAATCTCACCTTTTCGAAGAACTTGAGCTTTCTCTCTCTAAAACCAGATAGGGTTTTCTTTTCCAAGTCTTTAGCCGAATTGTTATGGGCGG
Organism: Flaveria sonorensis; assembly: GCA_025506505.1. NCBI lineage: Eukaryota > Viridiplantae > Streptophyta > Magnoliopsida > Asterales > Asteraceae > Flaveria > Flaveria sonorensis. The sequence continues at coordinate 63,980,180 of CM046433.1, read as the reverse complement.
CCTTACCACCTTTTGACACCCATTATGGGAAACTTTGACTCTTGCACACTTTTAACTCATTGCTTTTGGACATATCACTCTTTCTTATTTTTATTCCTATTTTCTTTTAAATTTCCGGGCGTTACAAAACTTGTGTCTAGTGACACTCCCAGCCAAGCTATAGTTTCGCACGCTGAGCCAGTCAACGAAACAATAGTTTCGTAATACGAAACAATAGTTTCGCACAGCGAAATAATAGTTTCGCATGGAAATTAACTTTAATGTAAAAAGAGACTTCTCTACCCACAAGACTAACCTAAAAATAAAAACTCATAGCAAAATGAAAATTGAAAATTAAGAAATAAAAGCAATGAAAAGGATATCAAAGATGCTTTTCAGGAAATCATCTAAAGAATCAAGGATTGGCGGGATTGCCAATATGCTTGTCCATTTAAACCCATGCCGTATTCTTTTCAATGGGTGACCTGCAACTGATTTTACCATGTTTTGAGTTCATTTAAGAACACTCAAGTAACTTGGTTTCCACAGTCATTCGGCAAAGAACTCATCTCGTCATCATGGTTTATTGAGTGTAATCTTTGATTCTACTTGAATTCTTCTGAGATGGACATAGATACAGAACATTTGACATCCATTGAGATATATATTATGGCATGATTGATGGATGGATGATGAGAGCTCCAGGTCTATACTCACGTATAACAGAGGAGATGATCATTTGAGCGCGTTGATGAGAGCTTCAGGTCTATACTCACGTATAATAGAGAAGATCATCACTCCAGGACAATGCTTATGCATAGCAGAGGAGATAGGCATGCAATTTATTCATGGCTTAAGGATGAGGGAAATTTGATAATACAGGATCAAAACAGATATCAGCCACTCTCAACCCAATTTTTGACGATACTTGTAACTTTGTGCAAGCCGAGATAACATGGGAATGATCCTTATCACTGAGTGTTGAATCTTAGTTAAGTCACACAATCACTGTTTACTTCCTTTTAGGCCACCAGGCATACCGAAATATCCTAACGCAACGCCTCTGACCTCCTTCAGACACTATCCAAGCTTCCTAAATCCTACAGGATACATAGATGACATGTTATATATACAAAATCATTAAAAAGCCAATTTTAAAGTCTATTCAGTCTATTCTCTACTGAAATTTCAATTTAAGTGCAACTAAAGAAATTTCACTTTTGAACTAGAAGACACTTTGGGGAAGTGTAGGTCTTGAAGCTCCTTAGCACATGAATTTTGATTAAGAAATTTTTTTATCTTTGAACTCAAAAGATATTAAATTACAGACAATCGCCAGAATTTTCTTTAAAAAGATATTAGACCCAACATGTTGATCAATTCATAAAATCAGGGTTTATCAAAAGTTTTTATGAAAAGATCGGCCTTTTGACTCTTGCTGTCTATGGGAATAATATCTATAAAGCCCTTCTCCTGTGCATCTCAGATTGCATGGATTCTTGTTTCAATGTGCTTGGTGCGGGTAAGATGAATGGGATTTTTGGCAATTCCAATAGCCGCTTCATTACCGCAGAATAGCGGTGTGTGAAGAAAGTTAATCCCGTAATCCATCATTTGATGTTTAATCCACAGCACTTGACAGCAGCAACTTGTGTGGTCTGCTTTTTGCTTTGCCATGAAACAAGGCAATCCCCAAGATATTGACATCCACCAGTAACTAACTTTCTATCAAGCTTACAACCTCCATGATCGCTATTAGAGTACGCATGAAGACCAAAATTTCCTCTCTTTGGGTACCAAAGACCCAATCAAGGAGAACCCTTCATGTAGCGAAAAGTTTATTTAATAGCTTTCTCATAAGATTCCTTTGGATTAGCTTGATATCGAGCATAGTATCACACAGCGAATGAAATATTTGGATGACTCGCGATGAGATACATCAGTGATCCAATCATTAAGTGATAACGATGAGCATCCACTGGCTTTCCATTTTCATCGGGAGTTAAGCAGGTTTGTATAGAAAATGGAGAAAGTTCCGGAGAAGCATCATCCATGTTGTACTTCGATAGGATTTCCATAATGTATTTCTCTTGATGGATAAGAATTCCATTGGAATTTTGTTTGACTTGTAATCTTAAGAAGAAACACATCTAGTGTTCTTTCATCACTTCTTTAAAATCACTGCACAACTTCTCATTTGTCAATCCGAAGATGATGTTGTCAGCATAAACTTCCATAATGAGCACATCTCCGTTAACCAACTTCTTAAACAAAGTCATGCCTATAGTTCCTCATGTGAAACCTTTTCCAAGAAGATACTATGTTAGGGTTTCATACCAGATTCTAAAAGCTTAATGTAAACCATACAAGGATTTATCCAATTTGTAGACTTTCTCACGAAAATCTAGATCTTTGAAACCTGGTGGTTGATAGATCTTGCAGGACCGTGTGAAGATAGATTTAGAACACTTAACAATTTAAATTGGGAACTGGTTTTGAGTATGATGATACTAAGAACACATGTAAGTAGTGAGACAGAACTAAGAACAAGAACAAACAAGTATGATTTTCAAGGATGCTGTATATTTCTCTCAAGTTCTATTACAAGTGTTTACAAAGCATATTTGAATTACAAGGACCTGAGACACTTTATACTACATCCTACAACCGTCAATACTTAGAAAGACAGTTGGAAACACTAATCTAGACAACAAGATCAATATAGAGTCAAAAGGCAGATTGTCTTTTGACTAGTGACTATGACATGCCATAGCTCACATCCTTTTCTAATATAAAAAGGTTTATAGGTACAAAAACAGAAAGTTTCAGACAAAGACCTTATTCTACTATTTACAAAAGCATGGACTTTCACCAACTCATACAAGTTGGTGAGTCTTCAGAGTTACAGCAAAAAGTGTGTCAGCTTTATGTAAAGTAGATCAGAGAAAGCATATCTTCTCTGTCTTCAGAAGAAATCAGTCTTCACAGCAAAATGGCTTCAGAAGACTTTGTCTCTGAAGCTTTGGAAGACTTCATCTTTGGCTTCGGAAGATTTGTACTTTGGCTTCGGAAGATTTTACACTTGGAGTACTTTTTGCGTAGAGTGTAAAACTTCCGAAGCACTTCTACCTTGTACGTCCAGTGCATGCATGCAGGAAGACCCTTGGTTGTTTTGGCTTCTTTGGTTGTATCAGCCTTACAATCTTCTGATATTATCTTACAAACTCCCCTTAGGTTGATACTACCAAAATAGAGAAGTTCTTCAGATGTTGATAGTCCTCATTAGGATCAAAACCAATCCTCTCTTCATCATCTGGTCAGGATCCCTCAGACTCGTAGTATCTTCCCATATCATAGAGATCATGTATAGGAAGATCAAGCATGTCTTGCTAGAAGTAGACATCTTGACCTCCTTGATCTCTGATGACATACCATCTGTCCGGATTAGCGGCAAAACTCCAAGACAAGATGGGGCTTCCAATGGCAAGAGGCTCTACTTGAATAGGAGTTGGTTGAGCAGCCTCTTCATGCACTACCTCAGGATGCTCTGACGTATCTTGAGGTGTGGAGGTGGATTCCTTGGTCTTTTTCTTCTTTGAAACACTTTTCCTGGCCATCCTTTTCCTCTTCTTTGAAGTTTTTAACTGAGTGGATTGGTCTTCAGCACCAGATTGTTCTGTTGTGTCTCTCTCAGTTGTGATCGCTTCTCTCATAGGTTTAGATGGAGAGAGAAGAGAACCCTGCTACGGATCAGAAGAAGAAGTTGGCTGAGATGCAGCTTTAGGTTCTAGTTGTGTTGTCTCAGGGGGGTTCAACCTTCACCTCAACTTCAGGTTGAGCTAGACTTGGTGGAGAATGCAAGTCTACAAGCTCTCCCTTTTTGATCTTCTACTTGATCACTCTTGTATGCTCATCCATAGTGGATAGAGACATAGGACCAAGCCTTCTTCAGGAGAATTCATACAGCTTCAAGAAGCTCATCATCCTTTGTCTGTCTTCAGACTTCTTTTGGCTTTTGTGGATGATGGCCCTTGACCTTACAGCTTCATGCCTTAACTTTCTCTTAGCAGCTTTTCTTTCTTTTGTAGCTTGTTCCTCCACCTTCTTTAGATATTCAAATGCAATGTACTCAAAGGATAAGGGAAGAAGTGCAGCTGCCTGATAGAGTCCTGTGGCACTCAGGTAGTTGATCATATTCATTCTTTCAGCTTCCCTATCTACCTGAGGTTATGCAGCTGCCACAGTCTCTGTCTCAAGACTTTCTTGAACTGTGGAGAGGACAGGAGCATGTTTGTAAAGCCTTTTCAGTCTCCTTTCTTCCTTGATCTTAAGGAGCAATGATGCATCCTCTACCTCCTTCCTCTCCTTTGACAATTTATTGTCAGCCAGCTCATTCAACTCTTCTAAGGGGAGAGATATGAGTTCATCAATGTTATAGTTCCTGGTCCCCAGGTAGTTCGGCGTGGGGACAGCCCGGATAACAGCTTGCATGAAGCCTAAGGACCCTCCTGAACTCTCTCCCCTTAGCTTCCTTTTCCTATCTCTCTTCTCCTCCTCTAACTCCTCAAAGGTCATTTTCGTCTTCCCTTTGTCACACACAGGCCTTGTTGACTCAGGGTGGAGAGAGCTTTGGCCTTTATTGCTTGGTTCAGTAGTCAAGCTCTAGCCAGAGAGAGGATGTGAAGCACCTTCACCAGCTGGTGCCTCACTGATGGTACTGGGTGCTGAAGGAGATCTTGTCTCAAGGTTCACAGGCTCAACTTCTGAGCCTTCAGTCAGGCTTTCCCTTCGAAGCTAATCTCAGGGTCCACCTCAACATCCAGTTAACCAAAAATCTCACCTGCTAGCCTCTGTCTATATAATTTTGATCTAATCTTGAACTCTTCTAGCACCCTTCCTTGAACCCAATCTGCTAATCTCTCAGCTTGTCTATTTTGGCTTGGGTAGACAAGTGGAAGATCAACTAGATGGATGCACTCATAGAAACTCAGGTTTGTAAAATTGAAGATTTCTTGTTGACCCTAAGCTCTAGAGATGACAAGAGCCCTTCTTTCTGTGTCATACCTCCATCCCAAGATTGGGTTCTCAGAGTGAAGAGATGGGGTAGACATGGCTCTGGGTATACCCTCCTCAAATAGGCTGTATATAAATGAATCCACATCAATATGGACTTGAGGAGGTTACTGAGTATGGACTATTGCAACTGAGGGTGGTGAATCCTCTAAGTCCATACTCTAAGAAGAACTCCTAGGTTCTGTGACTGTTCTGACTTTCTCCCCCTTTTTGGTAGCATCACTTTCTTGCATAAGTGAGTTGGGGGTTGAGTCTATCACATTCATAGGTTCTTGTGGACCTGGTTGAGTTGTTCTTACTGGTCTCTCAGCTAGCTTGCCCTTGAGATCGGTGATCTCAAGTTACTGGTCATTGACCTTCTTTTGTAAGATAGTCACCTGAGATTCCAGGTGACTAATCTTAGAGACTAAATAGGTGCAAGTTTTAGTCAATGTATGCACCTTTAGTTTTAGACTCCCCTCATCTTCATCAGAAGAATCACGGTGGGATGAGAGAATGGGACTAATGTCTTCTTCCTCATCACTAGCTTAGTGTTCTTGGTGGCTGGATTTCCCCTGCATCAAGACAACTTCAAGAGAAGTGTCAAGAGGCTGGGTTGCCATGGTCGAGGTTTAACTAATGTAATCACTTTCTAAAGTGAGAGCCTCTTTCATATGGATCTCCTGAAATGGTTCAGGAAGATCCATCTCAGTGGGGGTTGGATGATGTGGGCTAGATATGGGTGAGACAGGGGTACTCATCTCTCCTTGAGTAAGGGTGGAGAAGAGAGACTCGTGGTACTCACTGAAGCCCATGTCTTCATCATCATAGAAGTTAAGGCTGGGAATTGGTTGGTTGAGATCCAGCGGCTGGGGATGGTAACTGTCCCTAGAAGGTTGTTCACTAGAGTGTTGAGACTCTGGGTGAAGGCTTAAGGCTGTTGGGGTTGTGAGCTCCTCAGGCTGAGCATGAGGAACCTCAGCACTGATCATTTAAGAGATGGGAGTGGTTTGCTCCTCAGGGGAAGTGGGAGCTCGAGTGTCCACTTCCTTCTGCATGGTTGGTGATATGGGGGCTTGCTCAAGCTGAATAGCATGTGCAAGGGTTCGTTTGGTTTTTCTCTGGTAGGTGATGGTTATTGTTGGCTGTATTTGTGGTTGGGAGGTGGAAGGTGTGCGTTCAACAATAGCTGGTGCTGCTAGGTTGCCATCTTGAGCAATGAGCTCAAACATTTTTGGGACTAGGGCTGTTTTTGCCCTGGAGAATCAAACAGTTGGCTTTCTTATTATTTTGAAGATATCGGGCTTCATCTCTCCTAGTTTTAGAATATTACCTGTTCTCCTCAACTATGTGCCCAGTTCACAGTTAAGAATGTGCTGGACATATCTAGGGAACATGTAATACTCTATGGAGTCTAAGTTAGCAAGAAAATTGGTATATACAAATTGTGAATACCTGAACTTGACTCCCTGAACCATCCTATGGACTATAAAGGAGAGGTCTTATGGAATCCGGTCCCATCCTCCATGCTTGTTGGATAAGCTGTGTATGACAACATGGAGGAGGTACTTCCATTTAGAGGAGTTGTTCCCTTTCCTAAAGGCCTTGACTGAGAAGTCACCCTCATAGCCCATCTGCTCAAAGGAGTGGTTGACTGCAGCTTTGGGAAAGAACAAGTCACCTTCTGCATCATCCAACTAAAGATGTATATTTATGGTGGCCGTAGTGATGAAGATTATCCTCCCCTACACTATGGCAGACAGTGCCTTTTCCCCGTCCATGGTGACCTCTTCGTAGGTCCGCTAGAACGCCAACAAGTGATCCTCATAGAGAGGAGAATCAATGGTGAGGGAGGTGAAGTAGTTGGACAAAGAAAGGTAATAACAAACCTCTGAGAAACCTGGATCTTTCTCAGAGTCTAACAGAGCAACCTGATTATGTTGCCTATGAAGATGCATGGAAAAATCGGGTTGGTTTCTGCGGTCAAGGTTGGCCATTTGAAGTAGCTTTACGATGAAGGAGGATAAGAATGAAGGCGGTTTGTGGGTGAAATTAGGTTAGAGAAATGCAGATGAAGAGGAGAGTGAGAAGAGGGGGAACCATTATCAGAATATATATGAAATGGATTTGAGACAAAGTTAAAACAAAAGTATAAACTTTGAAATCCGGATGTCGGTCCCACCTATGAAAAAGTGCCCAAAATGGTATTTTTCTTGGAAGTTGAAAATCTTCTGAAGATAATTTTGCTTCAGAAGTTTTGAGAAAAAGCTTCCAAAGCCAATTTGGCTTCTAAAAGAACTGTGAAAATTTGGCTTCGGATAAAAATACTTAGAGAGGTTTTCTTCCGACACATATTTGGTTTCGGAAGATATTAAGACTGTGAAGTTTTATTCTAAAGAGAATAAATCTTCCAAGACTTAATTGCTTTCGGAAGCTATTTGTCCTTCAAATACATACAAGTGCTTAGAAGCATATTTAAGCTTCGGAAGATATTCTCAGAATTTCTTCCAAAGTTAAATTTCTTAGAAGTAGTTATTTGATTTGAAGACATAAATTTCTTCCGAAAGGAAACTTGAAATCAAATCTAAGGAATATCATTAAAAATTTTCTTCCAAAATAAACTAGGCTTATGAAGGTGATAAAATAGAGAACTTAGGACACACAGGCTTTAGAAATAAAGTTAATTTAAGTTTTAAGAAAATCTACTCAAAGTTAATCATCCTAATGGCTGCTACAAGATATTTGAATCTCTATTCATCAAAAGCTTTAGTGAACAGATCAGCATATTGCTCATTTGTGTTAACTTTGACTAATTTGATTAGTCCCTTCTCAATGTTATCTATAATCAAATGATACCTGATGTTGATGTGTTTGGTCCTTGAGTGTGGCACAGGATTCTTTGTAATAGAGATAGCACTATTGTTGTCTATGTGGATTGGAGTCTCTCTGAAGTTGAATCCATAGTCCAACATCTGATTCTGAATCCAAAGCACTTGAGCACAGCAGCTTGCAGTAACAATGTATTCAGCTTCAACAGTTGATGCAGAGACACATGATTGTTTCTTGCAATGCCATGAGACCTGATGTTGATGTGTTTGGTCTTAGAGTGCTACACAGGATTAAATGATACCTTTCTCAAAGTTATCTCTAATTAAATGATACCTGATGTTGATGTGTTTGGTCTTAGAGTGCTACACAGGATTCTCTGTAATAGAGATAGCACTGTTCTTGTCCATGTGGATGGGAGTCTCTTTGAAGTTGAATCCATAATCCAGTATCTGATTCTGAATCCAAAGCACTAAAGCACAGCAGCTTGCAGTAGCAATGTATTTAGCTTTAGCAGTTGATGAAGAGACACAGGATTGTTTCTTGCATTGCCATGAGACAATCCTTCCACCAAGTAATTGACATCCCCCTGATGTAGACTTTGCAGTCATGTTGCATCCACCAAAGTCACTATCTGTATAAGCATACAGATTGAAGTCAGAACTCTTTGGATACCAAAGGCCAAGCTTAAGAGCACCTTTGAGATATCTAAGAATCCTCTTGACAGTAACAAGGTGTGACATCTTGGGGTTTGCTTGATATCTTGCACAGATGCATGTGGCAAACATGATATCAGGCCTGCTGGCTATGAGGTACATAAGAGACCCAATCATAGCCCTGTAAAGATGTTCATCCACACACTCCCCCTCAAGATCAGGTCTAAGGGAGTGGTTTCTGACTAGGGCATCTTAGCAACCTTACAATCAGTCATGTTGAATTTTGTAAGTATATTTTGCACATACTTTGACTGACTTATGAAGATGCCAGTGTCAACTTGCTTCACTTGAATTCCCAGAAAGAAATTTAGTTTCCCCATGGCACTAATTTCAAATCTATTCTTCATTAGCCTCTCAAAGTCTTTGTAGAGCTTTGGATTAGTTGACCAGAAGATAATGTCATCCATATATACTTGAACCAGCATTAAGTCATGTAGAAGCGTTTCGAATATTAACATTTAGTCTTTATAGTCTTTATTAATAGTTTTGTCATAGTTTAAGGACTTATTTGTAAATATATGTTCCTTTTTGTTTTCTTTGATAGTATAAATAGCATAGATTATGTATTGTGCAGGAAAGCAAAAAGAAAAAAGCAAAAAGCACAAAGCACGAGGACCTTAGAATCAGTGAACAAATTGTAACTGTTTTCTTACACTTGTATTTCTATGCTTTCTATCAATGTAAAACTATGAATTTTTCTGATATGTTTGCATTGATTTGATTACTTGTGTTTGTTTTGATTCAATTGCATCACAATATCATCACAGATCAATCCATTTTGATCCTATCAAATGGTATCAGAGCTGTTGGTTCAGTGATTTGAGTTTGTCAAACTGTCGAAATTTTGAATCACTTGAATCTATGATTGATAAGCAATTCAATCAAACAATTGTTGATTTCAGTTTTGTTTCATCATTAGAAACATGAATTGAATAACAATTTGCAGTTCAATCCGTTCAAAATCAGTGAATTTGTTCAAATTAGTGTTCGAACCTGTTCTTCATTTTCGAACTAATTTTCAATCAAAAGATTGAATTGTTGTTGTTGTTTGGTGAAATTAAAGATAAAGGACTATTATTTGATCCAGTTACTACCTAATTGGAGGTTTTTAGGTCAATTCAACAAGTTTTGAAGAATTTCAGAAGATCTGTGTTCGTAAGAATCTATTGAAGTTGGCGCATTAGGTTAAAACACTACTGAAAATTGCCTAAGTGTATAGGCGCTTGACAACTGTTCAGGCGTTTGACCACTATTCAGGCAGTTTTGGTCTAGGCGTTTGACCACTGTTAAGGCGTATTACAACTGTTTGGTCACTTTGAAACTTTTCAGAAACAAAGTAATTCTAGGTGCATTACAACTGTGTAGGCGCATTTGAAATGTTTGGGCGTTTTTACACCCAGGCGTCTGACACTGTTTAGACGTTTCACAACTGTTCAGGCGCATTTCAAGTTGGGCATTTTGGGAATTCTACTAAGGCAATCCCTTGGGCGTTTCTAAGTCAAAGTCAGAAGTTTCACAACTGTTTGGGCACTTCATCACTGTTTAGGCGCATCAACTCAACACTTTTTAATTCAAAAACATAAAAACAACAAAAACAAAAATAAAATAAAATAAAAATATATATAATGGTTAGCTAGGATTACAACTGTGTCAAATTTTTAAATCGAAAAAAAAAAAACAGATCACCCTTTTCTTCAGGTGAATTCTCATTCTTTGCCATAAAGGCATTCTCCACTGTGCTAGCTGGAGATGCAACATATTTGTACTGAGACATTGATGCTGCTCTATCATTGTTTCTTGAGCTTTCATCGATCTCAACTAAGTCAATTTTGGCAATCAATAGATCAAGATCCATAGGAAATTTCTCAGTGTGCTTCAACAATGTCACTGTTTGTTTCCATGAGGATGTCAGAGCATTGAGAAGTCTGAAGTTTAGATCTTTGAGATCATTTTTGATGCTAGCAGTTGACATCTCAGTTGTAAGTTGCACAAATCTATTCATCATTTGTTTTATAGTTTCACCAGATAAATGCTCAAACAGCTCTAACTGCCTTTTTAGTTTTTGCTTCTTGAGATCTTGAATCTCCTTACCACCTTTACATATTATCTTTAAAGCTTTAAATCAAAACAATTTTTAAAACAATCAGTCAAATTTTTTTTTTGAATTTAGAACCCAGAAACATTCTTATGTCAACAAGAACTACAAGCCAAGTGCTAACAAGACTGCTGGATTTGACAAATCTAAATCAAGGTGTTTCAACTTCAATAGCTATGGCACTTCTCACGGGAATGCAAAGCTCCCATAAACAAAGGAGGCAATGGTCAAGCTAGTTCAAGCAATCAAAGATATCCACAACCGTCTCAGAAAACATTCCAAAAGCCATATCAAAGTCTACCAATGCCTGAGCTTAAAGATGAATCTAAGTCTTCTGAAGAGCCTAAGAAAGCTCTTTTCTTGAGCATTAAGGATGGATATTATTGGAGTGTGTATGCAGAGCAGTTTACAGCTGACTTAACCACTAGTTTATCTCTTATTGCAGAGGTTCAAGGTGAAGGCTGGTCAGAAGACAGTTATCCAAAGCTGAAGATGACTCTGAAAATGAAGAAGAAGAGTATGACTGGAGTGATAAATCTGATCCTAAAGGGGATTCAGAATAAGTTGCATTAATGGCACAGTTAGATCAACCAAGGTTAAAAATTTATCTTCTAACTCTACGACTACTTCACCAAAATATCCTGAAATATCAGCTGAAGTAAGAGAAAAACTATGCACCAAATCTTGCTTTGAACACGTAGAATATTACCGAACTTACTCATACAAAATTTGTAAAAAGCTCAAGCAAGAGGAATTAATGCATAATAAACTTAAAAATGACCACAAAATATCAGATGAAAAGATCATTTCTCTACAAACTTCATGGACCAAAAATTTGAAAGAACTAGAAATTGTTTCCATACAACTTGAAGAAATGACTAAGAACTTGGAAGAGGAGAAAATAGTACATGCTGCTACACAATTTGATCTTGCTAAAGTAAAAAGTTCCAAAACAAATGTGGAACAACTGGTAAGTGAACGAAAGGACAAACAAAAAGCAGGCTTAGGTTTTACACACGAACCAATGCCTGAATCCATAACAAACACTTTACCAAAGAATTTCAACACGCATGATCATTCTCCTGAAAATAAAGCTAAACTTAAAGCTTTCCAAAACAAAAACAACAAGATTTCTGATAGTGCAGAAGAGAAAACCAATGTTGAAATCTTTGAAGAAAAAGATACTGAAAAGATCAAAAACGGTCATCCAATAAAAGTAAAATCATATGAACCATGACCGAAAAGTAAGAAAATATTTGTTACAAAAGAATCTGTGTTGGAAGAAGTGATCATTAAAAACAACAAACAAAACTCCAAAATCAAAAATAAAGCAAAACAAGAAGAAGGAACATCAGAAGATTCAAACTCTTATGGTCTAAATAATCCAGAGTTTATTAAATGGCAAAAAGATCAGAAAGAGAAAGAAACTGAAAAAGAATCTTCACCTGAAGATGTTCAATCTCAGATAAAATCAAGTTCTACAAAATCAAGGAATCAAAGAAGAAGAAGAAAATTGACTAAAGCTAAAACTGATCAAAATAAGAGTCAAGAAAATCAGACAAAAACAACAAATCAAGCAAGTCAATTTAAACCAATAAAATTTGTGTCTGCTGGTAATTTGAACATGAACTTAATTCAAGAAGTTAAACAAACTCCTAAGATCCAATCAAACTCTGATCTGAAAACAAGTTCAGATTCGAAGTCTTCCACTGTCGTTAAATGATTTGTTTCTAAGGATTCTAAGAATGCAGCTCATGTACAAAAGTCAAAACCGAATATACAAAAGAACAAATTGCCAAATCAAAAACAAAATTTGTCAAATGAAAAACAAAAGATTAACTTTTTGACGCCTAAATCTAAACAAGGATCAAACTTTGCGTCAACATCAAAAGTTAATAAACATTTGTTTAACACACCATAAAGGTACTGTGAAATCTGTGACATGTATAATCATAAGACTGCTGATTGCTTTTTCAACAAGTACTGTCATATATGTGATATGAGAAATCACTCAACAACAGATTGTTACTTTAATAAGTACTGTACCTTCTATGATGAAAGGACTCACAATACAAAAAACTGTTACTTTAGAAAGAGTTCACCAAGGAAAGGATTTGCTAATACACAATTGAGCAAAGGTTATGTTAATCCTCAGTTTAAAAGAAATCAAAATGTCAGTTTTCAAAGATTAACTAACCAACCTTCCTTAGGCTTGAGATCTTTCAAAAGAAATGACTCTGTGAGACCAAAACAATACATTCAAGATCAATTCCTTCCAAGGCCTGTGAGAATGAATGATAAAAATTTTGAAAATAAAAATTTTTCAAAAATTGGTCATTCAAATGGTATGAATTTTCTTAATAATGATAAAAAATTTGTGAATAATAGAATTGGTGAATTCATCAAAAACAAGCCTGATGTGAATAAACTCCATTTTAAACAATTTACCATCGTTGATAAGTTTGGCAAGCCCAAGACCATTTCGGCTTGGGTAGATAACTCAACTTAGTTTCTTTGTCTTGGTGGTACGCCTGAGATGACCAATCAAAAAATGGTATGTGGATTGCGGGTGTAGCCGGCACATGACTGGTAATCATGCCTTACTTCAAGATTTTAAGTTAAAGCATGGTACACATGTCGCCCTCGGTGGTGATGTAGGAGGAAAAATCACAGGCGAGGGAACAGTATCCAACGGGATAATAAGCTTTGATAAAGTCAACTACTGCTCACAGTTGAACTTTAATTTGTTAAGCGTTTCCCAAATTTGTGATAAATCGTATTTTGTTCTTTTTGATGATTCTTTTTTCTACATTTTGAAGCCAGGTTTTCAGATTAGCAAAGACCGGGTAGTTGTTAAAGCTGTTAGGGATCGAGATGTATGCAAGCTGGATATGTCTCAAGTTAATCCTTCTACCGAAACAACTTGCCTTATTGCTTAAGCATCAAATGACGAAAGTCAGCTTTGGCATAGACGTCTCGGACATTCCAACTTCAAGAATATGAAAAAGCTTGTAGCAGGAAATCATGTTATCGGCCTTCCATCAAAGAAGTTTGCCACTACTGATCTCTGCTCAGCATGTTTAAAGGGGAAGCAACACAGAGCATCTTATAAGCCCAAGCAAATAAACTCAAATTTCAAACCTCTCCAGATGTTGCATATGGACCTTTTCGGACCAACAAATGTGAAGAGTATTGGAAGAAAATCTTATTGTTTAGTTATCATTGATGACTTCACAATATTTTCATGGGTTTTCTTTTTGAATACTAAATCTGAAACGGCTGAATTATTAAAAGAATTCATCACAAAAGTTGAAAATCAATTAGAACAAAAAGTAAAAATAATAAGAAGTGATAATGGAACGGAATTTAAAAATGCTAATATTCACATGTTCTGTGCAGAAAAAGAAATTGCTCATCAGTTCAGTGCTCCCAGAACTCCACAACAATATGGAGTTGCAGAAAGGAAGAATAGAACTTTGATTGAGGCAGCACGATCCATGTTAGCAGATGCGAAAATTCCTATCACTTTCTGGGATGAAGCCATATCTACTACGTGTTTTGTACAGAATCGTACTTTAATTATGAAAGACAAACTGAAAACTCCTTATGAGTTGATATTTGGCAGGAAACCAAACATAGATTTTCTTAAATCTTTCGGTTGTCCAGTTTTGATTTTAAATTCAAGTGATCATCTAGGAAAATTTGATTCAAAATCTGATGAGGGATTTTTCATTGGATATTCATCTGTTTCAAAAGCCTATCAAGTTTATAACTCTAGGACAAATGTTATACTTGAAACATTCAACGTTAAATTCCTTGAAAATTATTTTCCATCAGTTTCAAATGGTCCAGCTTGGTTATTTGATTTAGATTCCTGTCAAATTCTTTTCAATCTAACTTTTTTAATCAATCTAACTTGTTTGATTCTACAGGTGAGAAGAAACTTCAAGGAGATCTCGGCTCTTTCAGTGATGATTCAGATTCTGATGATATGGATGACTCAAGCCCAGATTATCTATTTTTTTCTTTTGTCAAAGACACAATAATTCAGTTTAATAATAATGATCAATCTCATCAAGGGGAAGATCATTTAGTTTCAAAAGATCAAGATGTTTCACAACCTATTCCTAATGATGGTATAGAAATTATACAACCTGAGTCAGGAACATCATCTATTTCTGGTGATGCAGTTGATACCGGTAATCTTGATTACTTCATCAACTCACCGACTCAAGTTCCCAATTTCAATCCACATTCTTCGAACCTATTGCATCAGCTTTCTAACTTGAACCAAACCAATCTGGCTCTTCATGTTCAAGGGAATAAGATTCCAACATCTCGTATTCATAAGAACCATCCAACGTCTCAGATTATTGGTCCATTGAATGAGAGAACAACAAGAAGTAAATCAGAACAAGCAAATCTTTGCTTATACTTGTGTTTTCTTTCTCAAATTGTTCCTAAAAACGTTACCGAAGCGTTAAAGGACAATAGTTGGATTGAGGCTATGCAAGATGAATTATTGCAATTCCGCAAACAAGAAGTGTGGAATCTTGTGGATTTACCTGAAGGAGAAAATGCCATAGGCATAAAGTGGTTATTCAGAAACAAAATAGATGATCGAGGTATAGTTATTAGAAATAAAGCAAGACTCGTTGCACAAGGATACACCCAAGAGGAAGGAATAGATTATGATGAAGTATTTGCTCTAGTTGCAAGACTTGAATCAATTCGTGTCTTCTTGGCTTATGCATCATTCATGAAATTCAAGGTGTTCCAAATGGATGTTAAAGGAGCTTTCTTGTATGGACCAATCACTGATGATGTGTATGTAAAGCAACCTTCGGGTTTTGAAGATTTGGAATTTCCACATCGTGTGTACAAGATTAGCAAAGCCTTGTATGGACTACATCAAGCCCCTAGAATCTGGTATGAAACATTGTCATAACACTTAATCCAACATGGATACATGAGATAAAGAAGGATGCTGATGATCTCCTATGTTTACAAGTGTATGTCGATGATATCATATTTCGTTCTACAAGTCCAAAATTGTGCAATGAATTCGAAGAAATCATGAAGTCTTGATTTCAAATGAGTTCTATGGGAGAAATAAATTTCTTTCTTGGACTTCAAGTCAAGCAATCTACAGATGGAATCTTCATTAATCAAGAATAGTTTGTTGACAAACTCTTGAAGAAATTTAAACTAAAAGATTGCCAATCAATTAGAACTCCAGCTGACATAAACACCAAGATTAAGCCTGATCCGAAAGGAAAATCTATAGACCAAACTTTATACAGATCTATGATTGGTTCATTGATGTATCTTACTGCTTCTAGACCTGACATAATGTATCTTGTTTGTGTCTATGCCAGGTATCAATCAGACCCAAGGTAATCCTACTTAATTGCTGTAAAACGAATATTCAGGTATCTTAAAGGTAAACTGGCTTTAGGGCTATTGTATCCTTATGAAGGTAACTTCGAGTTACATGGATATACAGATAGTGATTATGGAGGATGTTCTTAAGATCGTAAATCTACTACGGGTGGTTGTCAATTTTTAGGACCCGGATTAGTCTCATGGCAATGTAAGAAACAAACAAATGTCTCCGTTTCAACCTTAGAAGCTGAGTACATTGCTGCTTCAGTAGGATGTTCTCAAATCCTTTGGTTACAAAACCAACTGCAGGATTACGGGTTCAATTTTCTTAAAACTCCAATTTATATTGATAA
Organism: Flaveria sonorensis; assembly: GCA_025506505.1. Lineage (NCBI taxonomy): Eukaryota > Viridiplantae > Streptophyta > Magnoliopsida > Asterales > Asteraceae > Flaveria > Flaveria sonorensis. The sequence continues at coordinate 63,963,774 of CM046433.1, read as the reverse complement.
CACTACTGCTATGTTCATTACAGCTAATCCTATCCAACATTCAAAAACAAAACATATCGAGATTCGATATCATTTTCTCAGAGATAACTCTGAAAAAGGTTTAATCATTTTAATCCAAATTGAAACTGAAAAACACTTGGCGGACCTATTTACAAAAGTCTTTTTACCAGGAAGGTTTGAGTATTTGGTAGAGTCAATTGGTCTTATTAATCATGTGTAAAAACTGGTTTTTGAGTATTTCAAATAATTGAATCTAAATATGATCAGAACCCTCCCTTACCTGAATAGGACACAGCAAGAGAAACTATTAAAGTTAATTGACTTATTGTATTTTGTGTGTGCATGTTTCTTAGAAAAAGCAAAACCAAATACAAAAATTGAAAATTGAAAAATCAAAAGATAAAAATATAAAACAAAAACTACAAAAAATAGAGTTTTTATTTGTTAATTCATTATTTATGATGAATCTGTCATTACAATATGGTAAATCAAAAACTACAAAAAATAGAGTTTTTCTTTGTTAGTTCATTATTTAGGATGAAGCTGTCATTGCAATATGTGAGAAATGATAGATACATTAGTATGATCAGTTGCATACTTCACTTGATAACAAAGTCTGACATGATCAGATATGATGTGCAAGTAAGTTCATGCAATTAGACTGAAAAAGTAAATTCTTGTGATTAAACTAAATCACTCATGCATTCATGTCTGTCTATCTTAGCACTATTAAGTAGTGTTGATTTCTCAAATTGATTGCTTGTTAAGACATAATCTCACACCTGGTGGTGATATGAATAACCATGAGCTCTAATTATTTAAAGCATCTAACACTTCTCTATTATGAGTCATCATAGACCTAAAGTGATGAGATATCCTTTGTTGTAAATTATTACAGACCTGGAAATTCTCACTGGCGCAACAAGATGCCAATGTGCACAAACCCCAAATGAGATCTGGTTATAGTATATGTCAGGTTAACAAGTTGAGAACAGTGACTTCTTGCTTATCTTTATGAGAATTAACCTCTCTAAGTTTAAGTGTGACTGCATAATATCATATCTAATTGTACCTTAATCAATCCAAGAATTGAAAAAGTAAGTGTGTTGAATATCTTGCTAAATTCACTCATTTTCTGTCCTTAGATCTCGTGTCTCCTTTGCTGCAGAAATGCTGACCTAGAACACACTTGATCAGGATTTATTCATTGTCTATGACTATCCATCAACTTATTTTATTTCAATGTACTGATCTTAACTGATATGATCTCAATGCAGACATATGATTCAATTGTACATAATAGATTTTTATTCTGCTTTAATTTTGATTTTTGCATGTTTTTCTGTGTGCAGGCATGTTAACAATGACTAGTGTGCTCTTCATGTGACTTTCAAGAAACTTCTAAGTTTTATTAAACTTAAAAGTTTAGGGGGAGTAAAAAGTAAAAGTATCAAAGAGAAAATTTTCAAATTTCAAGATATGAAAAATCAAAAATTAAATGTTATGGATGGATAGAATGAAGCTAAAAAGTTCAAGCATGTGTGTGTTTGATATAATATAAAAATGAACCTGAAGAAAACATTTTAAAGTGGAAAAGCTTCTTGTAACCTTTTAATATGAGACTCTTTTTGTTAAAATTAGAGATTAAAATGACAGGAATTTTTTTTTTTAAATTTAAAACAAAAATAAAATGATCAAAAATAAAAATAAAAGTTTGAAATGTCAAAAGTTCAAAATTGAGGGTCGATTATGTAAATTTTGGGTGAAAGTCAAAATTTGAAAAAAAATTTAAAAAATTAGTATATGAACAGTACTAATGCGTTTAAATAGTGTTCAAGTGGAAGATTTGAAAATCACAAGTGTTAGACTCATGAAAGTAATATCATGCGCCTAAACAGTGTTAAAAAGTCCAAAATTAGGAGCATGATGATTTTTTAGAATTTGTACAAGTGTTGAGCGTTTTAGACATCCTCATGCGCTTAAACAGTTGTCATAAGTCTGAAATTTGTGGTTGTGTATCATGCACCGGAACAGTACCAGACTTTTAAGAATTGGGTGTATCAAGTGAAAAATTACCAAGTGTTGGGCGTTTCAGCTAGACCCATGCGCCTGAACAGTGCAAAAGCGCCTAAATAATGCTTATGCGTCTGAACAGTACTCATGCGCCTAACCTCATGAGCACAAAGAGTGCTCATGCACCTAAATACTTGGTGTAAAAATCAACTCCATGCGCACAAACAGTGCTCATGCGCCTAAAAATTTCACTTAGTATAAATACAACACTTTATGATTTCAGTCAATTCATTCACTCAAAAACCCCTGAACTCTCACACCTGACTCTCGATTACCATTGATTCTCTGATTCTGATTGATTTATGTTCTAAACTTGCGTTCGATAGTGTTTATTTCTGATTCTAAATGTAAGTACTTGAACAAATTCATACAAATTTCAAGTTTAACGTTTGATTTTGATAGGGCGTTTCAATGCTATATGGGAGTATGAGCCCTAGTCGACTATTAGTATTCTTTTCAATTAAATCATTGGTTGGATGAAGTTTGGGAATTGGAGAGTAACATAGAGTAGATGGAGGTGGAACTGAATTAAATACAGTTTCACCATCTGAATGATATCCAATCCCATGTTTTACCCGTGCCCCTTGTTGTTTAGCAATAAGCTCATCCTTTTTCATGTGTGAAAGGGTCCATTTATCAAGTTTTATTTGAAGCTGTGTCATTTCAAATTGAGCTAAAACAGCCCTTTCTCTCAAAATATTAATTTTAACATTACGCTCCAAAATTGTTCTTCTTAAAAGATCATTTTCAGCCAATGCTTCATTAAGTTTCCTTGAAAAAGCAATTTCATTTTTCTTTAATTCCTGATTAATTGTTTTTAATTCTTTTTCATTTTCCAATAACAATCTGTTTGCCTTATAAATCCCAAATAACCGGATTTTATAGGAAAAAGAACACATATCCTGAACAGTCTCATAAGGAAGACCCATGATAGTTTGTTCTGCAGCTAAGCTCTTCTCACAGTCGCAGACCTTTGTGATTCTTTGTTGTTCCTCTTCTTTGACCTTCAGCATCTCGTCAGCCTCAGATTCTTTCTTTCTTTTATCAACTTTTCAAGCCTTATCATCATTGGTTCTCACCGACTCCGGTTTACTGTCATTGTCAACTCTCAAAGCTTCACAGTTCTCTTCAATAGTATCTCTGAATTCAATATTTAAATTCGAATCAGTTCTCAATAACTTTAACTTTTCAATCATCTCTGTTTTGTAATCAAGTATGCTTGTTACAGAGGAGATAAGATCAGTATTAAGCGTGTTGGTTTGATGTGGGAACACCGCTTGCTGAAATTCCTTTCTTTTGATGTCCAGCTCAAGAGATCTTAGCTTGTTGATCATTTCCATGAGCTTGGTGTCAACATAACCTCTTTCTTGCTTTAGCATTTTAACTTGATGATTCCATTCATACGGAAGAGAGTCAAGAAGTTTTTGAATTTGTTCATGATTACTGAGATCTGGAACATGCTTCTTTAGATTATTTGCCACCTTTAAGAATCGTTCAATCAAATCTGACAATTTCGCTCCCTTCATTGCTGCAAAAGAGTCAAACCGACTTTCTGCCGTTGTGAGATTATTTGATTTAAAGTCTTCTGAAGATGACATTTTATTAAAAATTTTGAACTATTAAACGCCTCAAAGGTATTTTTCCCAAAAATTGTAAAATAATTCTCCCCCGGGAAAAATACTTTTTAAATGTCACTCTATGCAATCTTAGCAACTGGGTCAAGCTGAATTGTTAGCCCAAACTAGTGAATATTTCTTCATCGGGATGGAATCATATAATCCCAAACTAGTCAATTTTCTTTGATTTATTTTATTAACCCACACCACATTTTTTTAAAAATCAGCCCAATTGTTAGCCCAATTTTTAATCTTTTAACTAGCCCAAATTGTTAGTCCTAACTTGATTGTTGAACCAAATAGTTAGCCCAATTGTTTGAGAAAACCCAGCCCAATGACAAAAAGCCCACAACCAAACACAAACTTAAACCCTAACAATTGTCAAACACCAACAAAACACACACACAAGTGTGTAGAGAGAGAGAGAGGCGGATAAGAGAAAGAGAGAAAATCTCTCTAGGTTTTCGGCGGGTAGCCGCCTTTCAGGCGATCCCACGGCGGCGAGCTGTGGCCGGAAAAGAAATTCCGGCGAGCTATGATCGGAACACCCTCTATCCCCACTAAACACAACCTCTTGAATCTAATGGTAGCCTCGGTTTGCTCTGAAACTCAATAACAAAGGAGTTATCGAAGAGAGAAGGTGGCGGCTGCTAGGGTTTGGCCACCGCACTTACCATGGTTGTTAGGTTGTAGTGTGTGTTGAATGATGCTGCGGTGATGATGGCCAGTGTAGGAGCTGCCGACGGTTGTGGTGGTGGTGGTGGTGCGGTTGGGTTTCCGGTGATGGTTGTAGATGGTGGTGCTATGGGCGGCGGCTAGTGTAGTGACAGTGTGGATTAGGGTTTAGGCCACCTAAGGTGATGGTGATTGTGGCTGTGGTGGTTGTTTGGTGGAAGTCGAAGGTGGCTGTGGTGGTTAGGGTTCCGGTGGCTAGGGTTCCGGGGATAGGGTTTCGGCGACTAGGGTTCCTGCAAGGCTTGTGTAGTTTCGCTCGATTAAAGTTTGGATAGTTTCGCTGAACTTTAGTAGTTTCGCTTGAAAAGATAGTTTCGCCGGAGAATTACCGGAGTTTCGTCGGAGTTTCGCTGAACTTTAGTAGTTTCACTCGAAATTATAGTTTCGCCGGATCAGTTTCGCCGGACGAAATTATAGTTTCGCCGGAGCAGTTTCACCGGAAACTAAATAGTTTCGCCAGACAGTTTGAACTTTCATTCAAGATCAGATCTAGTTTCGCACCATGAAGATTTGAAGCTCTCAAGAACACCAAGAACACACACACTAGTGTGTGTGAGAGAAAATGTATAAATCTATTAGTTTCTTGTGTAAATTTGATTGATGTAACAAAATATGTTGTATGTGATTCAGATCTGATGAATAGATTGTGTTTGTGATGAGATTTGAAATTCAGATCTACTTTCTCTCTTTAAACCCTCACTTTCTCTCTCTAAAAATCTGATGAACACCTTCAAAAATCTTCAAATCTTCAATGAATTTGATCCAACATGGCTCTGATACCAAATTGTTAGCCCAGGTTGATCACACTTGAATCAAATTATGAAGATTATAGATCAAAATATGATAAACACAATCAAAACCCCTTTGATCTTCAATTCGATTGCTAATAATATTGTTTACAAGTAAATCCCTCAATCAATTGGTCATGCAACCATTCTAGACCTAATTGTCATTAAGCTATTTATAATGAATATAATATTCACTAATTGCAGTTAACCCCCTAGACTTAGGCTAATTAATGGAAATTACATATAAAACATAAAAATGACTAAAACATTTTTAAATTTATTTTGTTGACACAAAATATGTTTATTACAATAAAACTCCTAGTCATCTAAATCTTCAACGTCTCGTCTCGGTTCTTCGTCTCGAACGTGTCGGGTTTGACTTTTGCGTTGACTTTGACCGTGACGTTGACTTTTGTTGACTTTGACTGTGTTGATAATATAGACTATCTTGTACAGCTCCAACAGAGTTTGTGACTTTACAAGCAATCAATTAGAGAAGTCATCACTACTCATTGGTACTAAGATGGACAAACACGAAAGCATGATTGATTTAGTTTAATCACAAGAATTTACTTTTTCAGTATAATTGCATAAGCTTACCTGCACATCATATATGATCACGTCAGACTTTATTAGCGAGCGGAGTATGCAACCGATCAGAACCAATGTATCTATCATTTCTCATAAATTGCAAAGGCAGATTCATTCCTAAAATAATAAACTAACAAATAAACTCTATTTTGGTGGGTTTTTATTTTATAATTTTCTTTTTTCTTTTTGCAATTTTCTATTTTTTTCTTTTTTTTATTTGTTTTTTCTTTTTCTTTTGAGCATGCACACACTCTTTTTCTTTTTTCTTTTTTTTATTTGCTTTTTCTATCTCTTTTGAGCATGCACACATAATATATACAATCAGGCAGACAACTTTGACAGTTTCTCTTTTATTTTTCTTATTCAGCTTAGAGGGGATCTTTTCATTTTTATGATTCAGACAACTAAAACAAACTCGATCAAGTGATCAAAACGACCTTGTAAAAGACTCTTGACATGATCAAAACCAGTTTTTAAACATGGTTAATAAGTCCAATTGACTCGAACAAATACTCAAAACAACTTGGTAAAAAGGCTTTTGTAAATAGGTAAGCCAACTGTTTTTCAGTTGAGATTTGAATCAAAATGATTAAAACTTTTTTAAAGTTATCTCTGAGAAAATGATATCATATTTCAATATGCTTTATTTTTTAGTGATGGACAGGATTAGCTGTAATAAACATAGCAGCAATATTATCAATGTAAATAGGAGTTTTAAGAAAATTGAACCCGTAATCTAGTAGTTGGTTTTGTAACCAAAGGATTTGAGAACATCCTACTGAAGCAGCTATGTACTCAGCTTCTGCAATTGAAACGGAGACATTTGTTTGTTTTTTACATTGCCACGAGACTAATCTGGGACCCAAAAACTGACAACCACCCGTCGTAGATTTACGATCTTGGCAACATCCCCTATAATCACTATCTGTATATCCATGTAACTCGAAGTTTCCTTCATAAGGATACCACAACCCTAAAGCCGGTTTTCCTTTGAGATACCTGAATATTCGTTTAACAGCTATTAGGTGAGATTCCTTTGGGTCAGATTGGTACCTGGCACAGACACAAACAGCATACATTATATCAGGTCTAGATGCAGTAAGATACATCAAAGATCCAATCATAGATTTGTATAGAGTTTGATCAACTGATTTTCCTTTCGGATTAGGTTCAATCTTGGTATTGACGTCAGCTGGAGTTCTAATTGATTGACAATCTTGCAGTTTAAATTTTTTTAAGAGTTTTTCAATGAATTTCTCTTGATTAATAAAAATTCCATCTGCAGACTATTTCACTTGAAGACTAAGGAAAAAGTTAATTTCTCCTATAGAACTCATTTGGAAACGAGACTTCATGATTTCTTCAAATTCATTATACAATTTTGGACTTGTAGAACCGAATATGATATCATCAACATATACTTGAACACATAAGAGATCATCGACATCCTTCTTTATAAACAAAGTCGGATCAATTTTCCCTCGCATGTATCCATGCTGGATCAATTGTTGTGACAACGTATCATACCAAATTCTAAGAGCTTGATGAAGACCATACAATGCTTTACTAAGTTTGTACACATGATGATGATATTCTGAATCTTCGAAACCTGGAGGTTGCTTCACATACACATCCTCAGTGATTAGTCCATACAGGAAAGCACCTTTAACGTCCATCTGATCTACCTTGAATTTCATATATGATGCATAAGCCAGGAAGACATGAATTGATTCAAGTCTTGCAACTAGAGCAAATACTTCATCATAATCTATTCCTTCTTCTTAGGTGTAACCTTCTGCAACGAGTCTCGCTTTGTTGCGAACAATAATTCCCCGATCATCTGACTTATTTCTGAACAACCATTTGGTACGTATGGCATTTTCTCCTTCAGGTAAATCCACAATCTTCCACACTTCTTGTTTGCGAAACTCCAATAACTCTTCTTGCATTGCCTCAATCCAACTATTGTCCTGTAACGCTTCTATGATGTTTTTAGGAATGATTTGAGATAGAAAACACGAGTATAAGCAAAGGTTTGCTTGTTCTGAATGACTCCTCATCATTCACTCATTCAATGGACCGATAATCTGTGACGTAGGATGGTTCTTGTGAACACGAGACATTGTAATCTCATTTTCTTGAACATTAACATCTAGATTAGACTGGTTCAAGTCGGAAAGCTGTTGCAATAAGTTCGAAGTATATGGATTGAAATTAGGAACTTGAGTCGGTGAATTGATAAAGTAATCAAGATTAATAGTAACAACTACATCATCAGAAACCGATGAAGTTTCAGACTCAGGTTGTACAAATTTAGGACCATCATCAGGAATTGGTTGTGAAACATTGGAATTTTCAGAAACAGGTTGTTCTTGTTCTTGTTGAGATTGAGATTGATCATGAGTTTCAGAATGAAATACATGATCTTTAACAAACTAAAAGAAAGGGTAATCTGGGCTAGAATTATCCATATCATCATAATCAGAATAATCACTGAAAGATCCGAGATCTCCTCCTTGTTTGTTTTTCTCACTTGGAGATTCAAACAAGTTAGAATTGAAAAAGTTTGACAAAGAATCTAAATCAAACAACCAAGCTGGACCATTAGCAACTGAATTTAAAATCAAAACTAGACAACCAAAAGACTTAAGAAAATCTATGTTAGGTTTCCTGCCAAAGATCAACTCATAAGAAGTTTTCTTTTTATCTTTTCACAAGAAATGTACGATTTTGCACAAAGCATGCAGTGGATATGGCTTATCCCAGAAAGTGATTGGAATCCTTGCATCTGCTAACATTAAACGTGCAGCCTCAATCAAAGTTCTATTTTTCCTTTCAGCAACTCCATTTTGTTGTGGAGTTCTAGGAGCACTGAACTGACGAGCAATTCCTTTTTTTGCACAAAACATGTCAACCTTAGAATTTTTAAATTCAGTTCCGTTATCACTTCTAATATTTTTTACCTTTTGTTTTAATTGATTTTCTACTTTAATGATGAATTCTTTTAACAATTCAGAAGTTTTAGATTTAGCATGCAAAAAGAAAACCCATGAAAATCTTGTAAAGTCATCAATGATAACCAAACAATAATATTTCTTTCCAATACTCTGCATATTTGTTTGTCCGAAGAGATCCATGAGCAACATCTAGAGAGGCTTGGAATTTGAGTTTATCAGCTTGGGCTTATAAGATGCTCTGTGTTGCTTTCCTTTTAAACATGCTATGCAGTGACCTGTTGTAGCGAACTTCTTTGTTGGAATTCCTACTACATAGTTTCCTGCTACAAGCTTGTTCATGTTCTTGAAATTGGAAACCTGAGACGTCTATGCCATAACTGACTTTTGACATTTGATGCTTGAGCAATTAGGCATGTTGTTTCTGTAGATGGATCTACTTGAGACATATCTAACTTGTATACATTTCAATCACGTACAACTTTAACTACCCATTCTTTGCTTATCTAAAAACCTGGCTTCAAAATATAACAAAAAGAATCATCAAATAAAGCAGAGTAAGATTTGTCACAAATTTGGGAAACACTTAAAAGATTAAAGTTCAACTGTGAACAATAGTTGACTTTTGTAAAGCCCCATTCCCGGAATGCTTACAGCTGGTCAATCATTGCACACAAAGCATAAAACATACATTAACTTTACCAAAATATTGCAGCGGAATTATTTTAAACAAACCATTTCATTATAATTGCTTTTGCAAAACAATACATTGCAGTTAACTGTTACAAAATAATACTCGTTGCATTACATCATAAAAACATTATAATTTAAACAACGGATGCCATCCAAAAATGCCAAGTAGCTACCCCGTGCCATCCTCAGCAACATTACCTGCCAACTGGAAACACATAAAAGTCAGCGTTGCTGAGTGAGTTCTAGTTTTTATAAAAACAAAATACATTTCTTTCGTTTAAAACCATTCTTTCTTTACTTGCATACGCGATCATACAACATACGTACACATAGATAATAATTTATTATTATCTTTCATCCTCATTCGTTGACTTCCGTTCATTCATCATCGTACATCATCTTTAACATTCGTTATCTTTCATTCCATACAATTCATTCATTAACCTTCCTTCGTTCATTCCTTCCGGATCAATGTCATCAGCTATACCCCAAACGTAGGCACAAAGCGGGTACAGGGCCGAAGTTTATCAGACTTCCATTCATTGCGCACAAAGCCTGGCACCAGCACCGGGGTTTGCAACAAAGATCCGGGTCAATCTCATGGATTGAACCCCTTACGAGTCTTTTGTGACAACATAGTCACTCACCTCAACTATGGCATACAAGTCTTTTGTGACAACATAGTCACTCACCTCAACCTTTGGCTTACAAGTCTTTTGTGACAACATAGTCACTCACCTCAACCTTTGGCTTACAAGTCTTTTGTGACAACATAGTCACTCACCTCAACCTTTGGCTTAAAAGTCTTTTATGACAACATAGTCACTCACCTCAACCTTTGGCTTACAAGTCTTTTGTGACAATATAGTCACTCACCTCAACCTTTGGCATACAAGTCTTTTGTGACAACATAGTCACTCACCTCAACCTTTGGCTTACAAGTCTTTTATGACAACACAGCACTCACCTCAACCTTTGGCTTACAAGACTTTTCCATTCATTCATTAATGCATGCATTCCTTCATTCCTTACGTTCCCTTTTTTCATTATCTTCCGCTTTACGTTACATAATACTTTCCATTTACTTTTCATAATCATACCACGTAAAGCCACGGAAAATAAACATACATAATAAGGAACATAACATAAACGTAACCATACCATACATAGCATCATCACATCACATATGACATCATAAAGTCAACATACATCACCCCCGGGAATATCCCAAGTCAAAGCCTACACTTTACATTTTCCCCAAAATTTCAGAAAATATTCTAAGGCATAGGCGCATGAGCACTATGCAGGCGCATGGCCTTCTGGGCGCATGGGAACACTTAGGCGCATGGGGAACTTTAAGGCGCATGGGCACTATTTGGGCGCATGACCCAACACTTAGTCAATCTCAGCCTATTCTAGGTGCATGGATACTATTTGGGCACATGGGTTTTGGGCGCATGGGGCAAAACTTAAGCAAATTCAACCGTTGGGGGCATGGGCCAAATCTAGGCGCATAGGCAACCAACACATACTAATAACATCATAATCAGCCCCAAATCATCAATTCATCATGTTCTAAGCTTAGTTCTAGCATTCTAATCATCATAATATAAACATGGCATCATCATAACATCATAAATCACCCAAATCATAACCCACCCACATACACGCATACACATACATACGGGTATAAAACCCACATTCATAAAAACATACATACATGCATTTCCTGCCCCAAAATCAGTTAAAACAAGTAAAAGGGAGTTCTAGAACTCACCTTAGCAGCCCCCGAGTATGACTTCCTTCAACCCGTTTGCAAATGAGTTCAAACACCTAGAAACCCAACAAAAAAACACACACCCGAACACAACAAAACACACATAAGCATATAACCGAGGCATAGGCCGGCAAAGAGCAACTTAAAAGCCAAGAATTCTTACCTTGAATTCGGTTTCTTGTTCTTCCTTCTTCAAAAATCCGAACTCAGCTCTTTCTCTCTCCAAAATCCAGTTGAAGTGAAATATGCAAGAAGGTGTGGGCGGCCATCACCTTTTACACCCACTTTTTATACTTTTTGTCCTTTTGACACATTTAGCCCCTCAACTTGGGTTAAATTGTGTTTCTTCCTTTTCTGCACGTTTATACTTTCTTTCTCGTCTTTTAAAATTTTCCGGGTGTTACAACTTTATTAAAGCTAATAATCCCATTGGACACTATTCCTTCGCCTGTTATCTTACCACCTACATCACCCCTGAATGCAACATGAGTACCATTTTGTAACTTAAAATCTTGCAGCAAGGCATGGTTGACTGTCATATGCCGGCTACACCCACTATCAACATACCACATGTTAATAGGTCTTCTTGGGCGTACCTGTATTTCAAAGAGATTTAAGTTGAGTTATCAACCCATGCCGATATGGTCTTGGGCTTGTTAAATTTATCAACAATGGTAAACTATTTAAAATGAAGCATATTCAAATCAGGCTTCTTTTGCTGTTTAAGTTTATCAATTCCTTTTCTGACAAATTTTTTATTATCTTTGATTTGCCTAATCCGTAAAGCATGGTAACATTTTTCCAAATCATCGTCAAGGTAATTTAAACCATCAATAGTAACATTTTCAAAAAAGTTTTGATTACCAAACTTTGCATTGTTCATTCTCACAGATCATGGAATGGATTTTCCTTATTTATTATTCTTTGTTTGCACAGTATAAGAATCATCACAATCAGAATCAATCCTTCAGAAAGATCTTAAGCCTAAGGATGGTTGTTTTGTCAACCTTAGAAAACCAACATTTTGATTTCTTTGAAATCTTGGGTTGACATATCCATTCCTTGGCGAGGTCCTTCGGAAGTAGCAATTCTCAGTTTTGTGATTTCTTTCATCACAAATGGTACAATACATGTTGAAATAACAATCAGCTATTGAATGGTTTTTCATATCACAATTGTGATAATACCTGTTAAAGAAACATTCAGTAGTCTTATGATTATACATATCACATATTTCACATTACCTTTGTTGAAATTTAAACAACTGTTGATTAACCTTAGATATGGAAGCCACATTTGATCCTTGTTTTGATTTAGGAGTTGCAAAGTTAATCTGTTGTTTTTGATTTAAGAGTTTATTCTTTTGAAAATTGGGTTTTGACTTTTGTTCATTAACAATATTCCTAGACTCCTTAGATACAAATCTTTTGTTGACAACGGAAGACTTTAGACCTAAACGTGTTTTCAGATCAGAGTTAGATTTGTTCTTTGAGTTTGATTTGATTTCTGGAATTGTGTTCATATCAAAAGTACCCGCAGACACAAACTTCACTGGATTAAACTGATTAGATTGATTTGTTCTTTGAGTTTGATTGTTTTGACTTTGATTCTAAGAGGATTTAGCTTTAGCATTTTTCCTTCTCCTTCTCTGGTTTCTTGATCTTGATGATCTCTGCTTGCTTTGGGATTGAATAACTCCAGGAAAAGACTCTTTGTAGTTTCTTTCTTTTTTTGTTCTTTCTGGCATTTGATGAAGTCTAGATTGTTGAATCCGTAAGGAAAAAGATCCTCAGATATTGCTTCATCTTGTTTTGGTTTCCCTTTCTTCTTTGTGTTTTGTTTGTCACTCTTTACAATAACTTCTTCAGCAACATACTCATGATCTTGTTCCTTTACTTTCATCACATGAGATCCTCTGGGAACAAACATCTTCTTATTCTTTAGTCATGGTTCATAAGATTTAACTTTCACTGGATGACCATTTTTAATCTTTTTAGAATCTTGTTCCTCAAATATCTCTACATTAGCCTTCTCTTCATCACTTTTAGAGTTCTTTTTCTTATTTTGAAAGTCTTTTGGCTTAGCTTTGTTTTCAGGTGAGTAATCATGTGTGTTAAAGTTTTCTGGTAAAGTGTTTGAGATAGATCATGCATGGGCTTATGTGTGAAACCTAGAACTATTTTGTTTTTATCTTTCCTCTCACTTACCAACTGTTCTACAATGGTTTTAGAACTCTTAACTTTAGCTAGATCCACCTGTGTTGCTGCATGAACTATTTTTTCTTCTTCTAAATTTTTAGTCATCTCCTCAAGTTGTTTTTTAACAAGTTCAAGTTCTTTTAGAGTTTTATTCAATGAGGTTTGAAGAGGTAAGATCTTTTCATCAGAGACTTTGTGATCATTTTTCAGTTTATTGTGCATTTCTTTTTCTTGTTTAAGTTTGTCACAGATTTTAAATGAATATGTTCTGTAATGCTCAACTTGATCAAAACATGCTTTTGTGCAAATTTTTTCTCTGACTTCGACGGGAATTTCCGGATAACTTGAAGAAGAAGTCTTAGAATCAAATTATGGATGCTCAACCTTTGGTTGTTCAGACTGAGCCATGAGTGCAATTTCTTTTGAATCCTCTTTTGGGTCAGATTTGTCACTCCAATCATAATCTTCATCATCATTTTTTGAATCACCATCTGCCTTAGGAATATTTTCTTCAGACCAGTCTTCATTTTGAACTTCAGCAACAAGAGCTAAACTTGATGTTAGATCAGCTGTGAATTGTTTAGCATATGCACTCTAGTCATAGTCATCTTTGATGCTTACAACAAGAGCTTTCTTTGGCTCTTCAGTTGATTATGATTCATCTTTAAGTTCTAGCATGGGAAGACTTTGATAAGGCTTTTGAAAGGTTTTCTGAGACGGCTGTTGGTATCTTTGACTGCTAGAACCAGCTTGATCATTTCCGCCCTGATTTCTAAGAGCTTTACATTCCCTTGAGAAATGACCATAACTATTGCAACTGAAACACCTTGACTTTGATTTGTCAAAGCCAATAGTTTTGTTTGCACTGGGCTTGTAATTCTTGTTAACATATGAGTGTTTTTGTGTTCTGTAAGCAATCATTACCATCTGCCGATTCAAGTTCATTTCTTCCATATCATCACGATCCATCTCAAACTTAGATGACTACCTTAATAAGCATGAAAACTTGCCATGAAAGCAGTAAAAGCAAATTTTGACACATCATCCTATAAAAGGATATTAATAACATCTTTAACTTTACTGGTTTTAATAGAGTTAGAAGATGAAGTCTCAGTTTGAGGTTTAGGAGTTTAAGTTTTAGGAGGAGACTGAAGTTGAGTTGTATAAACAGGAGCACTTGAGTGAGAAGAATCTGTGAAGAAACCAGCTCCAAGGAACAAATCACCATCATCTTTTGGAGAATTATCATCTATTGCCAGAAAAGCATTCTCCACTGTGTTAGCTAGAGAAGCAACATACTTATACTGAGACATTGATGAAGCTCTATCATTGTTTCTGGAGCTCTCATCAATTTCAACTTATTAAATTTTGGTAATCAAAAGATCCAGATCCATCGCTGCTTCAACAGAGTGACTGTCTGTTTCCATGAAGATGGAAGAGCATTAAGAAGTCTGTCATTTAGATCGGAAACCTTTCAGTATGCTTTAACTTTTTGTCATATATAACTTTAATATACTTATTATAACTTATATGTTTTGGATTTTTCACTTATATTTCCCTTAAGCTCGTTTTTAACAATTTTCTCTATTTTCAAGAGAATATCTTTTGTATTTTTGTTTACCAATGAAATAATTTCTAAAAATTATTACATTTAATTTCTAGGATTTTATTAATATGAAAAGTCTACTGGAATTTTTATATAATCAAAATTTCGTAGATTCACTATTTTCGTTATCCAGCTCGGTTAGTCTCGTTAAGTGTCCCTTAAGTCCCGGTTTCTCTACATTAAGCTCTTTACCTCGGTTTTCCCATTCCCAATCAGTCTTATAAGATATATAATATTTAACTAACCCTATATTTCAGGAGTTTAGATCTCCAACTTGATTTCTATAATTATTACAAGAATTAGTCATTTTCACTCTTTACCTTATTCATAAACTACAAATAAAAATTCTATAAATTATGAACTTTTATTCTTAGTTTTAAATAATTAAGTTTAACTTTCAGATATATTTAAATCATCCTACACTTAGATTATATAGTGTCATATTTTATGAAAAACGGGTTTTTCGGGTGGACTAGTTTTATCAAAACCAGGTTTGTGACAAAGGTGGGTTGTACAAAATCTTTTGTATCATTTACTTACTGTAAAATAAAATGTTTTAAGGGTTGATAAGAAGTCGGGGTATCATGGGGTTTATCGTGTCACTATCGTGACGATACTCGAGGTTTTGCGTGTTTTCGGGTTTGAACGAATTACATTGAGGTGGAAGATGGGTGAGAGGAGTTCAAAGGATGCTGTAGGATCTTGAAATGATGAGAATTAGCTGACCAAAATGGCAGATTATTTCAGGTTCTAAAATGTTAGAAGTATGATATGAAAGTGTGACATAGTGTAGGTGTGTGTATGTGTGATTACCTTGACTTGGTGAGGTTGATGGTGCTTGTGCTTGGGTCGAATGGTGCTACCAAAATGGCCTGGAACCTTGTTGTTATTGAGCACAAAGGAGATGGTTGATGATGAGCTCAATGAAAGAAATGCCAAGGGGATTGTGTAGAGAGTTAGAATGGGAAAATGATCAAGTGTGGGGGTGTGGGTGGTGGTCTCGGCCAAAGTAGGGAGGAGAAGGGGGAAGAGTGGGCTCCACAAGTCTTGGTTTTGGGAAGATTTGGGTTGGGAGTTCGGGGTCTTGACTAGATTTTCAAGAAACCAAGGATTTGATTCTTACTGACATAACAAATCGATTTTTGTCCATCTCAAGTACCTTAAAGAAATATGATGAGAATTTGGGTAATCATGAACAAGTCTCTAAACTCTTGGACTCACTCCCACCTCAATGGAGCCTGCAAGTTAGGATGTTAAAGCAGGAAAGAAACTTTGCTGATTACAAACTTATTGATGTAATCAACAAATTGAAATCTTTTTTTGGATTTGAAGAGGAGAGAATACAATCAATCCATGATGCCAGCCACTGTATATCCATAAAATGCTGCATTAATGTCATCCGCTGCAAACTCGCCTATGAATGGTTCAGCTTATGGTGGTTCTACAGGATATGGTGCTTCAAATAAGTCCAGTGGGGGGTCTACAGGTGTTGGTTCAAGCTCAAAGCCATCTGTTACTGCTCAAATTCCATCAGATACTATGGCATTATTTGGAATGTTTGTGCATAGATGAGGCTCTGGTTGCTAGGGAGCTAAAGGGAAAAGGAATGATTGTTGAAGACATGTATCAAGTCAATCCAGATGATTTAGAGGAAATAGATATCCAATGGCAGATGGCCATGCTCATACTACATGCAAGAAGATTCATGGAACGAACTGGTAGAAGGAATTTCGGAAATCAGAATTAGAATTTTAAGCTTGGCTTTGATAAGTCAAAATTAAGATGCTTTAATTGCAAACAGCTGGGGCACTTTAAAAGAGAATGTCCATCTCCTATCATTACTGAACCAGGAACTTCTAGAGCTTCTAAAGTTATTCCAATCACTGATAAGGAAGAAGCTAAGTCAAAGAAGGAAACAACTCTCATCTCAAACTTTGATTGGAGTGCTGAGATTAAGGAAACTAAAGAAGAAATCAATCATGCACTAGTGGTTGAGTTAGTAAATAGTGATGTGGGTTCTGTTAAGGATTTTGATCCCTTTAGAGAGTTCAAGAGTGAGATTCAAGAGGTTATTTATGAAAGTAATAAGCAACGGTTTCAAGTTGAAGGGTTGAAGGGTTGAAGGTTGAAAAGGTTGAAACTAAAAAGGGTGATTGTGAGAGTGTTGAAAAGAAGGTGACTGATGGTAATGTGTATGAAAAGAAGACAGGTGAACTAAAAGAAGAAACAAAGGAGGAAAGTGAATGTGAGAAGACCAGCAAGAAAGCAACGGAAAATGAACAAGACAAGAAGAACTCTCCGGTCTGTCAATGTGACAAGGCCCTGGCTGCTGAAAAAGTAGTTATGGGTCTCCCTTATGAGGTAATTCAAGACATGTGTTCTCCTCCATGAAAAAATTCATTTATTTGGGGTTTATAAAGCAAACAGACTGTTATTAGATAATGAAAAAGAATTAAAACAAACTAATAAAGAACTTCAGACAAATGAGTCTAAATATTTTGTTAAGTTAAATGAAGCATTAAAAGAAAATGAGCATTTAAAAAGAAATCTTTTGGAAAGAAATGTTGAAATAAATTCTTTAACTGAACGTGTAGCATTTGCTGAATTTGAAACAAGCAAGCTTAAAACTAAACTTCATAAATGAACGATATCAGGGATGAAACAGGAAGAACTACTCTGTAAGCAAAGGGGAGCTAGAATCAAAACGGGTGTGGGATGTGGTGAAACTTCATATGTTTATCCTCCTCCTAGCACTCATTGTTACTCTCCTATGCTTCAACCTCATCCATCTAATGATTTAATTAAAGTTGCAGATACTAACAGTCTACATGCAGGTTTAAGCAGTGTTAATCACAAAGAGGTTCGAGATGAATATGGTTCTCCTGCAGGTTTGGGACTCATCAAACAAGGATCTGATAAGCAAAATGATAATTCCACCCTTGATGCTTCAAATCCAGTATCAAGTGCTTCCCATAACTTCTTTAACAAATTCAAAACAGGTAACATCCCTTCTTTTGTTCCTGTCAGGTTTGTCAAAGAAGGAACAGCTGTGGAATCATCAGGCAATCGAAACTCCACAAGTGGTATCAATCAAGATCCATTGGAAGCAGACTTGTGTATACAGGACTGGATAAGCTCAGATGATGAATCAAAAATCATTAAGTCGCCTGAAGTTGTCAAGTCTCAAATGCTTCCAAAAGTTGAATCAAGATCTATACGGATCTCATCTCCAAATGCTAAACAAATCAGCAGTCCCTTTAAAACTCAGCAGAAGCACTCACCATCTTCATCTGCTATCCTTCAATCTCATCATAAATCTGCCTCCAAGTCTACCAAGTCACCAGTCATACAAAAGGGATCTCAAAAGAATGTTCAGATCTCATCTCTTTTAACACAACACACCAAACCACAGCTTAGTTCGAAATCCATATCGACAAAGCCTCAAAAAGTTCAATCTTCTAATATTCGAAAGAAGAAGCTTCAAGGTTGTCGACAAGCTGCAACAACCATAAAGCAGGCTCCACCGTCTCCTGCTTTCCACAGGACTACAAAGAACCAAAATCCTTTCAAGGCTTGCTTTAGATGTGGAAAAGACGGTCATGTGCTAAAGAAGTGCCCTCAAGTTCAAAGGCAGGATTCGAGAGGCAAAGATAACACGGGTTGCTTCTCAGGTTCAAAAGGTAAAAAGCACACATTTTTGAATGGTTGGATGACGAACAATTTATCTAAACCTTCTCATGTGAAGCCGGTTTCACATGATTCAAAAATAAAAAATGCCAATGTCTCAAAATTAAAATCTCTTCCTTCGGGTCTTAAACAGAAAATGATATCAAAATTTAATTCATTCAAATCAAAAATAATTGAACAAAAACAAGTTTGGAAAGTAAAACAAAAGGTTAAAGAGATAAATGATTTTTCAAAAGAGTGTGTGCTTAAGCAGGTTATGTACACTGATGAAAAAGGAACTCCCAAGACCATGATGGCCTGGGTCCCTCTCTCTAACTAATCTGTTAATGAGTACAGGAACAGTTTAGGATGACTGTTAGTAATCCAGTTTACTGACAGAGAATGTTCCTCAGTCAAATTTAAAGCGGAACAAACAGGTTATGGTTTTGGTATCTCATCCATATTTTGGATACTTATCTGCACTATTATAGTTCACACTTTATAATCACTGCATTTTTCTTGGTACTTCATTTCTCATCTTTTTGCTAGTATAATTTGGAAGACTTTGTTTGCTAGTATAATTGAAATAGGAACTAAGAACTTGATTTGGGATGAATGAGAAATGATAGTATGTTTTCTTTGTATGCTTGGTTGCATGACTTGTACCTTTGTGAGAAATGATAGTAACTGATGTAGATGACTGTATCACTTAAAATTCTAAAATTTAAAAAAGACAGTTTCATTATATGATATGCATGCTAGGCTCAGCCAGAAAACGAAAAACAGTGATTCTGTAGCCTAACTAAAGCTTTAGAACTCGGTGATAAGGATCATTTCCATGACATCTCGGCCTGCATAAAGTTACAAGTCTCATCAAAAACGGGTTGAGAGTATCTGACTCGTGCCTTGATCCCTTCCATTCCCAAAATCTCCCTATCCCCAAGTCTTGAATGTAGCTTCTCGTTAGCTCTTCAAATGTATATTTCATGCTTATCTCCTCTGCTATATGGAAGCATTTACCTGGAGTGATGATCTTCTCTTTTATATATGAGTATAGACCTGATGCTCTCATCAGCACGCTTAGATGATCATCTCCTCTGTTATACGTAAGTATAGACCTGGAGCTCTCATCATCTATTCCCTAAAATAAAAGCACAGTGATTCTTAAACTAAGATCATTGTTGAACCTCAAAAGAAAATCAAGCAGAGTTAATCATATTACTCAATAAGCCCTGATGACTGGATAAGTTCTTTGCCGGATGTATGTGGGAACCAAGTTACCTGAGCTTCTCTAATCGAACCTAAAACATGGATTAAATTAGTTGCAAGTCACTCGTTGAAAAGAATAAGGCATGGGTTTAAATTGGACAAATATACCAACAATCATTCTTGAACTGTTTTTGGCTATCAAAATTTTAAAATCGTGATCAGACTCTGCTTCAGTGTGATCTCACTAACTTGTCGACGTTTAAATACATCCTTATGCTTAACTATATCTTGAGGATGTGATCGCATATTCGAATTAGTTCTTGGTGTAAGGTGATTAAAATATATATATATATATATATATATATATATATATATATATATATATATATATATATATATATATATAAAAGGGGTTTTTCATTTCAAATTATTTCAAGTCTTCCACATTATGCTATGAAAATGTTATTATTTTCACATGCATTTCACGGGAAATTGCACACACAGATAAACACGGGTTTATTTGTTAACTGAAATGATCTGACAGGAAGTTGCGAGATTGTGGTTGTGATTGTGTTATAGATTTTTGCTTCAAATGATGGCCGATCATCAGCTAAGCAAAATACCTGACCAGAGAACCTGTTCCTCAAGTTTGCAGAAGATACCGAGCTAGGATTCCTCCTCCTACATCTTCTGAAGCACTCAAGAATAGAGAGTTGGAAAAGTTGTTTCTGATCATTCACAAAGAATGCACACGAAGAGGGGGATCATACGAAAAGGGGGAGCCTGAAAGATGAAAAATCTTCAATACCAGATCATCAATCTAGGGGAAGATTGAAGATCATTATATGGTTGACTTATCGGTGCTGATGACGATACAAGACGTTGATAATGATAGACTAAGGGGGAGAATTGTTGGGTCTGATAAGGATAGTCTATATTATCAACACAATCAAAGTCAACAAAGGTCAACGTCACTGTCAAAGTCATCGGAAAAGGCAAACAAACGCGTTCGAAATGAAGAACCTAGACAAGATGTTGAAGATATAAATGACTAGGAGTTTATTGTTAATAAATATATTTTGTGTATGTTTAAGTCATTTTTATGTTTTATATGTAATTTCTCTAATTGTCTAAGTCTAGGGGCTTAATATGTCATTAATGAATATTATCACTATATATAGATTAGTGAAAATTAGATTTTGAAAGCTTGAATGAGCCATTGATTGAGGGGCTTTACTTTATAATATATTTAGCAATCAATTCAGATCAAACAAAGGATCTATTTGGTGTTCTTGAGTGTTCTTCATATATTCATCCATTTTATATTTGTTTGATCTAGATTTCACACAAACATCATTGATATCTGTGTTATCAGTGGGATTTATTTGTGTTTATCAATCAAGTGCACTGTATCAACGATCAAGTGAACCAACAATATAAAAAAAACCTAAAAAATAATAATTTTGTATTTTCAAAACCTTTATGAAAAACATTCATTATCCTAAAATATCAACACACACAAAAAAAAAAGAGAATAACGGAAGATTAAAAATGAAAGAAAAAGAAGAAAAAAAAATAAGGTAAATAACTAAGGAAAAATAAGAACAAAAAAAAATTTTAAAAAACAAAGATATAGAAACTTCTTTTTCAAGAAATTGATCCAGAGAGTTAAAGATTTTTGCGGAATTACTGATATATTTGTCATTTTAAGCCCATGCCTTATTCTTTTCAACAAGTAATCTGCAACTGTTTTATCATGTTTTGGATTCATTTTAGAAACTCTAATGACTTGGTTCCCATAGATATTCAGCAAAATACTAATCCTGGTCTCATGGTTTATTGAGCAATATAATTATTATTTTTAGAATTTTTTAGTTTTATTTTATTTTATTTTTTATGTGTTAGGCTCCAGCGAAACTACAGTTTCGCGGGTTGTTTCGCCAAGTGAATCTATAGATTCACCTGGCATAATCGTTGTTCACTGACTACATGATTTCTTTTCAGATGCCGAGCGAGACTATAGTTTCGCTACCAGCGAGACTATAGTTTCGCTACCAGCGAGACTATAGTTTCGCTACCAGCGAAACTATGTCCTTTATATTGCACAGTGTGTATTTCGGTCCACCCATTTCCTTGAAAAACTAAACCCTAGGTTCTCTATGTTCATACCTACATTGTTCCAAATCTATGATTTCCGTTGCGTGGTTTTGTTACTAAGCATTCTGGTAGGTGTTGCGAACGTGTTTCCATGCTTTGATCAGCGTTTTGAACCCTAATCAAAGGTTATGTGTTGATTCCCTGGATCGGAAAAGTCGCCCATTCGTTCAGCGAATTTACAAAACTTTCCAGTGAAACTGAACGAATGTTCGTTGTTCCGAGCAAATCTATCTTGTTATGCTATCCAAGTATACCTGACAGTTTCGCTTGAACAATGTCAGCAAAACTATACTTTTGCTCAGCACATGATCTTTAGTATCTTTTGTATATGGTTCAGCGAATTTACAACTTCGCTGTTGTATGAATTATAATTTTGTCCTCAGCGAATTTAAACTCATTGGTCTAGGCCTGAGTTACAGCGAATTTACATCTTTGTTTGGACGAAACTATGGTTCAAACAACAGCGAATCTATCTAGATGTGCCTGGCGAAACTACAATTTCGCTTGTCAGTGAAACTGTTGAATTTTTAGAATATTCATATATTTAGTTTAATTTCTTTATTTTTTATGTTTTAACTAATCCATTTTAATTTAAATTTTGCAGTTCATATGGCAAGTTTAAAGTTTAACGAGAAGACGAACATTGTTGCCTTTCTGGATGACAACAATCCCAAGACTGTTGGATTCAGAGACTGCATAAAGTGGTTGAAACAGTCTCCGATTAGCTATTCTATATCACATCTTCCCACGATTTATGATATTCACATCAGAGAGTTCTGGGTAAATGCAGAGTGTGATCTGAGATCAAATCCACACAGGATTACTTCCAGAATCCTCAGGCAGGATATTGTTGTTAGTGTTGAGACGGTGACAAGGGTTCTAAAGCTAGAGGAAGACTGTGGTGATAAGGTTATTATGACAGATGCTGAAGTTCTTAATGCTTATAGAAGGATTGGGTATGAAAGACCCTCTTTTGAGTCAAAGAAGGAAATCAAGAAGTCATTTCCGTCCAAGGAGTGGAGATATATTACCCATGTATTCATTATGTGCTCGGATCATAGAAGGGGAGGATCAGATGGGTTGAATGTACACTGGGCTAAGGCTATGATTGTGTTTTGTAGAGGACAAAAATCTAACATTGCAAGATTAATCTTTGAATGCATGACTGAGAATGTAATGGCATTAAAGAAGGATAAGTGGTTGTTGAATCCAAGGTTCATTCAGATGCTTATTAATGATGAGAAACCAAATTTGCCAAGACATGGAGAGGTTAAAAGGCTGATGCAAATGAACACTAGAATATTTGCAGATTGCTCAGCAGTTAGGCATGACTTCAGCAGGAAAATTATGTATCTACTAGAGAATATGTACCCAGCTGAGAGATGGAACTACATTAAGAGACTGATTGAAAATGAAAAAAAAAATGCTGAAGACAATCAGGAAAAACAAGCTGAAGCAATAAAGAAGAGAAAGAGGTATACAAAAGAGAATGTATATGATCTAGAAGCAGAGATTGATGAGGTAGAGGAGGAGCTGTGAGCTCAAAGAGAAAGAAGGACAAAAAGGAAATCTGATCAAAGGGAACCTGCTCACAAAACTGAAAGAATGTCCAAGCATAAACAGACAGTATTTGAAGAAAGGAGGGATTCTAGATCTAAATTGGATAAAGATGTTATTTGAAATGTAAATGCATCTCTGGCCAATGAACTGAGTATGATAAAGAAAAAGCTGGTCAATCAAGAAATAAAAGAAAAAAAGAAAGATGAACAACTGGAGAGTATGAAAAGAATGATGATTGATCAGCAGGAACTGATTAGAAGACTACTTAAGGAGGTTAATGAGCTCAAGGCTAATGCTAGCCAGCCAAACCAGCTATCTCAAGAGGAGCTAGATGATCTGACTGACACATCTAAGTATTCATTCCTAAAAGTAGGAAAGTCATCAGGGATAGGGGGAGATGTAAGTACAGCAGGAGGTGATGCTGGTAGTAGTGGTGATGGTGGTCCAAATGTTGTTGAAACCGAGGCTGAGAAGAGGGGTGATAAAAGAAGTGATGTGAGAGAGGAGCTTGTGATTGTTAAGGTTGAGTTTGTTGATCTGGGGTTAGATATAGAAACCGACTTGACTGGGGCTGAGGTACTTAGGGAAGATACTGCTGAAGAAAGGAAGAAGGATACAGGGATGAACCTTATAGATGAAGAAGATGAATATGAGGAACAGTTGGGTGACTATGATTCTGAACCCGAATATTATGAAGTAGAGGAGTGTCCAATGACTTATGTGGCATAAAGGAGTTCTGTTAAAGGTGATGTCTTTGAATTATGTAAAGAAGACTGGTTTGCTAAAGAGAAAGAACCAGAACACTTGACTCCACTGTTTCAAAACATAAGTAAACCTAGCAAGAAGACATCAGATAAGAAGATTATGAGTTGGAAATACAACCACAAACTAAAGATGTTCATGATTAAACGAAGGGGCAGGGACATCTCTTACATGCATAAAAGGAAGGCGTTCAAGACCTTGCCTAGATGGGAATTGAGGAGATCATCTGAAATTCCATTATTGGATGCACATTTGAGTGAACGTGCAATGATTTTGGAGAAGGAAATTAAGGCAGGAATGAATGACAATTTTGAAGCATTTGGGTTTATGAGGACAGAAAGAAGAAGACCGAAGAAAGACTTGGATTGGGCCACTGGCAAAGGAAAGATTGTATTGAAGCTGAAGCCAGCTAAAACTATAAACAGAGTAAGGATGCCCAATCCACTTCCCCCTAGACTACAAAAGTTTGAGAAATAGTTCTATGATAACAATACTGGGGAAGCAGTAATTAGATTGCAAGGTGGTGTAGAGATTAAGCTTTTTGATCTAATGGAGGTATTTTCATTCTGTGATAAGGATCTAGTGATTCTATGTGAGAATCACATCAAAGCTGGAGCTGGAGCTGAAACAAGAAAAGAAGTCAGTTTGTTTATGAATGTGGCTATTAAAGCTCGTGGCGTGAGAGCAGAGGTCAGGGAGTTCACTGAGAAGGTATCAAAGGCTGACGAGTTCAGGTTGGATGTGCAGGATCTTACAAGACAATTTGAAAGGGCAAGTGCAAGGGCAGAAGAGGAAAGTACAGCAGGAGCGGATTAAGAAACATCTGATAAAGCTGAAGAGGAAGCGAGAGATGGGCAAGAAGACCAAGAGTGAGGTCCAACCTAGGGGAGAATTGATGATCTAGTATAGGTTTGACTCACTATAGTTGATAGGTTTATTTTGATATGTAATACGTTAAATGTTAGTCTTTCTCTTGTAATTTGTATTTTGTTGACTTTTATATTCCAGCGAAACTACGGGCGGAGTCAGCTGTGACTGTTCACCCGGCGAAACTGTAGTTCACTGCCGGGTGAACCTAGTTAATAGTCAGGCAGCGAAACTGCCAGCGAAATTAGGATAGCTTATATATTGTAATTTTTCTATCTGTGTAAAGGATGATGGAAAAACCCTAATACGAAATATCTATGTTGCAAGTTTGTGTGTGCGGCTGGAAGCTTATTATCATTATCATTGAGCCTTTGTTTGATTGTTATTGTTTAGATTCTAAATTGTTCATTATGTTATTGCAAATATTGTGTTGAATCAGTGGGAAATCATTGTTTATACATCAAGTGCACTGTTGAATCGATCATAAGGACCAACATATATATATATATATATATATATATATATATATATATATATATATATACATATATATATATTGGTGTGTGTGTGTGTTTTGAATGTATGTATGTGTGCGGGTGTACGTATGCATGCAAGTCTGTATGCGTATATGTGTGTGTGGAAGGTGTATATACGTATGTATGTATGTATATGTTATGAGTGTGTGAGCCATGCTGTGTACATATATATATATATATATATATATATATATATATATATATATATATATATATATATATATATATATATATATATATATATATTAGTTTAGGAGTTTAATAAAATTTACATAAGTATTAATATAATCTTTGTCCTATTAGATGATTTTATAGGATACTATAGGATTATCCATCTATATATGATGTGACTTATCATATATTTTACTTAGTTATGCTTTATCTATTTATTTTATGTAAGTAAAAGTAAGGACATATTATTTAATAATTAGTTCGTGCAAGATGTTTTAATAAAAGTTTAGGTCCTTTAATATATTTTATATTTATATGTTTTTAGAACTTGTCGAATCGTCATTCATTATTTAATTTAAATGTCTAATGTTTTATAATTTTCAAGGTTTCGTTTATTAAGTTTTTTTAATGATCCTAAGTGTTATTAGACGTTATGGTCTCGTTTAACTGTTTTGTTCCGGAGAACCGGGATTAATGGTTTTAGAATTTTAATATTTTTTCGGATTTCACGTGCTTAATTAATTAATCAATGTTTGTTTAGTAATTAAACATCTTCTAAGGTATCGGGCCTGAGGCCTATTTGGTGTTCAGCATGCCTTATAATCAAATGATGGCCC
Organism: Flaveria sonorensis; assembly: GCA_025506505.1. NCBI lineage: Eukaryota > Viridiplantae > Streptophyta > Magnoliopsida > Asterales > Asteraceae > Flaveria > Flaveria sonorensis. The sequence continues at coordinate 63,937,198 of CM046433.1, read as the reverse complement.
ATTGGCCCTTATTGGTTTTGTGGGTCAAATCCCGTTAAGTTTCATGGCCCAATAGCCTAATTAGGGTTTGTTGGGCAAAAGCCGATTTGGTGTGAGTAATAATGTATGCCTAAGCCCAAGGTTGTTGGGCCCAATTCATGGCATCCTTGTCGGGGTTTGGTGTCTGGGTGTGGCCAGATGGGTTTCTAAAAAAAAATTATTGGGCCAAAAACCAGGGTTGTCACATTGGGTCATTTAAGGTTCTGCCAATTTCGGTAGATGTCTTTGGTCTCTAGACTTTCTTGTTCGCTTTGGATTTGCTAGATGCTTTGAGATCATCCTTTCTTTTATGACCTTTAGAAGCATTTGGAGATGGTGAAGCTTTCTCAAAAGTCTTCTTCTTTAGGTTTTTATGTGCTAATTTGTTCGGCAAATTCTTCAGAAGTGTTGAATTCTTCTTGAAATTGGTACTTAATTTGTTTGTCTTCCGAATTGCCTTGTGAGTACCATTTCTTTTTTCAATGGCTGATCAGCAGCTGCAGACCCTTTTGAGGATCTGAACTTCTTGGTGGAGTGAGCTAAGGGATTGTATTGATAATTTTTTGTAAAATCACAGTCTTCCCCACATACTAGGCATATGATCTTCATCTGCTGCCAAACTATCTTGATCTCTAGCTTCAATTCCTGAAGTTCTTTCTTCATCTCCTCTCTTTTTCTTTTTTAATCAGCTCCCGATCAATGAAATCTTCAAGTGTTACCTTCTTCCTTGGAGATCTCATCTGTTGATTTTCTTTAATTCCACAGATGTTTTTGTTCAGCTTGAAGTCAATGTGGGTGGAAATGTCAATTTTCTTCCTTAGGAACTTCTTGTTATGAATCTTTACTGATTTAGAAGTATACTTTTGAACATATGGGTGTGGCCTAACTTTTGAAGACTCTAAAGTTTCTATACAATAGTTTCTAATATTTGTCTTCTTTTTGTGGCTGTGCTTTGATTGAGGCTTTGACTAGATAGAGGGGTTTGACTCAAAAGTTGGTTGGCTGATGTTGGCTTTCTTGACAAACATCACTTCTTGAGTCACTTTATTCTTTGCTTTCCTTTGAGTTTCTTCCCTCTTCTTCTTTATTTTTTCTTTCTTGCTTTCCTTTTCCTTTCTCTCTCCTTTTTCTTCTAGCACTTGTTCAGACTTATCAGTGACTGGCTTTGTACTGAATGGTTCAGCAGATACTTGCTCATTTACATCTAAGCTGCACTTAAGGGTGTATGTGGGAGTGTAGATCATTGGAGATTCCATAGCATTATACTCTATTCCTATTTTGGCTTGATACAGCTTTTAGGAGTTTTTAGTAAAGGTAAGAAATTTTTCAAACTTTTCAGTTTATTAGCATATGTCTTAGATATAGCTAAATCACATTATGCTGATTTTAATATGTTGGGTCTCTAAGCTAGTTTGTTCATGTTTCAGTTGTGAAACAATCTTTTCAAGCTCTATTATCTATTCTTTTTTAGCCTGATCATTTTTCTTATATCCTTTTAAGAATGTTGATTTATTCCACATCTTTCATGAGATCTAGATTATGATTTCTACATAAGTTTACTATTGCAATACACTCAGGTGTACAACAAGATTTAGAAGTTACCTGAGGTAAAAAGGCTGAGCTTCCTACCATCAGTGCATTGTTTACGGGAGTGATGTCTTCCACTTGAAAGCTACAGTCAATCACCTCTTCTCTTGAAGCCATGGCTGTTTTATGTCTTTGATTGCCAGAAGTAGAAGGGTGTTGGAAGGTTGTTGATAGTTTGTAGTTTGATGAGCTTGGTGGAGATGTGCTTGAGTTAGGTGCTTTGCATTCTTTAGCCAAGTGTCCCAACTAGTTGCAGTTAAAACAACTCACTTTGCTCTTATCACACCTAAATCCTAATCTTCTTTGCTTTAAAAACTTTCTTATGTTCTCTGCTGAAATTGGTTAGCCCTTAAAGAAATCATGGCTATTTGATAGTTGATATCCATCTCTTCAATATAATCTGGATGAATGCATTCAAGATCTTCTTAAGAGAGTTGCAAAAAGTTGGCCTACTCATTAACAAACACTGAGCTTGATGGGTAGTTTGGTGAGAAAGATGATGAGAGCTGCTAATTTCATTTGCTGAAGGATAGTGAAGATTGTGATTCAGCAGTTAAAGATTCTGGATAGGTGATCATAGGTACTTGGTGAGTTACCATTGGAACTTGATAAGCCTGAGAATGGAAGGATTCTTGAATAGGTGCCATAAGTGTTGATGACCTTGAGGAGTTTGATGATCTGCCTTGTGATTCTTCATCAGCATTCATCTTCATCTGGTAGGCACTAAGAATGTCATATAATCCTCAAGAGTCATTGTCTTCAATTTTTAATTCTTAATATGGACATAATTTAAGTTGTCCATGTCTTCAAAAGTGATCTCAAGAATTTCCTAAGAGCATCACGATTCTCCGTCTTCACTCCAGCCTCATTTAGAGAGTCTAGTAGTTCAACATATCTAAGATATGTTGTACTCATGGTTTCTCCCCTTATGAAACAAAAGTTTTCAAACTTTTGGTTTAAGACATCTCTTTTGTTCTCCTTCATATCTTCAATTCCTTGAAATCAGGCCTTCAATGCTTCCTATAACTTCTAAGAAGTTGTGAACTTCTTGAAGCCATGAATGATGATGTTGGGTATGCTCATCCTGATTAGCCATAATGCATTAGAGTCTACATCCTTCTTCTTCAAGTCTTCATCTGAGTACTTTATAGGATCACTAGGAATTATAGCTCCATCTTCACCAGCAACTTAGACCATAAGGACATATGAACCATTTAGGATTAAGAGCCAAAGTCTCAGATCTTGATTCCTTAGAAAATCTTTAATTCAAATTTTCCAAGTATAATCATGTGGTGTAAACATGGGAGGTTTGGTCTGAGTGCCATTCCCCAAATCATGCTTACTTGAGATGGCTACAACAGTCATTTTAGAGGGAAAATAGGTTGTGAAAAAGTGTTGTGTGATCAAAAGAAAACATCTGATTTGTTGAAACATGACTTCAAGCAAATTAAGAGCCAAAGCACTAATACCACTTGTTGGATCGGATTATAGACTAACAAGATTTTCTAGTGATAGTCATTTTTGAGGGAAAATAGGTTGTGAAAAAGTGTTGTGTGATCAAAGAAAACATCAAATTTGTTGAAACATGACTTCAAGCAAATTAAAAGCCAAAGCACTAATACCACTTGTTGGATCGGATTATAGACTAACAAGATTTTCTAGTGATCGACAGATGACAAATGTAGAATCTAAGTGAACTGTCTTACTTAACAAACGTTTGAGTAATAATAAGGACACAAGAAGTTCTTTTAAAGGTTTTCACTTGATTAGTCTTTTCTGAGTACAAAGTGTAATAATTAGCAGATAACAACTGGGCTAACCAGCTAACCTCAAAACTATACAAGTGAGAGATTTTAACTATAAAAGATAAACATAAAGAATAAATAACTTTTCATCTATTCCTGGTTTAGGAAAACATATGTACAACATAGATAGGAAATCGACACATCAGAAGTTAGCAGCTTTAGTACTATGCTGTCTCCAAAAGGTAGAACACAGCAGCCACCAATGTACATCGGTACAGACAGTCTTGTCTAGTGTAGCAGTTGATCAACAACTCATCCATTTAAGAGCTGATAGTTAGTCAATCAGTACTTCATTACTTTGAGAGTGCTGATCGATAGTGGTTTAGCACTTGGTAGAATTCCGCAATTGACAGCCAGTGCTGAATCCTTGAGTATTTGGTAGCTTCATCCACTTCACAGATCAACAGTTAGATTCTTTCAAAACATCCTTTAGAAGAACAACTTGCAACATTAGTATTAACCATTAGTTGTTTTCATCAATTGTTGTGATTAAACCAGATTTAAATTTAAACTACAAAGTCATTTGACGGGTTAATTTAGAGAATAAAGATAATGTTAGTCCATCTGAATTAAAGTAGAAATGGGTTAGCAATAACAACAATAACAATGGCAAATGGTTTAGAATTCATAACTACAAGCCTATGTAAAAGAAAGTGAGAGGAACAGGAACTAAAATGGGGAACTCCAATAGAAAACAATACCATAGAAAGTGTGGAAGGAAATATTATGCGTCTTAGTTTGAATTTGCGTTACAAGTAAGGGAAGACCGATAACTGCCTTATAATTCCCCTAAGGAAAAATAAAGTACCTATGGAGAACTAGGACATGTGGATTGCAAGAAGAATAAACTAGATGGGTGAGGAAGTAAGAAGACAAGAGGAATTAACATGAAGGGGGAGAAGCCTAAAGCAAGTAACTCACAATGGAGTTAAATAATAAAATCCTTAAAAAGATGTATCATCCTTAAAGAAAACCAACTATGTTGTTGTATTGATGATAAAGTCATATGGGAAAGACTTGTATTTAAAAGTTATGGTTTACAATCATAAAATATGAAAGATTGTGAAGCTAGGGGGAGTCATATAAAAATTAACCTAATTCCTCCCCTTACCCTTGTTCGGCCAAAACCCTCCCCTACACTTCTCTTTTTATCTATTGCAAGCAAGGAAGAAGAAGGAGCTTTCGTGGGTCGAATTTGAAGCAATAATGGTTAGTGTTGGTTCTTTTTTATACCTGTGAATGAAAATTTTTAGGTTTAGTATCAAAACAAATGATCAAGGAACCCTTTAAACTTGTCATTAGCTAAACAAGCGAGGGTAACGATGTTGCATTTCCTTTCCGGCCTCTCACATGGCCTCTGATCCTTTCCTGTGTCCCTTGTGAAACTTGAATTTTTTATTACTTTTTCTTTCAATCTCTTATTTTTCTTGCCTATTTTTTGTAACACCCGGATATTTCAGAAAAAGAAAAGTAAGGGAGCCAGTAGGAAGTTACTTCAAAAGCAAGGGGTTAAAAGTGTGCAAGGGCCAAACTTGCATACAATGGGGTTTAAAATATGAAATGGCTGCCATATTTTCTTCCCCACACTATTCAACCTTTGGTTATAGTGAGAGAAGAAGCTCTCAACCAGATTTAGAGAGAGAAAATAGAAGTTCTTCAAGAAAGGTAAGGTTTTCAAGAGTTTTCTTCTTGGATTTCTATTGGGTTCGAGCTTCTGGACAGAGTTTCTGGTGTTTAGTGCTCGTTTTTGTGGGTTTTAGGTGCTGGAACTTCAAGTGGGTTCTTGGGTTTGAATTGTTCTACTCGAAAGTTGTTCAAGGTGAGTTCTAGATCCCCTCTTTTACTTGTTTTCTAAGTGTTTGAGGCTATTATGCATACTGGGCAGAGGTTTTCTAAAACTAAGAATTTTTAACATGATGTGCGACTGGGTGCTGTTGATGTATGTTTTTAGATGTTTTCCTAAGATGTGTATGATGTTTAGTTTGTTCTAAGTGTGTAATATGATAGATCTGTGCTAAGGATGTGTAAGAATGATGAATGGGGACTAGAAATGGCATAAGTTGCATTGGAGGTTAGTTTTTGTTCATCCGCATTTGTTACAGTGTCATCCGCATTTGCTACTGTGTCATCCGCATTTGTTCTACTAGCATTTCTTTGGAGACGAAATATTTTCTTACTTTCATCCACATTTTTTCATCCGCATTTGCTACAGTTCATCCGCATTTGCTACAGTGTCATTCGCATTTGCTACAGTGTCATCCGCATTTCTTTGGGGACTTAGTTTTTTTTCTGAATTTTGGGAAGTATGAATTTAAGTGCTAAGAAATGGTGTCATGTGGTGGCTTATGCTTATTTATGATGTGTATGCTTTGTGTGCTGTTATGATGATGATGTTGTTCCATGCTATGTATATGATATGATTTTACTTGGTATGTTATACTTATGTACGTAAGTAAAGTATTACGTAATGAAAGTGAAAGATAACGAATGACGAAAATGGAAGTAATGAATGATGAGATCTTTGTTGCTCACCATGGTACTGTGTCAGCTTTTTAGCATGAGTCGGGGGTGTAGCATATGAGTTGAGATGGGATCCTTATCGCGTACTCTGGTGTTGTGTTAGCTTTCGAGCATGAGTCGGGGGTTTATTTATAAACCCCGGCACAGTACCAGCTTTTTAGCATGATTCGGGGGTATAGCATGAGGCAGGATCCAAAAGAAGTAAAAGATGAATGATGATGAACGGTGATGAAGATAATAACAATTATCTAGATGTACATATGATGTGTGATCACGACCGAAAGTAAAGGATATGTTTTAACTTAATGTAAAGTATTTTATTATGAAAACTAGAACTCAGTCAGCGTCACTGACTTTTTGTATGCAAATAGTTGGCAAGTATTTGTTGATGCTGAGGAGGTGCAGGCATGGATGCATAGGGATAGTTCAAGTCTGGCATCCATATTTTGGAGAATGTTTTTGTATTAATACATTTTTGGGAATCTAAAAAGAATTATATAATGATTTGACATGTTTTTAATTGTTAATGAAAAGTTTTGATTCCGCTGCCAATGATGTGTTTTAAATGTTTTATGTGATGATTGACCGACCGTAAGCGTCCCGGGAAAGGGGCCTTACAATTTGGTACCAGAGCCAAAGTTTAAGTGAATTGGGTAAAATATTTTCAAAAACCTAAACTTAAACTGAGAATGGGACATGAAAGGGAAAGGGATGCCAGTCCTAGTAGCTACATGCCTGCAGGTAAAGGTTTTATATAAATGTTTTATGTAAGTTAATAAAAGGAATTATATGTGTGTGCTATGTGGATTATGTGTTCTTTTTAGATTTGGATACTAATGTAGTCAGGATTGGAATTGCTTGGAGAATGAAGAGTAAAGTAAGTGGCTAATCACAACTGGCCACTGTAATTAAGGACTTACTATACTTGACATAATCTGAGCTATTACCTTGAATGACTGTGTTGGTGTTTGAATCTTGTTGTGCTTAGAGATGGCTGGTGGTAGATCTTCAGAGGCTTCTCGAGGTGGAAGTCGTGGTGGTCGTAGTGCTAGACCGTGTGCCACGAGGAACAGGGCTAAGACTGCTGAAATGGCTTCTGAAGAGCCGAGCTTCATCACTATGATGGTGAGGATGAGAGTGCTAATCGGAGGGCCTCAATGAAGGAGGCAGTAGTGGAAGAAGTTCATCAGGTCGTGCAGACGATTCTACCATCTGTGGTGACCAAGGTTATTAGAGCTATGAGGGAGGATGAGAAGAAAGAGAAAGAGGAGAGGAGGAAGACCAATAGACGAGGGGGCGAAGGAGGAGGTTCAGGGGAGATAGAGCAACCGGATACTGAAATGGTTGTCTCTAGTGATGATGAGGAGGAGGAGGCAGTGCAGGAAGCTACAAAGGGGTGTAACTATAGGACATTCCAGAGATGCAAGCCCCCAACATTTGATGGGAATGGGAGTGCTGCTGCTGCTCACAGATGGGTGAGAGAGATGGAGGCTGTGATGAATATCAGCGAGTGCCGAGAGGATCAGAAGGTGAAGTTTGGTACCTACTCATTTGTGGATTCGGCCTTGTGTAGGTGGGACAACATCGTCCAGGTCGAGGATAGCACGGCGATCGGCAGGATGAGCTGGGGTGAAATGAAGAAGTTGGTGATCGAGGAGTTTTGTCCTCACAGGGAGCTTGACAAGATCGTGAGAGAGTTCCCATAGTTGGAGGCAGGGACTACAACACACCAGCAATGCACGACTAAGTTCAATGAGATGGCAAGACTGGTGCCAGATCAGGTGATGCCTGTATCACAGAAGACTAAGAGGTACATCCAGGGTTTACCAGCAGATATCCACAGACATCTGATCGCCGCTCAGCCAGGTACGTTCAGGTCGGTGGTCGATCTGGTGGGGAGACTATATGACGAGCGAGAGGTGGTGGCGGTGATGGATGAGAAGAAGAAGTGTGGGAATGATAGGAGTGGGAATGAGAAGCGATATAACGATGGTGGTTTGAGGGCTGGAGGTAAGAAGATGAGAGTGGATGTTCGAAAGGTGATAACGGGGAGGGAGAAGGCATGCAAGAAGCGTGGGAGAGATCACGTGGGGGAGTGTAAGTGGGGATCGAATGATTGCTTTCAGTGTGGGAAGGAGGGCCACAAAGCAAGGGATTGTCGTATGGTGAAATGTTACAACTGTGGCGAGGCTGGGCACATGGGCAGAGACTGGAAGAAGTCGAGGGCTGAGAGCTTCGGGGCAAAGAAGGGGACTGAGAAGGAGGGCAGAGGGCGTAGGCCAGGGCATTCGCTATGACTTGGGAGGAGGCTAGGGTGGACTTTGATGCGGTCTCAGGTACATTCCTAGTAAACTAGACTTATGCCTCTGTACTTTTTATTCTGGTGCTAGTAGGAATTTTATTTTTGCTTCCATCTGTGATAAGTTGCCCGCTAGGAGTAGGAAGATTGATGAGCCCTTCGATGTAGAAACTGCTATTGGTAATTCGATAAGGATTTCTGATATGGTAGAAGACTGTGACATAGGGTTGAAAGGCCATAGGTTCTCTACTAGATTGTTCGTGATGCCCTTAGACAAATTGATGTAGTCCTAGGGATGGATTGGCTGGTGGCCTATGAGGCAGACATCTTGTGTCGTAAGAAGATGATTCGATTGACCGCGACCGATGGGAGTTCGGTGACGATTTACGGCAATAGAGTTAGTACAATCTTGAAAGTAATTTGGATTGTTGTGGCAGAGAAGTGTACGAGACGTGGAAGTGGTGCCTATCTAGCCTACGTGAAGGATGTGGACGCATCAGTACCACAAATTGACGGATGTACCGGTCGCGTGTGACTTCCCAGACGTGTTCCCGAAGGATCTACCAGGTGTGCCATCTAACCGTGAGATCGAGTTCCGGATCGGTCTGATGCCTGATGCCAACCTGTTGCTAAGGCGCCGTATCATTTAGCTCCCTCCGAGATGAAGAAATTGATGACTCAACTGCAAGAGTTGCTGGATAAGGGGTTCATCTGACCGAGTATCTCTCCATGAGGTGCTCCGGTCTCATTTGTAAAGAAGAAGGATGGTAGCATGAGGATGTGCATCGGCTACCGTGAGTTGAACAAGTTGATGGTGAAGAATCGGTATCCACTACCTAGGACTGATGACTTCTTTGATTAGCTCCAAGGTGCCAGTTGGTTCTCGAGGATATATCTTCTGATCTAGTTACCATCAATTGAGGTGGAGGAGTAGGATATTCCTAAAACAGCTTTTCGTACGCGTTATGGACACTATGAGTTCCTCGTGATGTCCTTTGGTTTAACTAACGCGCCAGCTGCTTTTATGGACTTGATGAATCGGGTGTGTCGGCTGATGTTAGATAAGTCAGTGACTGTGTTCAATGAAGATGTTCTGATTTATTCGTAGAGTGAAGAGGAACATGTCGGTCACATCAGGGAAGTGTTGGATACGCTTCAAAGAGAGAATCTATACGCCAAGTTCTCCAAGTGTGCATTCTAGTTATGCGAGGTTCAGCTTTTGGGTCATGTTGTTAATCCTGAAGGGATTATGGTAGACCTGGAAAAGGTTGAGGCGGTGATGCAATGGAAGTCTCCAAGGATGCCATCTGAGATTCGTAGTTTCTTGGGTTTGGAGAGTACTATAGGGTAATTATCCAAAGGGTTCTCTAAAGTGGCAGCTATGGTTGTTGCGTTGAAGGAATCGAGGCTACTTGGGGAATCAGAGGAAGAAATGAGATGGCACTACCCAGATCTCTTTAAGGAGTGACAGGTTTCGGGGACGAAACCTATATAAGAGGGGTGGACTTGTAACACCTTGAAATTTCAGAAAAAGAAAAGTAAGGGAGCAAGTAGGAAGTTAGTTCAAAAGCAAGGGGTTAAAAGTGTGCAAGGGCCAAACATACACATAGTGGGGTTTAAAATAAGAAATGGCTGCCATATTTTCTTCCCCACACTATTCAACCTTTGGTTATAGTGAGAGAAGAAGCTCTCAACCAGATTTAGAGAGAGAAAATAGAAGTTCTTCAAGAAAGGTAAGGTTTTCAAGAGTTTTCTTCTTGGATTTCTATTGGGTTCGAGCTTCTGGACAGAGTTTCTGGTGTTTAGTGCTCGTTTTTGTGGATTTTAGGTGCTGGAACTTCAAGTGGGTTCTTGGGGTTTGAGGTGTTATACTCGAAAGATGTTCAAGGTGAGTTCTAGATCCCCTCTTTTACTGGTTTTCTAAGTGTTTTGGGCTGTTATGCATACTGGGTAGAAGGTTTTCTAAACCAAACTATGAATTTTTAACATGATATGATACTGGGTGCAATTGATGTATGTTTTTAGATGTTTTCCTAAGATGTGTATGATGTTTAGTTTGTTCTAAATGCGTAGTATGATAGATCTGTGCTAAGGATGTGTTAAAATGATGATTGGGGACTAGAAATGTCATAAATTGCATTGCAGGTTAGTTTTTGTTCATCCGCATTTGCTACAGTGTCATCCGCATTTGCTACAGTGTCATCCGCATTTGCTACAATCATCCGCATTTGCTACAGTGTCATCCGCATTTGTTCTACCAGCACTTCTTTGGACACTTGGAATATTTTCTTACTTTTATCCGCATTTGTTTCATTTGCATTTGATCACGTGGCTACTTGAAAGGTATGGATACTACCAACCGAGAGGTTTTCTATGTTTATTTCAAATGAATTAGTACCTTTATTAAGGAATCAATTAAGCCCAACCCTCATGTTTTATATTTGTCTTACTTGGCTTGATGTTTCATATTACAGATGTGTAATCTTATTTTAGGTCCTTGAATTTGGAGTTAGTATCTTTAGTCTTACATAAGGTTAGGTCAACATCCTATAATTTCTGGTTATTATTGTTATTATAGGTGTGATATGGTCCCAAAACAGTAAGGTTTCAACAGCTGGCAAGATTGGTCCCTCAACTTGAATTTGGAGTTAGTATCTTTAGATTTGATCTTTCTTAACGGTTTCAAAAGCTTGTTTTCGGTTTAAGTGTTTTATAGAGTTATATTTAGAGACTTTGGGGTTGTTTGATTATCGCTGACTTAGTAAGATCTGACTGAGTCAGAAGCTGACCCAGTTAGAAGTTCTGACTGAGTCTGCATCTGACTGAAACTTGACTGTTTGATTCAGTATCTGACTGACTCTGCTGAATGATAAAAATAATCATATTGCCCCGAAGTTCTGACGAGTTTGCATTTAACTGATCTTGTATAATCAATAAAAATAGGCAAAATTTTAAAAATAACACAATAGCTTAAAATTCAAAATGTCATACAAAATACAAGTTAAACATAAATCAAACATAATCCAAATAAACAAATCGAATTTCAAACATATTATAAGAGTTTGCATACAAATCTAAATTGAAGCATTGGAAAGCAGTTGTTTAGCAATTTGATCATGTAAAGTAGCCATGTATTCAACGCCTTCTGAACCTCACTTTATCCCTTGTGTGTTTTGACCCTCACTTTCTCCACCTTCACTAACATAAAACCTTAAAATTCACCAACAAAATTTCACCAACATAAATCTCCAACATAAATCAACCACAAATTCACAGATCAGAATCTCTTACAGGTGATAAGGAAGAGGACCGGGAGTCGCGACGTGCAGCAGTCGATGAAGAGGACCGAAGGGAGGGCGGGGTCGCGAGCACCTGCGGGGGAGACAGGAGGGGAGGGGTGGAGGAAGAGGACCGGGAGGGTGATGAAGAAGATGAAGAAGATGAAGAGGACCGAGGGGAGGGGCGGAGGCGATGCACCTGCGGGGGATATGGGAGGAGGGCCGATGAAGCAGTCGATGAAGGGGAAATGAAGACCGGGTCAGACATTACAATGAAAAGGTCCGGGTCAGTGAGGGAGACCGGGTCAGCACTATTTGGAATGGAAAACAAACGGGCTGACCGGGCTGACAGAGTCAGCCGGGTCAGGGTCAGCCCGGTCAGAAGCATATCAAACACACCCTTTCTTATTTGAGGTCGTTGAATGGTCCAAATAGTGATTTTGCCTTAATTATAATTTTTTCTAATAATAAATGGTCTCTGGAGTGTTAATGTTATGGCTATAGGATTTATGAGTTACTTATTATGTTTTTAAACGTGTACCGTATCGTTTTTCGGGTATGTTTGTGATGTAAGATTAAATCCATAGTTTTTATTAAAAAAAATTGTGCATAAGAGATCAGCGATTATTTGTGCATTTTATGATTTTTCTAATTATTAAACCGGTAGTTATTTTATATAAGTGCTAAATTTTATAAAATCTTCTAAAAATACTCTAAAATTATAAGTATCTAGTTTTTAAATTATCTTATCCTTTAATAAAAAATTGGCTACTGGAAATTTTCGATCTTAAGCTTGTTGTGTCGGTTTTGGAGTTTAAACGTTATCGGTTCTGGTTTTAACGGGTTTTCGGGTTTCGGTTATCTTTGGTCAACTTTTTGTCATATATAACTTTAATATACTTATTATAACTTATATGTTCTGGATTTTTCACTTATATTGCCCTTAAGCTCGTTTTTAACAATTTTCTCGATTTTCAAGTGAATATCTTTTGTATTTTTGTTTACCAATGAAATAATTTCTAAAAATTATTACATTTAATTTCTAGGATTTTATTAATATGAAAAGTCTACTGGAATATTTATATAATTAAAATTTCGCAGATTCACTACTTTCGTTATCTAGCTCGGTTAGTCTTGTTAAGTGTTCGTTAAGTCCCGGTTTCTCTACATTAAGCTCTTTACCTCGGTTTTCCCATTCCCAATCAGTCTTATAAGATATATAATATTTAACTAACCCCATATTTCAGGAGTTTAGATCTCCAACTTGATTTCTAAAATTATTACAAGAATTAGTGCATTTTCACTCTTTACCTTATTCATAAAATACAAATAAAAATTCTATAAATTTTGAACTTTTATTCTTAGGTTTAAATAATTAAGTTTAAATTTCAGAAAATTTAAATCATTCTTTATTCACTTAGATTATATACTTTCATATTTTATGAAAAACGGGTTTTTCGGCGGGTGGACTAGTTTTATCAAAACCAGGTTTGTGATCAAGGTGGGTTGTACGAAAGCTTTTGTATCATTTACTTACTGTAAAATAAAATGTTTTAAGGGTTGATAATAAGTCGGGGTATCATGGGGTTTATCGTGTCACTATCGTGACGATACCGCGAGGTTTTGCTTGTTTTCGGGTTTGAACGAATTACCATGAGGTGGAAGATGGGTGAGAGGAGTTCAAAGGATGCTGTAGGATCTTGAAATGATGAGGATTAGGTGACCAAAATGGCAGATTAGTTCAGGTTCTAAAATGTTATAAATATGAGATGAAAGTGTGACATAGTGTAGGTGTGTGTATGAGTGATTACGTTGACTAGGTGAGGTTGATGGTGCTTGTGCTTGGGTCGAATGGAGCTTCCAAAATTGCCTGGAACCTTGTTGTTCTTGAGCACAAAGGAGATGTTTGATGATGAGCTCAATGAAAAAATGCTAAGGGGATTGTGTATAGAGTTAGAATGGGAAAATGATCAAGTGTGGGGGTGTGGGTGGTGGTCTCGGCCAAAGTAGGGAGGAGAAGGGGAAAGAGTGGGCTCCACAAGTCTTGGTTTTGGGAAGATTTGGGTTGAGAGTTTGGGGTCTTAACTAGATTTGCAAAAAACCAAGGATTTGATTCTTGTATGTGTTAGATGAATAGGAATTGGGTGACATGGGAGGTGGACAAGACAAAACATATTTTATAAAAACCTTACCAAGTTTTATAAATTTAGATAAGAAGTTTTATAAAAATTTACATAATCTAGTAGACATGGATGATTGGGTTTTAGTTTGATGGAAGGGTGAATGTGTGTGCATGTGTGTCGGGTTTATATGTATATATATATGTGTGTGTGTGTGTGTATATATATATATATATATATATATATATATTGGTGTGTGTGTGTCGTGAATGTATGTATGTGTGCGGGTGTACGTATGCATGCATGTATGTATGTGTATATGTGTGTGTGGAAGGTGTATATACGTATGTATGTTTGCATATGTTATGTGTGAGTGAGCCATGCGGTGTATATATATATACATATATATATAGGTGTGTGTGTGTTGTGTTATTAGTTTAGGAGTTTAATAAAATTTACATAAGTATTAATATAATCTTTGTCCTATTAGAGGATTTTGTAGGACATTATAGAATTATCCATCTAGATATGATGTGACTTATCATATATTTTACTTAGTTATGCTTTGTCTATTTATTTTATGTAACTAAAAGTAATGACATATTATTTAATAATTAGTTCGTGCAAGATGTTTTAATAAAAGTTTAGGTCCTTTAATATATTTTATATTTATATGTTTTTAGAACTTGTCGAATCGTCATTCATTATTTAATTTAAATGTCTAATATTTTATAATTTTCAAGGTTTCATTTATAATGTTTTGTTAATGATTCTAAGTGTTATTAGACGTTATGGTCTCGTTTAACTGTTTTGTTCCGGTGAATCGGGGTTAATGGTTTTAGAATTTTAATATTTGTTCGGATTTCACGTGCTTAATTAATTAATCAGTGTTTGTTTAGTAATTAAACGTCTTCTAAGGTATCGGGCCCGAGGACCATTTGGTGTTCAGCATACCCTATAATCAAATGATGGCCCATTGGCCCATATTGGTTTTGTGGGTCAAATCCCGTTAAGTTTCGTGGCCTAATGGCCTAATTAGGGTTTGTTGGGCAAAAGCCGATTTGAGTGTGAGTATTAATGTATGCCTAAGCCCAAGGTTGTTAGGCTCCATTCATGGCATCCTTGTCGGGGTTTGGTGTCAGGGTGTGGCCCGATGGGTTTCTAAAAAAAAATTTCTTGGCCTAAAAACCAGGGTTGTCACATTGGGTCATTTAAGGTTCTGCCAATTTTGGTAGATGTCTTTGGTCTCTAGACTTTCTTGTCACTTTGGATTTGCTAGATGCTTTGACATCATCCTTTCTTTAATGACCTTTAGAAGCATTTGGAGATAGTGAAGCTTTCTCAAAAGTCTTCTTCTTTAGGTTTGTATGTGCTAATTTGTTCGGCAAATTCTTCAGAAGTGTCGAATTCTTCTTGAAATTGGTACTTAATTTGTTTGTCTTCCGAATTGCCATGTGAGTACCATTTCTTTTTTTCAATGGCTGATCAACAGCTACAGACCCTTTTGAGGATCTGAACTTCTTGGTGGAGTGAGCTAAGGGATTGTGTTGACATTTTTTTGTAAAGTGACAGTCTTCCCCATATACTAGGCATATGATCTTCATCTGCTGCCAAACTATCATGATCTCTAGCTTCAGTTCCTGAAGTTCTTTCTTCATCTCCTCTCTTTTTCTTTTTTTATCAGCTCACGATCAATGAAATCTTCAAGTCTTACCTTCTTCCTTGAAGATCTCATCTGCTGATTTTCTTTAATTCCATAGATGTTTTTGTTCAGCTTGCAGTCAATGTGGGTGGAAATGTCAATTTTCTTCCTTGGGAACTTCTTGTTATGAATCTTTACTGATTTAGAAGTATACTTTTGAACATATAGGTGTGGCCTAACTTCTGAAGAGTCTAAGGTTCCTATAGAACAATTTCTATTAATTGTCTTCTTTTTACAGCTATGCTTTGATTAAGGCTTTGACTAGATAGAGGGGTTTGACTCAAATGTTGGTTGGCTGATGTTGGCTTTCTTGACAAACTTCACTTCCTGAGTCAGTTTTTCTTTGCTTTCCCTTTAGTTTCTTCCCTCTTCTTCTTTATTTTTTCTTTCTTGCTTTCCTTTTCCTTTCTTTTTCCTTTTTCTTCTAGCACTTGTTCAAACTTATCAGTGACTGGCTTTGTACCGAATGGTTCGGCAGATACTTGCTCATTTACATCTAAGCTGCACTTAAGGGTGTATGTTGGAGTGTAGATCATTGGAGGTTCTATATCATTATACCCTAATCCTTTCTTGGTTTGATACAGCTTTCAGGAGTTTTTAATAAAGGCAAGAAATCTTTCAAACTTTTCAGTTTATTAGCATATGTTTTAGATATAGCTAAATCACATTATGTTGATTTTAATATGTTGGGTCTCTAAGCTAGTTTGTTCATGTTTCAGTTGTGAAACAATCTTTTCTAGCTCTATTGTCTTTTCTTTTTTAGCCTGATCATTTTTCTTATTTCTTTTTAAGAATGTTGATTGATTCCACATCTTTCATGAGATCTAGATTGTGATTTCTACATAAGTTTACTATTGCAATACACTCAGGTGTACAACAAGGTTTAGAAGTTACCTGAGGTAAAAAGGTTGAGCTTCCTGCCATCAGTGCATTGTTTACGGGAGTGATGTCTTCCAGTTGAAAGCTACAGTCAATCACCTCTTCTCTTTAAGCCATGGCTGTTTTATATCTTTTATTGCCAGAAGTAGAAGAGTGTTGGAAGGTTATTGATGGTTTGTAGTTTAATGAGCTTGCTGGAGATGTATTTGAGTTAGGTTCTTTGTATTCTTTAGCAAAGTGTCCCAACTAGTTGCAGTTAAAACACCTCACTTTGCTCTTATCAAACATAAATCCTAATCATCTTTGCTTCAAAAACTTTCTTATGTTCTCTGCTGTAATTGGTTAGCCCTTAAAGAAATCATGGCTATTTAATAGTTGATATCCATCTCTTCAATATAATCTGGATGAATGCATTCAAGATATTCTTAAGAGAGTTACAAGAAGTTGACCTACTCACTAACAAACACTGAGCTTGATGGGTAGTTTGGTGAGAAAGATGATGAGAGCTGCTAATTTCATTTGTTGAAGGATGGTGAGGATTGTGATTCGCAGTTAAAGTTTATGGATAGGTGATCACAAGTACTTGGTGAGTTACCATTGGAACTTGATAAGCCTAAGAATGGAAGGATTCTTGAATAGGTGCCATAAGTGCTGATGACCTTGAGGAGTTTGATAATCTGCCTTGTGGTTCTTCATCAGCATTCATCTTCATCTGGTAGGCACTAAGAATGTCATATAACCCTCAAGAGTCATTGTCTTCAATTTTCAATTCTTCTTATGTCCAAAATTTAAGTTGTCCATGTCTTCAAAAGTGATCTCAGGAATTTCCTGAGAATATAACGATTCTCCGTCTTCACTCCAGCCTCATTTAGAGAGTCTAGCAGTTCAACATATCTAAGATATGTTGTACTCATGCTTTCTCCCCTTGTGAAAAAAAAGTTTTCAAACTTCTGGTTTAAGTCATCTCTTTTGTTCTCCTTCATATCTTCAATTCCTTGAAATCAGGCCTTCAATGCTTCCTAAAACTTCTAAGAAGTTACGAACTTCTTGAAGCCATGAATGATGATGTTGGGTATGCTCATCCTGATTAGCCACAATGCTTTAGAGTCTACATCCATCTTCTTAAGGTCTTCATCTGAGTACTTTGTAGGATCATTAGGAATTATAGCTCTATCTTCACCAGCAACTTGGACCATAAGGACGTATGAACCATTTAGGATTAAGAGCCAAAGTTTCAGATCTTGATTCCTTAGAAAATCTTCTATTCAAACTTTCCAAGTATAATCATGTGGTGTAAACATGGGAGGTTCGGTTTGAGTGCCATTCTCCAAATCATGCTTGCTTGATATGGCTATAGCAGTCATTTTAGAGGGAAAATAGGTTGTGAAAAAGTGTTCTGATTAATAGTGTGATCAAAAGAAAACATCTGATTTATTGAAACATGACTTCAAGCAAATTAAGAGCCAAAGCACTAATACCACTTGTTGGATCGGATTATAGACTAACAAGATTTTCTAGTGATTGACAGATGACAAATGCAGAATCTAAGTCAACTGTCTTACTTAACAAACGTTTGAGTAATAATAAGGATACAAGAAGTTTTTTTAAAGGTTTTCACTTGATTAGTCTTTTCTGAGTACAAAGTGTAATATTTAGCAGATAACAACTGGGCTAACCAGCTAACCTCAAAACTATACAAGTGAGAGGTTTTAACTATGAAAGCTAAACATAAAGAATAAATCACTTTTCATCTATTCCTGGTTTAGGAAAACATATGTACAGCATAGACAGGCAATCGACACATCAGAAGTTAGCAGCTTCAGTACTATGTTGTCTCCAAAAGGTAGAACACAGCAGCCATCAATGTACATCGGTACAGACAGTCTTGTCTAGTGTAGCAGTTGATCAACAGCTCATCCATTTAAGAGCTGATAGTTAGTCAATCAGTAGTTCATTACTTTGATAGTGTTGATCGACAGTGGTTTAGCACTTGGTACAATTCGGCAGTTGACAGCCAGTACTGAATCCTTGAGTTTTTGGTAGCTTCATCCTCTTCATAGATCAACAGTTAGATTCTTTTAGAACATCCTTTAGAAGAAAAACTCGCAACAATAGTATTAACCATTAGTTGTTTTCATAAATTATTATGATTAAACAAGATTTAAATGTAAACTACTAAGTCATTTGATGGGTTAATTTAGAGAATAAAGATAATGTTAGTCCATCTGAATTAAAGTAGAAATGGGTTAGCAACCACAACAACAACAATAACAATGGCAAATGGTTTAGAATTCATAACTACAAGCCTAGGTAAAAGAAAGGGAGAGGAACAGGAACTAAAATAGGGAACTACAATACATAACAATACCATAGAAAGTGTGGAAGGAAATATTAGGCGTCTTGGTTTGAATATGTGTTACAAATAAGGGAAGACCGACAACTGTCTTATAATTTCCCTATGGAAAAATGAAGTACCTATCGAGAACTAGGACATGTGGATTGCAAGAAGAATAAACTAGATGGGTGAGGAAGTAAGAAGACAAGAGGAATTAACATGAAGGGGGAGAAGCCTAAAGCAAGTAACTCACAATGGAGTTAAACAATAAAATCCTTAAAGAGATGTATCATCCTTAAAGAAAACCAACTATGTTGTTGTATTGATGATAAAGTCATATGGAAAAGACTTGTATTTAAAAGTTATGGTTTACAATCATAAAATATGAAAGATTGTGCACTTAGGGGGAGTCATATTAAAATTAACCTAATTCCTCCCCTTACCCTTGTTCGGCCAAAACCCTCCCCTACACTCCTCTTTTTATCTATTGCAAGCAAGGAAGAAGAAGGAGCTTTCGTGGGTCGAATTTGAAGCAATAATGGTTAGTGTTTGTTCTTTTTTATAATTTTGAATGAAAATTTTTAGGTTTAATATCAAAATAAATGATCAAGGAACCCTCTAAACTTGTCATTTTCTAAACAAGCAAGGGTAACGATGTTGCATTTCCTTTTCGGCCTCTCACTTGGCCTCTGATCCTTTCCTGTGTCCCTTGTGAAACTTGAATTTTTTTTATTACTTTTTCTTTCAATCTCTTATTTTTCTTGCCTATTTTTTTTAACAACCAGAAATTTCAGAAAAAGAAAAGTAAGGGAGACAGCAGGAAGTTAGTTCAAAATCAAGGGGTTAAAAATATGCAAGGGCCAAAATTGCATATAGTGGGGTTTAAAATAAGAAAGGGCTGAAATACTTTTTTCCCCACACCATTCAACCTTCGGTTCTAGTAAGAGAAGAAGCTCTCAACCGGATTTAGAGAGAGAAAGTAGAAGTTCTTCAAGAAAGGTAAGGTTTTCAAGAGTTTTCTTCTCGGATTTCTATTGGGTTCGAGCTTCTGGATCGAGTTTTTGGTGTTTAGTGCTCGTTTTTGTGGGTTTTAGGTGCTGGAACTTCAAGTGGGTTCTCAGGTTTGAGGTGTTCTACTTGAAAGCTATTCAAGGTGAGTTCTAGAACCCCTCTTTTACTAGTTTTCAAAGTGTTTAGGGTTGTTATGCATACTGGGCAGAAGGTTTTCTAAACCAAACGATGAATTTTTAACATGATGTGCAACTGGGTGCTGTTGATGTATGTTTTTAGATGTTTTCCTAAGATGTGTATGATGTTTAGTTTGTTCTAAGTGCGTAGTATGATAGATCTGTGCTAAGGATGTGTTAAAATGATGATTGGGGATTAGATATGGCATAAGTTGCATTGCAAGTTAGTTTTTGTTCATCCACATTTGCTACAGTGTCATCCGCATTTGCTACAGTGTCATCCGCATTTGCTACAGTCATCCGCATTTGTTTCATCTGCATTTGATCACGTGGCTACTTGAAAGGTTTGGATACTACCAACCGACAGGTTTTCTACGTTTATTTCAAATGAAGTAGTACCTTTATTAAGGAATCAATTAATCCCAACCCTCATGTTTTATATTTGTCTTACTTGGCTTGATGTTTCATATTACAGATTACAGATGTGTAATCTTATTTTAGGTCCTTGAATTTGGAGTTAGTCTCTTTAGTCTTACATAAGGTTAGGTCAACATCCTATAATTTCTGGTTATTATTGTTATTATAGGTGTGATATGGTCCCAAAACAGTAAGGTTTCAACAGTTGGCAAGATTGGTCCCTCAAATTGAATTTGGAGTTAGTATCTTTAGATTTGATCTTTCTTAATGGTTTCAAAAGCTTGTTTTCGGTTTAAGTGTTTTATGGAGTTATATTTAGAGACTTTCTTATTTGAGGTCGTTGAATGGTCCAAATAGTGATTTTGCCTTAATTATAATTTTTTCTAATAATAAATGGTCTCTGGAGTGTTAATGTTATGGCTCTAGGATTTATGAGTTATTTATTGTGTTTTTAAACGTGTACCGTATCGTTTTTCGGGTATGTTTGTGATGTAAGATTAAATCCATAGTTTTTATTAAAAAAAATTTGTGCTTAAGAGATCAGGGATTATTTGTGCATTTTATGATTTTTCTAATTATTAAACCGGTAGTTATTTTATATAAGTGCTAAATTTTATAAAATCTTCTAAAAATACTCTAAAATTATAAGTATTCAGTTTTTAAATTATCTTAACCTTTAATAAAAAATTGGCTACTGGAAATTTTCGATCTTAAGCTTGTTGTGTCGTTTTTGGAGTTTAAACGTTATTGGTTCGGGTTTTAACGGGTTTTCGGGTTTCGGTTATCTTTGGTCAACTTTTTGTCATATATAACTTTAATATACTTATTATAACTTATATGTTCTGGATTTTTCACTTATATTTCCCTTAAGCTTGTTTATAACAATTTTTTCGATTTTCAAGTGAATATTTTTTGTATTTTTGTTTACCAATGAAATAATTTCTAAAAATTATTACATCAATTTCTAGGATTTCCAAACTATCAATTTTTAACAAGATGTGCGACTGGGTGTTGTTGATGTATGTTTTTAGACGTTTTCCTAAGATGTGTATGATGTTTAGTTTGTTCTAAGTGCGTAGTATGATAGATCTGTGCTAAGGATGTGTTAGAATGATGATTGGGGACTAGAAATGGCATAAGTTGCATTGCAGGTTAGTTTTTGTTCATCCGCATTCTCTACAGTGTCATCCGCATTTTCTACAGTGTCATCCGTATTTCTTTGGGGACTTGCTTTTTTTTGAATTTTGGGAAGTAACAATTTAAGTGCTAAGAAATGGTGTCTTGTGGTGGCTTATGCTTATTTATGATGTGTATACTTTGTGTGCTGTTATTATGATCATGTTGTTCCATGCTATGTATATGATGTGACTTTACGTGGTATGTTATACTTACGTACATAAGTAAAGTATTACGCAATGAAAGTGAAAGATAACGAATGAAGAAAATGGAAGTAATGAACGATGAGATATTTGTTGCTCACACGGTACTGTGTCAGCTTTTTAGCATGAGTCGGGGGTTTGTTTACACGCAGTATCAGCTTTTTAGCATGAGTCGGGGGTGTAGCATATGAGTTGAGATGGGATCCTTGTCGCGTACTTCGGTGCTGTGTCAGCTTTCGAGCATGAGTCGGGGGTTTATTTATAAACCCCGGCATAGTACCAGCTTTTTAGCATGAGTCGCGGGTATAGCATGAGGCAAGATTTAAAAGAAGTAAAAGACGAATGATGATGAACGATGATGAAGATAATAACTATTATCTAGATGTACGTATGATGTGTGATCACGACCGAAAGTAAAGGATATATTTTAACGTAATGTAAAGTATTTTATTATGAAAACTAGAACTCACTCAGAGTCGCTGACTTTTTGTATGCATAATAGTTGGCAGGTATTTGTTAATGCTGAGGAGGTCCAGGCATGGATGCATAAGCTACTGGGGATAGTTCAAGTCTGGCGCCCATATTTTGGAGAATGTTTTTGTATTAATACATTTTTGGGAATGTAAAAGGAATTATATAATGATTTGACATGTTTTTAATTGTACTAAAAAGTTTTAATTCAGCCAAAATGATGTGTTTTAAATGTTTTATGCGATGATTGACCGACCGTAAGCGTCCCGGGAACGGGTCCTTACATTTTTACCAACTCTTCAACATAGTTTAACTAATCATCTATTATCACATCATGGAGTGACACAAGAAGGTCTTTATCAGCTAAACGCTTATGTATGTGTGACATGTGAAAAGTAGAATGAGTCCACTCAACCCCTCTGCTAGTTCTTATTTCTAAGCCATTTTTTTTACACGAGATATAATCTTAAACAGTTCAATGTATCTTGAATTTATATTTTCTCGCTTCCCAAAAAGAAAACTGAAAACTTATAATAAAGCAAACAGTTTTATTGACAAATTAATCATTTAAATGAATCAATGTTTTGAACTATATTTAATCACCAAGTCTTCCACACAAAACCCTAGTCTTAACATACTAACCGTCTCACTTATCAAGAATTCTTCACCCAAAAGCATTCACGAATAATTTAGCATGCTTGGATCTTCAATGGTTATTGGAGGTTGGTGATGCTTAATCCAGGTAGAACTATGGTGAATGAAACTCTTAAAATCACATTGTTTATAAACTATCGTTCTTATAAAAACTTGTAAGACTCTATTTCATAATTGGGTTCATACATTAGAAACATAGTTTATAAACTAATATTAAATATAGGTAACAGAACATAAAAGTTTTTATATAATCCTTTTCTCAAACATTACATAAAATTACTATGACTAAACATTAACTATTTCATCTAGGAAGCTAGTCTTTGATATGTCAGGTAGCTTTTCTTTCCATGCCAAGCATCCATTCATACTTCAAGTATCTACTTAACTTGATATACATGCTAAACAGTGTTTCCGAGTGAGTTCTAGTATTAACTTTAAAACATAACTTGACATTTGCAGGACCGGTGAAGGGGAGCAATGCAACAATTTCACAATGGTTGGAGAGACTAGAACGCTTAACAGATCAAATAAGGAACCGGCTAAAGTGAAACAAAGAACAAATGTAAAGAACACAATAAGAACACAAGTAATTGGTTTTCAAAAATGATGTATAATGCTCTCAAGTGTTTTGCAAATGTTACAAGGCTTAGTCCTAGGGATTGGTACCTGAGATATTTTATACTACATCCTACAGTCAGCCATAATTTGAAGGCCAGCTGGAACACTAATCTAGACAACAAGATCAATGTAAAGTCAAAAGGCAGATTACCTTTTGACTAGTGACTATGACATGCCATAGTTCACATCCTTATCTATTACAAAAAGGATAAAAGTACAAAGTTACTTACTCTAAGACTGTAATCTACAGTTGACAAAAGGTATGGACTTATTACCAACTTAAATAAGTTGGTGAGTCTTTAGAGATGGCAGAAGAAATTAGTTTAGTATTTGTCAAAAGCATGTCAGAGAAAGCATGTCTTCTCTATCTTCAAAAGAAATCAGTCTCTTGGCTTTGGAAGACTTTGTCTTGAAGCTTCGAAAGACTTCATCATTGGCTTCGGAAGAAATGGTCTTTTGGCTTCAGAAGATTTGACACTTAGTGAATTTTATTGAGTTGTATCAAACCTTCTGAAGTAACTTCCTTTGTACTTCAGTTGTACTTCATTGAGGAATCACAGCAAGTTAGTTTGATAGATCTAAAAAAGTGAAATTCAGATCTGGTGATTGAGTATCACCCACCACATCAGCACACTTATCAAGAGAAACTTGATCCAATGAGTGTGTGACCTTAGATGTGTCAGCTGAAGAATTTGTCTTAGTTATGCGGACAGGATTTCCAACTATAGGTTTTGCTACCACTAGAGCTCAAGAATTCTATCACTTGGTCTTCTCAGCTCAAATCTTGGGTCAGGATCTCATGTTGATAAGCTACCTGTAGATCCTGAAACATCTTTACAAGATTTTTTAAAACAGTTGGTAACTAAATCAATATCAAATAGCCCATCAGGACCAGAACCTTTCACACTAGGAGTGTGCTCATTGAAGGTCACATTGGCTGACTCCTCAACTACTCTAGTTCTGAGATTGAATAATCTATAAGCCTTAGCTTGGGAGGAGTATCCAATAAAGTGTCTAACATCTGATTTCTTAGCAAATTTGGTTATCTGATCTTTAGTATTTAAGATGGTGCATGGACATCCAAATGATCAAAGGAAACCAATGAAAGGTCTCCTTTTGTACCACAGTTCATAAGGAGTTTTACCATGAGTCTTGACTACTAAAACTCTATTCTACACATAGCATGCAATGTTAATAGCCTCTGCCAAGAAGGTGATAGACAGTTTAGAGTCAGATAGCATGGTTATTGTAGCTTCAATAAGTGTTCTGTTTCTCCTCTTAGCAACACCAATTTGCTGAGGAGTCCTGGGAGCACTATATTGTCTTGTAATAACCTTTTCATCACAAAATGTATCAAGGATATGGTTCTTGAATTTAGTTCCTTGATCATGTCTTATGATCTTTACCTTGTGATCACATTGTTCTCAATTTTCAGAATGAAGTTCTTTAAGATTTTAGGGGTCTCATCCTTAGTTCTAAGAAAGAAGACCCAAGTATATCTTATGAAGTCAGCTGTGATCACCAGGAAATATGAGTTTCTTCCTAAACTCATTACACTGATGGGGCCAAAGAGATCCATATGTAATAAGTGTAGGGGAGTAGTGATAGAGTTCTTTTTCTTTGGCTTGTGAGACGTCTTGTTTTTCTTTCCTTTCAAACATGCAACACAAATGTCATTACTTGTAAACTCTTTCTTTGGTATTCTAGTTACCAAATCATTCTTAATTAGTTTATTCATGTTCTTAAAGTTTACATGGGATATTCTTTTATGCCAAAGGAAGGACTCATCACTATTGGCTTTAGATAGAAAGCAAGAAACATCTCCAGATGAGGAGGTTTCCCGTAAATCCATGTTGTACATGTTCCTTTTCCTGGGGGCTCTGAGCAGGATATGCTCCTAAGGAAGGACCACCCCATTCTTAAGAACAATGCACTCCTACTCATTGAAGAGCATGTTATGTCTCTGGTTACAAAATTGGGATACACTCAAGAGATTTGTACCCAAGCTCCTTAACATAGTTTACCTTTGCAATGTTGAGCTTACTATTTATGACCCTGCCCCTTCCTGTGATGTAACCACCTGATTCTCCTTCAAAAGCAACTGACCCTCCATTAATTTTCTCAAAGTTTTGAAGCAAATAGCCATTGCCTGTCATGTGCCTGGAATAGCCACTATCAATGATTCATACATTTCCCTTGGTCTTCAGTTGTTTCTGCACAGAAAGAGATGGTTACTTATATTTGGAAACCGAAGCCTTGTTGGTCTTGGGCTTATCAAGATGAACTAAAGATAGTTCAACAATTATTGATCCTATATTCAAGCTCTGAGGATCTTTGGCTATTGTTGATGAAGAAACTTTAGTCACATGGTTTTCCTTCATCTTCCACACCATCGTTGGAAGACCAGACTTGACCTTCAAGACTTCAGAAGTTTTTACAACTTTGGAAGTTTTGGGGACTAAACCTTCGGAAGCTTTTTTATCCACTGTAGCAGACTTCAGTGCTTCAGAAGCATTCCTTTCTTTCAAGACCAAATTTTCTTCCGAAGGCAATTTTCTACCTATCTTCTTCTTGATAACCCTGGAGCTTCCGATGGAAAGTAACTTTCCTTCCGAAGTTGTCTTCTTCTTGTTCATATGGATGGTACTCTTAGGATTATAAATGCAATCCTTAACAAAATGAGTACCACCATCACATATGATGCATTCAGTTGGCATACTTCTGAGGGTCCTCTTTTGAGGAGAAGGTTGAGCTTGATCACTTTCCACGTTCTTCTTTATCTTCATAGATGATACAACAAACTTCTAAGGGTGAGGCTTGCTCTTGGAACTAGATGGTTCATGCTATGCAGTAGTGGTGCACATTTGATCAACCTTCTTCTCTTGACTAGGATGGTTTGGACATGAACTAGGACCCCTGGTACTAGAGTCCATAGTTGAGTCTTTAGTCATCAGCACTTCAAATCCAGTAGAAATAAAGACTTTTTTTAGCTTGGAGTTAAAGGTGGCCTTGATCTTAGGCTTTCTTTGTTTTTCTTTTGGCTGCCCTGATCAAGTTTTTCATAGTTAACTTGGTCATCCTTGGTTCTTTCTTCTCTCTAGGAGGATAGTGACCCTTCTTAGGATGATCCTTCTCACTCACTAAAGATTCATCCTTCACTATCTCTTCTTCATCTTCATCCTCTTCTTGGATAGGGTCAATGAGAGGTAGCTCATCTTGACTAGTTTCACACCTTGGAGATCTTACAGATAGTAGCATGTGTGGAGGAGCTATCTCACTTGAACCCAATCCCTGCCTGTTCTGATAAAATATTTTGCATGCATGGATGAGGACATGATGTTCTTGAAGGTTTCATCTTCAAGAACACGCTTTTCTGCCCTGGCTTTGCTGATCACAAGCTCAACCTGGCATTCCGTTAACTTGGTAATGAGATCTTTGATTTGAGTCTTGTAATTTATGTTCTCATGCTTAAGAGCTGAAATTGTTTACTCAAAATCTTATATTTTAAGTTTATAGTCACTTTCAGCTCTTTTAAAATTAGCTTTTAAAATATTCAAAGACTCAAGGTCAGATCTTACTTTTAGGTTATAGGACCTACACATGTTTACTTTAGCAATACATTCAGTTGTATAGAGATGCTCTAATACCTTGGCTTCTTCATGATTAGTCATCAGTGCATGATTTGGAGAAACATCCTCTACCTGAAAGCTCCAGTCAAAGCCTCCCTCTTGAACAACAACAATAGCTTGTTGTTCTGGTTAGCTTGGCTTCTCAGATCTTGGAGCTGCATTAGTGTAGATTGATTTGGATTATGCTTGGCCACCATTAGTCCTTGGTGCCTTGCATTCCCTAGCAAAGTGTCTCATCTGGTTATAGTTATAACACTTCACTTTGCTTTTATCCAGTCCAAACTTTCCACTGGATACATTGCTAGGAAACTTTCTTCCGGTTCTCTTGTAGAATTTCTTGGCTCTATGAGTGAGAAGAGCCATTTGCTATACTATCTCCATATACTCTAGGTCATCTGGATGGATACAATCCAAGTCTTCAAGAGTGAAAAGAAAGTTGCCATAACTTTCATCAGTAGACACAAAGCCTTGTGATAAGCTTATCTCTTGGAATGGGCTTCCTTGGATGTAGCTCTCCTTTAGTGTCTCAGGCAAGGTGATGAAAGGGACTTTTTGTGAGTTATCAGGATAGCAGATAAGATGATGTTGTGGTTCTCTACTGCCTGTTTCAACCACATGGAGGGCTGAACTCTGTTGATTGCTGGAAGAGCTGCTTGATGGAATCTACATGTTCATCTCTATATGGTAGTCATTAAGGATACCATACAGCTCTGTGAGAGTAAGGGTAGACAGGTTCTCAGTTCTCTTGTTGGCCACACAATAGTGAGTCATTGTCTGGGAAGAGAGAACATAAACTTCCTCACAATGTCCCTATTCTCAAGCTTAACTCTAATATTTATAAGAGTATCTACAATCTCAACATACCTAAAGTATTGTTGAGTCATAGTTTCACCTGATTTGTAGGTGAAGTTCCCAAACTACTACTTCATGAGGTCCTTCTTGTTTTCTTTAGCTTCATCAGACCCCTTATACGTGAATTTTAATGCATCCCAGACCTGCTTAGCAGTTTAACACTTCTTGAAGCCTCTGTATATAGAGTTGGGAAGAGCAGTTTGAAGAGCGGTCATGGACTTCTGATCTATGTCAATCTTTTTTCAATATTCCTCAAAATAGTCGGTCGCTTTCTTTGGAATCATCCCACCTCTAGCAGTGGCTGAAGAGGTGCTTAGGATGTGAGGTCCTAAGACAATAGATCTCTATATCCTACTATCCTGAGACTTGATGAACCCTTCCATTCGTTGGCACCAAGTATCATAGACATCAGGAGTGATCAGTGGAGATTTTATCGTGGTACCGGTTTCCATGTCATCCTTAGTGAGAGGTGCTATTTGAGCTAGTAAGTGTTTCATGAAACTGCAGGGATTTAAAGATGGTAAGATCTTACAATCAAGACCCTAAACAGCTCTGATACCAATTGCAGGACCGGTGAAGGGGAGCAACGCAACAGTTTCGCAATGGATGGAGAGACTAGAACACTTAACAGATCAAATAGGGAACCGGATAAAGTGAAACAAAGAACAAATGTAAAGAACACAAGTAATTGATTTTCAAGAATGATTTATATTTCTTTCAAGTGTTTTATAAATGTTACAAGGCTTAGTCCTAAGTACTAGTACATGAGATACTTTATACTATATCCTACAGCCAGCCATACTTTGAAGGCCAACAGCAACACTAATCTAGACAACAAGATCTATGTAAAGTCAAAAGGCAGATTGTCTTTTGACTAGTGACTATGACATGCCATAGCTCATATCCTTATCTATTACAAAAAGGATAAAAGTACAAAGTAGAAAGTTACAGACTCTAAGACCTTGATCTACAGTTAACAAAAGTATGGACTTATCACCAACTTATATAAGTTAGTGAGTCTTTAGAGATGGCAGCGGAAAGTAGTTTAGCTTTTGTCAAAAGCATGTCTTCTCTGTCTTCTGAAGAAATTAGTCTCTTGGCTTTGGAAGACTTTGTCTTGAAGCTTCAGAAGACTTCATCTTTGGCTTTGTAAGAAGTGGTCTTTTGGCTTCGGAAGATTTGACACTTGGTGAATTTCATTGAGTTGTATCAAATCTTCTGAAATAACTTCCTTTGTACTTCAGTTGTGCATACTGAGAAAACTTTAGTTGCATCAGCCTCTAAGTATAACTCATATAACATTTAATAACATTTCATAGCATTATTTAATCATTTTGTCACATTATATCATGACATATTCATAATCATAATTATAACACATCATGGCATAGCCTGATTATAACATAACATATCATAGTTAAGTTAGTTTATTATAACCCTTTCATAAATAAAATCCTAAATGCAACTGGAGTTGTATTCATAATCATATTGGTATGTGATCCAGTAACCCTTTCTTGCATAAAGCAAGGCTTTCCCTTTCTTGTAAAATATTAAGTAATCATTTCTTGTATAAAGCAAGGCTTTCACTTTCTTGTAATATATTCATAATCATATTGGTACCTTGCAATACTTGTATTCCTTTCTCGCCATGGTAGCAAGACTTACCCATTTCCTGTACAAGACAGGACTTAGCCTTTTTGATCGTAAATCAAGAGTTAACCCTTTCTTTTTATACAACAAGACTTAAACATTTTCATTTCTTATCAATTAGAAAAGATTTTTTCATATATACATATATATATATATATATATATATATATATATATATATATATATATATATATATATATATATGTTTTACATTATATACCTCTTTCTTTCCTAAATAGGAAGCCTTTATTATAACTTAATTATGTTAGTCATATAGGTATAATTATTACCCTTACATATCAATACATAATCCCTATCTTGCTTAATCAACAAGACTTAGCATACATGCTCTTACTTTTATATATGATTCCTTTCTTATACTTAGGGTTATTTGGCAACCTTATTCTGATTCATTAAGAGGCCTAGCCGAATAAGAGGTACTCTCTAAATTAGTCAGCATGTTTCTAAAACTTGCTCATTAAGAGGCTTAATGAACCATTAAGATGTGTCCTTTAAGTGAACCAAACACACTCTACCTTTGACCAATCAGAGATAAACTCTTAATGATCCATTAAGAGGCTACTAGGTAGCCCCTTAGTAAGACTTGACACATCATTCGTCCACCATTATTTTTTCTTAAATGACTACAAGACTTTAATTTACCCATATTATGCTACTATATGATACTAGTTATTTGATGATCCTTAGGTTCCATAGGTGTAACTACAAAAGGATGATTGTTTACAGAGGGCTTGGGAATTATGGAGGTAATATTTAGTTACGTGACATTGGGTGTTAAATCTTTCTAAGACATGTTACTTGCTGATGTATAATCTAGTTACACGAGCTCATGCTCAAAATTGGCTTCTACATGTGAATGTACGATCTATTACGAAAGTACATAGGACATGTGGAGTTCATATTTAATTACGAAGGTACACACTACTTACGAAGTTTATAGTTACTTTGTAGGTGACTTGCCTTTTGATTTCTAATCGTGTCAAGATTTGGGGAGATACTTAACCAGTTATGAGGGTATTAAGCACATACTGGGTCCCTACTTGCGGAGGAATTATTTTCTTACAAGGGTTATGACCCCTCCGTGTGTATATTCAATTAATCTATTTCTTCCCAACTTTATTGTTGCAAAGGCCAATCTACTTGCAAAGGTTCAAACTTAGTTACAAGGTTGGCATTACTTGTGGAAGTGTTAGCCCATTTACGAGGGCAATGTACCACCTACAAAGGCATTCTGACCTTCTCTTTTCATACTATCATTATCCTATCATCACATTATTGAATATGTAGATCATACATTCCATTGGTTAGAGTTCCTACATTCATATACATGCATGCACATACTCACATATTATGACAAATCCTTAGAATATACATACATAAATATTCACACTTTATGTGTAAAATATGTAGATAGTATGCACACCAGGCCAAATCATTGTCAAACACTTAAAAGGGGTATCCAAAACTCACCTTCAAAGCGAACATGAAAAAACCATAGAAAATGGTAGTATTCATCGAGACACTTCAAGCTTTAACCTTTGTACTTGAAAATCATCTTTCAATGTGAGATCTCACCATCCCTGAGCTAGATCCATACAAACATCAACAATTTTGATGTAAAAGCACTATGTTTTTGAAGAAATGTATCTTTATCTCTCTACCTCTTTCTCTCTCTATAAAGTTGCAAGTGAAGAAATGAATGAGATAAGGTGGGTGGAGGACACCTTACTATTTATAGTAACTTTTAGGGAAACATTTCCTTAATTTGACATCATTAGCCCTTTAAGTATCAATTATTAACCAGTAGCCCATTTTATTGAATGTAATTTACGTCCATTAAATCAATAATACTCCAAAAGAAAACTTAATAGTTCCACTAATTTATGCCCATTGTTTAATACTTAAAATACGACCCGAACAACCTGTTAACCAAACAACTTATTATGATTAAAATGATTGTTATGAGGTTAGGTTTTAGTTAGACTTTCAAACTTTAAACACACAAATAACCCGAACCGATTAACCTGAAACCCAAATACCTAACACGATAAAAGCATGCCTATGTTGTAAGCACACGAATGGTGAAGTCTTGCCTAGGAAAGCATATGGACATTGTGAATTAAATATGCATTATCCATGTATATGTTAATCTTAAAGTAACGTTGCATGGTATAGCATAATAGAATGGTTTATGATGATTAGGAAGTATTATAAAAATGTTAAAGTAATGCTATGTTTTAAGTTAAAAACTAGAGCTTACTCGGGTAAGCAAACATTTAAGCTTGTTTGTTATATTGACTCAGGCATAGATTGATGCATTGATGGAAATCTCTTCGGCATAAATTGATGTTACCTGGCTTCCAAAGACTAAATCTTATCTTTATGCCAAAAATTTATATGTAAGACAATGTAATGAATGGTGTGTTTGAATTGTTCCGCAATGAATGTACTTTTCGTGATAAGAACTAGGGCTGTTCAAATAGCTCGACCTTCAAAATTCACTCAAACTCGTTCAATTAAAGCTCGGAATTTTGCTTGTTCGATTTTTGGATCGGTTGTACGAACCAAGAGACTCGGTTTGGTTTGAAAACGAACCGAGCACGAGCAAAGGTACGCTCGCTCGTCGCTCGTTCGGTTTCGCTCGAATTATTTTTTAATTTAGTTTTTATATATTATATATTTTTAAATTATTTTACTTATTTACCAATTATCATTATTTTAATTATTTAGTCAAAAAGTCAACAACCCAAAATGTAAAAGCCCAATCTTCTAACCACATTGTCACTTCACAACCCTTTAACCATTTCACCCATCACCTCTACCAAATCACCAGCCGTCCCCCAACTCCCCCACCTCCCCGCCGACCACCGACCCCCGACCTTCGGCAGTCCAACCTACGACCCCCGACCACCGGCAATCTGACCTGCAACAGTCCGACCTCGCATGCCTGCCTCTGAGAGTCCGACAGTGCATCCTCACCTCCTACAGTCCGCCTCCAAAGTGTGAACTCGCATCCCTTCCGACCTTAAGTCCAACCTTGTTCGGTTGTCCCTAATCGTGATATATTAAGGTTAGATTTTTCTTTAATATTTTAGTTTTTAAAGAACATTTGTAGATGTATTGGGGAAGATACTAGGGTGTTTATCACTATTGGCACATGATATGATGAAATAGCAAAAAGATAGAAGCTTTGAGCATCAGAATTTGACACCAAAAACTGGTGTTCTTAAAGAATATTTGCAATTGAATTATGATGACAAGCTGACCAAAGGAAGATGCACCGGGAGCCTACTTCTATCTCATCAGAAGCAGGCGCATAGGCTATAGAATATAGAATCTCACCTTCTACCTTATCAGCTACTCTAATTTTGAGTTGGTCATAGGTTGAAAGTTTTTGGGCTCACTTTGCGGGTCAGAACTATTGGAAGACAAAAAAAAACTTATTTAGACGAATAGTGTGCCGATGCCATTACCCTCAAAAAGCCTACATTAGCAGTGCGGGTGAAATCAGATAGAAACCAAGTCCAAGAAGGCCGAGGAGGCCCTGGGGTAATAGAACAAGGGAGGAAGAAAGGAAGGAAGAAAGGAAGGAACTTTGGTTCCAACTTTGCAAAGTTAAACTTTTTCCAGGTTAGCTTGTTTACCAGAGGCCTCGTTTTCAGGTTTGATAGAATAAAGAGTAGAATAGATCTCTCTTCTTAAAGTGTACAACACTTCCCGCAAGGTTCACACCGTGGAAAAGGTTAAACGTCATCTCTATCAAATAAATGATAATACCTGTTGCTGATCCTCATCTTGTACTTGTGAACAGCAGTAGAGGCTCCATATGATAGGTTATTCCAGAATTAATGAGAATATTTCCGAATAGGAGACTTCCTTGCACTATCGTGAGCCCCTTATAAAGAAAAGTTTGACTTGTAAAAAAAAGACGTGAGTGTCCCTAAAACTACGCCCTTGTTCTAATTGTACAAGCTCGTTTAAATTGTAACACGAGACCGAGCAAAACCAAGCGGTTGGTTAAAACCGAACTGATTTCGAGCACTAAGTTTGCGCTCCAATTTGTAAATTCAAACCGAACCAAGCCGCTTAGTTTGAAAATGAACCGAGTATGAGCAGAGTTGCGTTTGGTTTGGTTCGTGAACAGCCCTAAAAAAACCTTCAAATGAATGTGCTTTTTGGGATAACAAGTGTGAGATGTCACGGGTATGTGGTCTTACAAAACATCGCCCTGGGGCATGAGTGGGGTGTCGCCCTCCCTAGCATGACCACGATCACAGCCATTGGACATGTTCTTAGCAAAATCATTTAATTTGAGCTCGAATAAATGGACGCCATGTGTTCCTGACCTTGCTTAATATTTAACTTAATACTTAATTTAAGCATTACTTTGATTTTTATCAAATAAGTTGTGCTCATTAATCTCAAACAAAAAAAGCAAATACAAAATCTTATTTATTTTTGAGTTAATTACACAAATAGTCCATGTGTTTTATTCAAAATAACAGGTTTGGGTACTAAGATTTTCAAGTAACAGGTTTGGGTATTGTGCTTTCAGTTTTGTAACGAATTAAAGTATTAACACTAACAGACGTTAGCTTCTTTGTTAAATTTAAGGGTATTTTTGTCTTTTCACTTTAAAAGGACTTTTACTGTAACTTAAAGGGACTGTTTGTGTCATTTAATAAATAAAAAGGACTGTTTGTGTATTTTAATATATATATATATATATATATATATATATATATATATATATATATATATATATATATATAAACACACACACACACACACACAGGTTCCAGAATAATTTCCTCACCGCCACTACTACAACCCGTTCCCATCGCTATTGCAAGTCCCCACCACCGGCCACCACCAATGCCAATCGCCACCGCCAGCTACCGCCCAGTCACAATGTCCTCACCACCACCATCACCTTCTGCTCCTTAAATGAAACAGCAAGAATACTATCAACACCATCTTCATCGTCATCTTTATCACCACCACCACCGGTACCAGAATCGCACCATCCATTGCCTCTTCATCTCCATCGAACCACCAATGCTATGTACAAGCCCTAGAATCAAGAATCTCCAATTTGGTAATGCTTCTAGATTTGAATTTTAGGGTTTTGAGAAAAAGCTTTAGGTTTTAAGGGTTCTGAGAAGAAGATTGTGACAGAGATTATGTTGGTTGGGGTCACATCTTGTATCTCTTTTTAATCGCTATTGGTGGTGTCGGTAATGGTTGGTATGGTTATGGTCAGACGAAAGAGAAGTATCTAATAGAAGGGAGGTTTGTTCAGGGTTATGGATTTAAGAAGCATTACACACACCATCACTAAATCAAATCATAAAGGAGTGGTGATGATGGCCAAAGTGGTGGTGGCGGTTTTCCATTTTGATGAGTGGGGGTGGTGGCCGGTGGCGGTGGCGGGGGCTGGGGGTGAGAGCTGACGGTGGGAGTTGGGGGTGGTGGCTGACGGTGGGGGCTTGGGGGGTGGTGGCCGGCAGTAGGGGCTGGGGTGGTGGTGGCCGGAAGTGGGGGCTGGGGTGGTGATGGCTGGCAGTGGGGGCTGGGGTGGTGATGGCAGGTGGTGGAAACCAGCAATGGGTGTCTTGTACATTTATGTATACACACATTTATATATATATATATATATATATATATATATATATATATATATATATACACACACACACGTAATTACACAAACAATCCTTTTTATGTATTAAATGACATAAACAGTCCCTGTAAGTTAAAAATACAAAAATATCCTTAGATTTAATAGAAAAGTTAACGTCTGTTAGTGTTAATACATTAACTTGTTACAAATTGAAAACACAATACCCTAGCTGTTACAAAAAACTCTTAGTACCCGAACCTGTTATTTTCAATAAACCACAGGGACCATTTGCGTAATTAACTCTT
Source organism: Flaveria sonorensis (assembly GCA_025506505.1). Taxonomy (NCBI): domain Eukaryota; kingdom Viridiplantae; phylum Streptophyta; class Magnoliopsida; order Asterales; family Asteraceae; genus Flaveria; species Flaveria sonorensis. The sequence continues at coordinate 63,901,849 of CM046433.1, read as the reverse complement.
TATTTTTTCTTATTAATGTGCAGATATGAATTTACCAAAAATAGTGTTGTTTAATAAAATGTTTTTAGTATCGTAAATGTTTTGAAACGTGTTTGGATCGACATTTCTAACGATAAGTTATTGTCTAAAACCAGATGTTAGTTTAAAACTATTTTTATAATAAAAATATGTAAAAAGTGACTAATGACAATAATTAACTAGTCATTAAAAACTAGTCACACTTGTTAAAATATAACACATATTAGTGAATGTAAGTGTGATTGCTTACGTGAAGCCTACAAGGATTACTTATTTTCCGCTCACTAACCCATAACGTGTACTTACGGCCATAACGAGTCGTCCCAATTTCCCTTTTTATTCGGAGTACATCACCGTCACGTTGGAACTTTTTATTTTCTCCAATTCTTCTCCATTTTACACAAAATCATCTCATTTTACACTAGTTTTCCCGTTTGACCCAGAAAAAAAGAAAAAATGGTGATGTGGAGTCAGTGATGCCTGGGGTTTTTCATCAGGTCAAGACTTTTTAAGGCTCACAGGGTCGGGGTGGTGTTCCCACCTAAGGTCGGGTGTTCCCCACCCTCTATGATGCCCACTCTGTGCCCTCTAATTGCGTATTCTTTCTATATTCAAAATTACAATGTTTAGTTTAAATGATTGAGATAAGATAACTTAACTTTATTAAAATAAAAAATAAATCTTGAGTTTAAATTTCATCTGTGATAAAAAAATATATATTTTAATTGAATCAAGATTTTCTCTTACTAATACTGTCAATAAACCGTTAAAAATCGGTTGTAGTAGGTTGGACTGGTTTGGAAGTAAAGTATATTTTTTGAGTCTGGCCAACTAAATTCTCTGTCAAACATTTTAACCCCATAATTTACAAAAATACTCATGTACTTTCACATAGTTACGCACAGAACAAATAAAATAATTTTTCAAGAGTTTCAATATTACCCCCTTCGTCTTTCCCTGACCTATTTCGGGTCCAACGAGTTTGTCTATTTACAACTATGATCCTAAAAGATATAAACGCTTGCAAATTTAGACCGTAAACTTTTTAAACTGTATTTACTATTACATTAATTTTCCTCGGTAACCGATCTCGGCCATGGTTTCCCCGATCAAGATCCGGCTCAGACTCGAGTTGAACCATCAAGTCTTCTAGTGAAGACGGTTTGTGTTTTAGTAGCTCGTGAAGGCTCGGGTTTAAAACCAGTTCGGCCCAGTCTTCTAAACTTGTTCTCCCAAACCATAGCCCGCTTACTATGTTGTCTAGGGTTGCTTCATCGACCTCGATGGGTAGTTTCTCCTCAAATACTGTGGAAAATGTGTTTTTGACTGTTATCTCGATTTCATGACGGATCAACCCGAATTGAACCGGTTTGAACACAACCGTCACGTCACTTGGGCCCACAAGCTCTTGTGGTACCAAAACCGATGCACTTGCAAAATGCAGATTTTCATATCCTTGCTCGACAGTTAGATCGCTTGTATCCGTCCGCTCTTCCTCGCCATCCACCGCAAGGTTAAGATCAAGCGAGAGACCAGACCCTACTTTCTTTTGCTGTTTTGGCGACATATCTACCTCGGGCAGCCAATCGGCTCGCCTTTTCGATCTTTTCTCACAAAGAGTTAGCTTTAGTTGCCAGTCACAGGTTGAAGACGGATGCAACAGCTTCTTGTCAACCATTTCATCACCACTGTTCGTCGACCAATTCCCCGTTAACACAAATATAATGTTCCCGAGGCTAACCTCACGTCCATAAGAATCCATCAGGCGGCCACTCTCCATTGCATTTTTTAGGCTCACGCGAACGAGCATATCTGCTTCATCGATATCCAAAAGCATAATCACTGAAAACGGGTTCCTACGAACCACGTCAACAATCCGATCCAGCATCGTTTTACCACGAACCCCACAACCCATTTCATCCTCATCACGCCTCGACCCAAGGCATATTGTTATCGGGTCAGCCCCACATACATGCTCAGCAAGAGCCGAAGCCATCTTCTTTTTACCGACCCGATCAGGACCCGCAAACAACAACCACAAACTACCCTTAGAACACTGTGTTACCATTGTTGCGATGGTGGAAGCCGCCTCCGGTTGCCACCACGCCATTTTCATCAGACCTTTGAGGAGTTTCTTGAATGAGCCCGCATCTACAGAACTGACTAATTTACCCTTCAGAGATCTTTCACCTTTCGCTCGGGGTTCAGATGAGATGCATCCTAAATAGTCCTTAACCGGCTGATCCTCATGAACCTCCTTCGGTCCAAGAACCAGATCTGTACGAACAGGGCTCGATGGAGTCTCTTGCTGCATATTCGGTTTATACGTAGATAAAATACTCATCCCCATTCTTCCAAAGCTCGAGATTTGACTATGGTTCGGATGGATTCGTGAGCATATATCACTCCATTTCTTCTGCAGTTCCTGATTTTTAACCTAAAAAAACTGAAAAATGAAACCAAATTTTACAAGAACATTTAAAACAAATGCATACCAAACCGAATTGAGTACCAGAGATCGACGAGGCTGTTTCGTTTCACTTTCGCCTTCAGTTTCACATCTCTCTGCCTTAGCAGTCCGCAACCATTGAGGTAGATCACTCTTAGCCTCAACAGACGATTTCTCGAGCTCTTGTTCATAATCATGAAAACATTTCGGGCAGCATGGTGATGGCATTTGTGCAGCATTGTTGAACGAATTTAAAGATTCAACTGAACTCCCATAAATCCCATTTGTCCCCAACCTATATATATTTCATAATCACTTGATCTTACATCAAATAACTTCAAGAAAATATAACTTCAAAGTTGAAATTATTTGAAAAATAGATGAAATTTTACCTGTTTGAAAGTGGTGATCTTGAAGAAATGGGCAGAGCTTGTAAATCCCAATCTGATTCCATTGATGGGTGATAAACTTGACACCTCAAATAAGTTTCACAAGTAGCAATTCCAATCAACCAAATACGACGGTTCTCTCCCCTGAATTTCGTCACTAATTTCGTCATCTCCGCCACACATTCACCGGCGATGTTGGTAACAACCGCCGTGGGCAGTGGTTCCCCCACCCATTTCAAATCACCCAAATCTACAACAACACTACTGTCACCACCATCGATTATCTCGCTCAGTTCTTTAATCTTCGCCGGAATTTCTGATTTCTCCGGCGGAAAATCGACGGAGATCACCTCAGCATTGTTGAACTCTGTTGAAAGCTCACCCTTTTGAATTCTCATCAAGATTTCGCTTTTGATTGATTCTGGCTCCGATTCCCCTACCATAATCGGGTTCTTCTTCGATTTCGACATGATTTCTATAACCCTTTTGACATCGTCAATTCGATTTTGATATGAACCGAAATTCCCCTGTTTTTGCTGCTGTAATCGTGGATTCAAATAAAGATTCGTCGGAGAAGATGAAGACACTGATGTTTCATCGTTTATTTGTAATCGTGGGTTGTAATACAAACTCCGGTTGATTGCCGTTGCCCGGAATCCGATCTGTCCACCGGAGATATTATTACTATTATTACTATGATTGAAGGACTGTTCGATTGTGGCTTTAACGGCTAGGCTGGAGAAGCCGGCTTCACGCATGACGCGGCTCACACTGGGGTCATCAAGAATGGAAACAATAAGCTGTTGAAGCTCCACCTTAACGGCTAACAGCGGCTGCTGCTGTTGCTCGGGGCACCCACGGCGTTGATGCGCCTGGGCCCGCTTCAACGCCGCCATGAGAGCGTTGGACACCGGCGGCTCCGCCACGGCCGGCGATGCCGTGCACGACGGAAGCCGTTCTAACGCCACGCTGAAACAGAGCTCAAGAGCTCTGCACTGAAGAGGGTGAGATGAATTTGGGTGTGATCGGATGCAGGCTTGCCGGAGGAACCCCGCCGGAGCGGCGAGAAGGGTGGCGGCGACGTGGAGCGGCGTCGTTTGGTTGTGGTTCCGGCGACCGGCTACAGCTATTGAGTGGTTTAACACGGTGGCTGCCTCCGGCGTTAGGGTTTGCAGGATCATGCTCAATCCTGCTCTCATGGTAACAATTGATTGGATCGAAATTGAGGGTTGATTGAAGTGGGTTTTGTGTGGAATCACGAATTGAACGGAACCCAGAAGGGAATTTGTGTGAAATGGTGAAGAATTCAAACTCTGTGAAATGGTGAAGAATTCATTGTCTTGATGAGAAAAGGTGTGTGAAAAAGAAGACCCCAACACTCATGATTCCTTTTGGCTTCTCTCTCCAGACATGAAAGATGGATGATGAGCAAAAAGATGGTTTTTCATAGAGAAAGAGTGGATATAAAAACAAAAGAAGCTTTTTGAAGAGGTAAATTTTCAAATTCTTACTTGTTTGTGTAAAGGAATTCTTGGGTTGAACAAAGCCGGAGAGAGACTTTATGGAGACTGGACGAGAGGAAGAGTTTCAGTTGCAAGTATTTTTGGTATTTTCTGCTTTTATATCTTTCTTTGTTTTTACTTCCATTTTCATATTGAAATTTCAAGTATTTAAGGAAATTTTACCATAAAAAGTGTTGTTTTCGTGCGAAGGCTACGAAGTAACAAGGATCATTGATTTAAAAGATGAACCATTCAGATTTAAGATAAAATAATAATACAAAAAATGCCTGGAGGGGTAAAATTAGAAATATCCTACAATTATTAACTTTTTTTAACTTTGTTTTGTTTTTGTAAACACATATAACTTTTTCATATGATATTATTTTTTTTTTTAAAATACACCATAAAAACAAGCATTTTATGTTCTTTAATATGAGAATGGTATTGTCATACTTTTCTTTAAAAATAAACAACATTTTTTAAGAAAACGTCTATGTGTTGTGCGTTTAACATGCGTGATTATTCACTAAGTAATTATCAATATGTGTAATTATAAATATAACTTGCATGATTATTATTTATAACGTGAGTAATTTTCTTTGCGTAATAATAGATATATCTTGCGTAATTATGAATATAACTTACGTAATTATGTACCTTTTTATGTGTAATTGTAGCGCGAACGAAACTACCCATCCGCTAAAAAACACGTGTCACGCTCTGGTGACTTCGTACGCTTCGCATGAAATTGTTGGAACGGTCTGCCCAAGACACATATTGAATTGTGTGGCTAGTGCGTTATGATCCAAGTCGGGTCATAACCAATAACAAGTTAGACAAACACCTACAATATTTGTTTTATGATATGATCATGTAAATAAATATTGACACTTGAAGTATTTAGAAATTGGGTTTCTAAATATTTGCACTAGTGTTATGAATAAATTATATGGATAATTTATTTTAAAGAGATAGTACTTTGTATTGTTATTCAAATGGTTGAACAAACAATACAAGTGTTTTGCCAGCATTTCTTCTGTTCATCCGTATTTACTAATGCTGATGTATTACTGAGAAAATGCGGATGAATGTTCCTCATCCGCATTTAATAATGTGGATGTGCATTTGGGGAAATGATTAAGGAATTACTTCATCCGCATTTACTAATGCAGATGACGATTTAAGGAAATGCTGATGAGACTGATCATCCGCATTTACAAATGCGGATGAGCATTTATGGAAATGCTTGAGTTACTTATCCCAATTTACAATTGCGGATATACATTTGGGAAATACGGATGAAGTTCCTTCTTCCGCATTTACAAATGCGGTTAGAGTTTGTTCATCCGCATTTACTAATGCGGATGAATATTAGAGAAATGCGGATGGGTTAAAGGGATGGGTCCTGCCCACTTTTCTCTCACTCTAAAATTCAGTTTCATAGGACGTGCAATATATGATTACATTCAACCACTCTCTCTGATAACTTACAACACACACAAAGGTGCAATCGGTGTGTGTGACATCCGGTAATTTTCCGTTACCAAACTCCGTTAGTTCCATTAAGTCTTGCATACACGTGTCGTGAGCACACACTAGTTGTCGTTGAACGTTGGTGACTTAATAAAATTAATAATGTTAAACAATAATTTTTATGTTGATTATTGGTTGTGATTATGTGATTTAAATATTAATTATGAATTTTATCGCGAAACGTGGAAACGTGTGTATTTACTTTGTAAATTTTGTAGCTTGTAAAGATAATACATATAATTGTTACTACTAGTTTATATGTTTATTATTCTAGTTAAAAACATTTTAAAGGAGTGTTTAAAAGCTTAATTTTTATAAAATACAAATTATAAGGGTTAAAAGGGTAATTATAGATTATTAAATAAAATAAAATCAAAACCCAACCCTAATAACCCCCCCTACGGCCGCGATCGACCTCCCCACATCCACAAACCTGCGATTTCAGCCAAGAACAAGCATTCACATCCGATTTTGGACCGATTTCAAGCATCACAACAAGTTAGAATCATCAATTGCGAGCCATTACACGTTTAAAGGTTAGATTTTTACATGTTTTTGATGATTTTTCATGTTGGCCGAAAGTTCCATTCGAAATCTGCAATTGATGGTCGATTGATGCTTGTTTGTTGTTGTTAATGTGTTTGTTGGGTAGATTACATGTTAATTAACGTCAAGTATGCAATAAAGGTTGGATTTTTACAAGTTCTTATGGGATTTACATTAGGGCTGAAACCCTAATTCGAAAATCTGAAATTGGATGTTAGTTGTTGGTTGTTTGTTGATGCTATTATGTTAGTTGGATTGTATAGATGCTAGTTAACGTCGATTATGCATGAAAGCTTCGATTTTGATTCATGGTTCATAGGTTACTAAGAATAGTAACTTTATTTTGCATGAATTGATGATTTGATGATGTATGAATGTTATGGATGTGTTTGTGATGATGATAGATGCTAGGTTGATGATATGAACAATTTAAAATCGAGAAGATGTCTTATAGTTCATACATTGCTAAAAATAGTAACTTTTGGTGTTGAATGTTGATGAATCATGATGATTAGGTGTTGTTGATCATGTTTAGATGTTGTCATGGACTTGAATTGGTATATAATTGATGAATTCATGAATGTAGTGTGAGTTGATGAATTTGGGATGAACTTTCCCAAAAGGGAAACTTTATTTGTGCAAATCCTTGAATTGGATGATTTGAGCATGTTTGGGATATTAGGACCATGCTAGTGTGTTCATGGATGGTTTCTAAGGTAATTAAATGTGTTGTTTAGGTTGTATGAATGTTGATTTGGTTTGTTACCTGTTTTGGTCTGTTTGTGGAAAAATCATGGTATGAGTTATATAGGTAAGCTAGGACTTTTGTGGATTGATGATTGATTAAGAATGAATATTTTAGATGTTATGAGCATGATAATAGTTGAGATTTGCATGGCTTGTATGATATCAAGTTGTATGTTGATCAGGTATGATATGCTGTTGTGTTAGTATTAACGAATTATCACCTATAATGTCACCAACGGGTCAAACGGGTCAACTGGGTCAAATGTGTCTTGTCTTTCTTAAACCTTGAGTCCCTTGGTTTGTAGAGCACTTAGGGTTTCATGTTGATTCTATGTACACGTGCTTATGTACTCTTGTGTTCTAGGTGACCTTTGAAGGTTGTCTTTCCCCTCTTTCTTTCAAGTTAAGCTCTAAGTTAATTCTTGCGCGCATCAGGTGAGTTCTTGCCCCACTCATTTTACATAATCTCTTTTGGGGGAGATAGCATACTGTTGATCACAAACGCTTTTATATATGAGTGTGTATAATATTGATATAGTGCTGGTTACCATGGGAAGTCCTCACACTTTCGAATTGTTAATATCGACTAGCGGGGAAATTTTGGGTAGTACTACTGGGTCTGACGAGCCCCACCTGTGTGACTCGAGGTCATACGGGTGTAATTTTGTCCTAACATATATTCGTCATGACCTGGTAAGTCATGACGGGAGGCACAAACTATCACAGTCAGCTTCAATCGCGAAATTACTATGATTAATATTTTTATGTTAATAGACTAGCTATCTATTGCAATACACTACTTAAGAATTGAAAACTGTTTATCGGTTTACCTATTAACGCAAACTCTTGAACTCACCAACCATGTGTTGACTTGTTTAGTATGCTATTCTCAGGTTAAGGTTGTCAGTTGCCTAGGAGCACGCACGTCAGCATTGTTGAGTTGTCTACATTTGCCTTGTTTACAAATTTGGGATTATTTTCATATTAAACAATTGTGTTTGGGGCGCGTATGTTTTGCGCATTCTCTTTACATACTACTTGTTTTGGGTTTTCTGGTTTTAAAAACGCTTCCGCAGTATTTTAAATGTTAACTCTGGATTTGTTTATTAATCATATAGAGTCGTTCTTGTTAACTAATGACTGAGATCCTGGTATGTCATGCGCCTCGCGGTAAAACCCCGCACGTGGATTTTGAGGGTGTGACAGATTGGTATCAGAGCCATTGGTTATAGGGAACTAGGTTGCATACACACACTAGACTATAACCGCATAGTTGTTAGTTACTCATCGCTTACTCTCCTTACTGTATACTCATTGGCATACGCAACACGTACTTCGCAGCATGGCATCGTCGTCCAGAAATTTAGGCAAGAGACCTGCACGATCTGAGTCACCTCCTACTTCTCCCGTACCGGATAGGGGATTTAACTGGCCTCGACATCCTTATCCTCCTGGCGAGATAGACTGGGATCAGCCTTTCATACCTCCTGAGCTCGATCCTCCGCGGAACTGGGATTTCTACCCCACCTACATAAACCGTATGGCTTATAGAGAGCGCGTACCACCAGTAGCACCTACACGACCTAGGACTAGGTCATCGACCGCCTCTACTTTGCCTACACTTCCTACCTTGAGCATCCCTCTGGAGCAGGCATTTGCAGCCCTAGTAGCCACACTGGACACAGAGCGACAGCGGATTAGAGGACTCACTGATGAGAACTCTGCATTATGATCTGAGATACGTCAGCTGCGTTTCCAGATAGAGACGCTTCAGGAGCGACTTTCGATGGCCATTGGTGGACATCATACTCTGGCAGGCAACGTGGTAGCACTTAGTGGGCGCATGGACGCACAGGATCACCATAACATAGTGCTTGATGATACGTTTGCTGATTTAGAGGCACAGCTAGCAGCACTTCAGGTTGTTGAAGCCCCTGCACCTTTGGTGGACCCTGATGAGGAAGACCCAGAAGAGGAACCCGAGGAAGCCCCCGAAGAAGAACCAGCAGAGATGGATGAGGACAGTGACGGATCTGACGTACTGGACTGATCCTACTTTCAAATGACTTAGACTATGTAGTGTTTCTTTTATTTGAAACCTATGTGGGAAGGGTTGTTTCCCACCCAACTGACAAACTTAAATTTTGACATTGATGGAATATTTTGTGACTCAATTGCAATTTATTTATCTTTGATTATTATTTTTGTTATAAATGTTGTGGTTGTGGTGAATACATTATTTCTTATTGTTTACTGTACCTTGATAAGATTAATGTGTTGGATGTTACTCATTATTGTAATTGTGAATTGTAAAGTGAAATATGGACGCACGTGGAAGAGGACGTGGGCGTGGTCATGGACGTGGCGCCGGAGGCCGTGGAGCCGGAGCCATAAACATGACGCCTGCGGAATTGGCGGCATTAATTAACGAACATGTTCAGGCGGCAGTGGCTGCTGCCCAACCGGGACAACCAGCAGGTAAATGATAACAAGAGGTTAAACTAATTATCCTAGTTATTTGTCTAGGATATCTGACTATTGTTTGGGTTGTCAAAACAGGACCACCACCATGTACCTACAAGTCCTTCATGGACTGTAAACCTCGTACCTACAGCGGGACGGAAGGAGCTGTAGGGCTTGTAAGGTGGTTTGAGAAGACAGAGTCTGTCTTCGCGAAATGCAACTGCCCGCCTGCTGATCAGGTGAAGTATGCCACCGGGACATTAGAAGGCGCAGGACTTTCCTGGTGGAATGCCCAGGTGCAAATGCTGGGTCAAGCCATGGCCAATGAACTACCTTGGGATGAGTTTAAGGGGATTATGACCGAAGAATACTGCCCCCGAAATGAAGTGCAGAAACTGGAGATTGAGTTCTGGCAACTCAAAATGCAAGGCTCAGAAATTGAAGCCTACACGACTCGTACTCATGAGTTAGCCACTTTATGCCCAGGGATGGTGAATGAAATGCACAAGAGGGTGGAGCATTATATACGGGGATTGGTGCCCGAAATTCAAAGTATGGTAACTGCCTCTAACCCCACTACCATACAACAAGCTATCCGAACAGCCCACAGGCTGACTGACCAGGCAGTTGAGCAAGGACGGTTACCTAAACGGGGTGCGGTGGCAAGCGTGCCCGACCAGAAACGCAAGTGGGATGGTTCAAGCAACAAGGGATCGTCATCCAGCAGCCAATCTCAACCTCAACAATAGCAGCAAAGTCAGCAACAGCAACGGAAGTTCGATAACAATCGAAGCTTCAACCAGGCGACTCCCTCAAATCAAGGACCCGGTGGGTATGGCGGAAGACAGCCGAAGTGCAACCGGTGTAACTACCACCATGTGGGTCGATGTGATAACTTCAAGTGCCAACGTTGTGGGAAGATTGGTCACGCAGCCAAAGACTGTCGGGGTGAACTGATGAAAATGCCACAACAATCACAAGAAACTCTGAAAGGTTGTTTTGAGTGCGGAAAAGAAGGCCATTACAGACGCAACTGTCCCCAACTTAAGAGGAATGGTAATGGCAACAACAACAATGGAAACAACAGCAATAATAACAATGGCGACAACAATAACAACAACAATGGTAATGGCAACAACAATGGAGGCAATAACAACAATGGAGCCAAAGGAAGAGCCTTCGTCATTGGCTCAGGTGAGGCTCTAAACGATCCTACCACAGTAACTGGTAAATTTCGGTTAATGGTTGTTTTGCTACCGTATTATTCGATACCGGAGCCGATAGAAGTTTCGTGTCCACTAGGTTATGTAGTCTTTTAAGTGATATGCCCTCAGCCTTAGAATCTAAATACACCGTGGAGTTAGCTAACGACACACAGATTCACGTAACGCATATTCTTAGAGACTGCAAGATAGAGCTTGCTGGTCATACATTCACCATAGATCTCATGCCTGTTACGTTAGGAAGCTTTGATGTGGTAGTAGGCATGGATTGGCTTTCCGATAAACAAGCGGAAGTCATATGCCACGAGAAGATCATACGGATTCCCCTTGGTGAAGAAGTCCTTACGGTCAGAGGTGATAGGAGTGGTGCGGTGATAGGCATCATTTCGTTCATGAAGGCACAGAAGTTGTTACGAAAGGGTCGACTGGCCATATTGGCACTCGTCATAGATAAACAGATCGAGGAAAAGAGGATAGAGGATATCCCCGTAGTTCGTGAGTTTCCCGAGGTGTTTCCGGAAGACCTACCTGGATTACCGCCTCATCGTCAAGTTGAATTCCAAATTGAGTTGACTCCAGGAGTCGCTCCAATTGCGAGAGCACCGTACCGGTTAGCTCCGAACGAACTGCAGGAATTATCCGCCCAACTACAAAAGTTGTTGGATAAAGGGTTCATCCGACCGAGTTCATCACCCTGGGGAGCGCCAGTTCTATTTGTGAAGAAGAAGGATGGTACATTTTGAATGTGCATTGACTATAGGGAACTGAACAAGGTTACTATCAAGAATAGATATCCCTTACCTCGTATCGATGATTTGTTTGATCAACTGCAAGGATCAAGCTATTACTCTAAGATTGATCTGAGGTCTGGGTATCATCAGCTGAGAGTTCGAGAAGAGGACATCTCGAAAACTGCCTTCCGTACACGATATGGTCACTATGAATTTTTGGTCATGCCATTTGGGTTGACGAATGCACCAGCAGTATTCATGGACCTCATGAATCGCTTGTGCAAACCCTATCTTGATCAGTTTGTTATCGTCTTTATTGATGACATACTGACATACTCAAGGACCGAGGAAGAACATGAGAAGCACTTACGTTTAATCTTAGAATTACTTAGAAAGGAACAACTGTACGCAAAGTTTTCTAAGTGTGATTTCTGGATACGTGAGGTACAATTCTTGGGTCATATTATCAACGAGAAGGGAATACATGTTGATCCTGCTAAGATTGAAGCGATAAAGAATTGGTCTGTTCCTAAGACACCAAGTGAGATAAGACAATTCCTTGGATTAGCGGGATATTATCGACGATTCGTTGAAGGATTCCCTAAGATTGCACAACCTCTCACAGCCTTGACTCACAAGGGAACGACGTACAAATGGGGTGAGAGTCAGGAATCTGCTTTTCAGTTGCTGAAACATAAATTGTGTAGCACACCAATATTAGCGTTACCGGATGGTAGTGATGACTTCGTAGTCTACTGCGATGCGTCTATTCAAGGACTTGGATGCGTCCTGATGCAGCGGGATAAAGTGATAGCTTACGCCTCTAGACAGTTGAAGATTCATGAGAAGAACTATACCACCCATGACTTGGAACTGGGTGCGGTAGTGTTTGCCTTGAAGATCTGGAGACATTACTTGTACGGTACCAAATGCACCATCTACACCGATCACAAGAGTCTTCAGCATATATTTGAGCAAAAGGAGTTGAATATGAGGCAAAGGCGCTGGGTAGAGTTATTGAATAACTATGATTGTGCTATTAAGTACCACCCGGGGAAAGCAAATGTAGTTGCTGACGCGCTGAGTAGGAAAGAAACTACTAAGCCTCGACGAGTGCGAGCTCTGCAACTAACGATTAGTATGCAATTACCTGAACAAATCCGTGATGCTCAAACTGAAGCTCTGAAGGTAGAAAATATGAGTTTAGAAGGGTTACGGGGAATGGAAAAGCAGCTAGAAGTAAAGGCGGATAGGATTCGTTACTTCATGGATAGACTATGGGTACCTCTACACGGAGACCTGAGAGACTTGGTGATGAGTGAGGCTCACAAGTCCAAGTATTCTATACATCCCGGATCTGACAAGATGTACCACGATTTGAAGGCGCACTATTGGTAGCCTAACATGAAAGCAGATGTAGCTACTTATGTGAGCAAGTGTCTGACCTGCTCGAAGGTTAAAGTGGAGTATCAGAAACCATCTGGTCTACTACAACAACCCGAGATCCCTATGTGGAAGTGGGATCAGATATCAATGGATTTTATTACTAAGTTACCTCGCACTTCTACGGGTTGTGATACAATATGGGTTATCGTAGATCGATTAACAAAATCTGCTCATTTCCTAGCGATAAAGGAAACAGATAAGATGGAGAAATTAACCCGACTCTATTTGAAGGAGATCGTTTCGAGGCATGGAGTACCGATCTCAATTATTTCTGACCGCGATTCTCGTTTCACATCACACTTCTGGCAGTCGTTGTAGAAAGCTCTAGGTACGCGATTGGATATGAGTACTGCTTATCATCCACAGACTGATGGTCAAAGCGAGCGTACTATACAGACTTTGGAGGACATGTTACGTGCTTGTGTGATTGACTTCGGGAATAACTGGGAAGTTCACCTACCATTGGTACACGTGACAACTGAGAAGATTGTCCAGATTAGAAACCGCATGGCTGCAGCGCGAGATAGACAGAAAAGCTATGCTGACAAGCGACGGAAACCCTTAGAATTTCAGATAGGTGACAAGGTTTTATTAAAAGTCTCACCATGGAAAGGCGTAGTTGGTTTGGTAAGCGAGGAAAGCTAAATCCGAGATACGTTGGACCATTTGAGATAGTGGAAAGAATTGGTCCAGTGGCCTATCGACTAGCCTTACCTGATTCATTGAATGGAATCCATGATGTATTCCATGTTTCAAATCTAAAGAAATGTTTAACGGATGAAACGATGGTCGTACCACTGGAAGAAGTTCAAGTAGACGAACAGCTACGCTTCATTGAGGAGCCTGTCGAAGTGATGGATCGTGAGGTGAAAACGCTTAAGCAAAGCAAGATACCCATCGTCAAAGTTCATTGGAACTCGAGACGTGGACCAGAATTCACGTGGGAACGTGAAGACCAAATGAAGCTTAAGTATCCTCAGCTGTTCGAAAAGACGATGCCAGCCGGCGAAGGTACTGATTTAATTTCGGGACGAAATTTCTTTCAACATGGGGATGATGTGACAACTCATCCAAAACTCACTCGATTTCGATTACCTTGTGCCAATGCAGTAGACCAGTGATGGAGCACTCACCATGTAACGCAATTTTCGGGACGAAAATTCTTTCAACATGGGGATAATGTGACATCCGGTAATTTTCCGTTACCAAACTCCATTAGTTCTGCTAAGTCTTGCATACACGTGTTGTGAGCACACACTAGTTGTCGTTGAACGTTGGTGACTTAATAAAATTAATAATGTTAAACAATAATTTCTATGTTGATTATTGGTTGTGATTATGTGATTTAAATATTAACGTGGAAACGTGTGTATTTACTTTGTAAATTTTGTAGCTTGTAAAGATAATACATATAATTGTTACTACTAGTTTATATGTTTATTATTCTAGTTAAAAACATTTTAAAGGAGCGTTTAAAAGCTTAATTTTTATAAAATACAAATTATAAGGGTTAAAAGGGTAATTATAGATTATTAAATAAAATAAAATCAAAACCCAACCCTAATAACCCCCCCTACGGCCGCGATCGACCTCCCCACATCCACAAACCTGCGATTTCAGCCAAGAACAAGCATTCACATCCGATTTTGGACCGATTTCAAGCATCACAACAAGTTAGAATCATCAATTGCGAGCCATTACACGTTTAAAGGTTAGATTTTTACATGTTTTTGATGATTTTTCATGTTGGCCGAAAGTTCCATTCGAAATCTGCAATTGATGGTCGATTGATGCTTGTTTGTTGTTGTTAATGTGTTTTTTGGGTAGATTACATGTTAATTAACGTCAAGTATGCAATAAAGGTTGGATTTTTACAAGTTCTTATGGGATTTACATTAGGGCCGAAACCCTAATTCGAAAATCTGAAATTGGATGTTAGTTGTTGGTTGTTTGTTGATGCTATTATGTTAGTTGGATTGTATAGATGCTAGTTAACGTCGATTATGCATGAAAGCTTCGATTTTGATTCATGGTTCATAGGTTACTAAGAATAGTAACTTTATTTTGCATGAATTGATGATTTGATGATGTATGAATGTTATGGATGTGTTTGTGATGATGATTATATACTAGGTTGATGATATGAACAATTTAAAATCGAGAAGATGTCTTATAGTTCATACATTGCTAAAAATAGTAACTTTTGGTGTTGAATGTTGATGAATCATGATGATTAGGTGTTGTTGATCATGTTTAGATGTTGTCATGGACTTGAATTGGTATATAATTGATGAATTCATGAATGTAGTGTGAGTTGATGAATTTGGGATGAACTTTCCCAAAAGGGAAACTTTATTTGTGCAAATCCTTGAATTGGATGATTTGAGCATGTTTGGGATATTAGGACCATGCTAGTGTGTTCATGGATGGTTTCTAAGGTAATTAAATGTGTTGTTTAGGTTGTATGAATGTTGATTTGGTTTGTTACCTGTTTTGGCCTGTTTGTGGAAAAATCATGGTATGAGTTATATAGGTAAGCTAGGACTTTTGTGGATTGATGATTGATTAAGAATGAATATTTTAGATGTTATGAGGATGATAATAGTTGAGATTCGCATGGCTTGTATGATATCAAGTTGTATGTTGATCAGGTATGATATGCTGTTGTGTTAGTATTAACGAATTATCACCTATAATGTCACCAACGGGTCAAACGGGTCAACTGGGTCAAATGTGTCTTGTCTTTCTTAAACCTTGAGTCCCTTGGTTTGTAGAGCACTTAGGGTTTCATGTTGATTCTGTGTACACGTGCTTATGTACTCTTGTGTTCTAGGTGACCTTTGAAGGTTGTCTTTCCCCTCTTTCTTTCAAGTTAAGCTCTAAGTTAATTCTTGCGCGCATCAGGTGAGTTCTTGCCCCACTCATTTTACATAATCTCTTTTGGGGGAGATAGCATACTATTGATCACAAACGCTTTTATATATGAGTGTGTATAATATTGATATAGTGCTGGTTACCATGGGAAGTCCTCATACTTTCGGATTGTTAATATCGACTAGCGGGGAAATTTTGGGTAGTACTACTGGGTCTGACGAGCCCCACCTGTGTGACTCGAGGTCATACGGGTGCAATTTTGTCCTAACATATATTCGTCACGACCTGGTAAGTCATGACGGGAGGCACAAACTATCACAGTCAGCTTCAATCGCGAAATCACTATGATTAATATTTTTATGTTAATAGACTAGCTATCTATTGCAATACACTACTTATGAATTGAAAACTGTTTATCGGTTTGCCTATTAACGCAAACTCTTGAACTCACCAACCATGTGTTGACTTGTTTAGTATGCTATTCTCAGGTTAAGGTTGCCAGTTGCCTAGGAGCACGCACGTCAGCATTGTTGAGTTGTCTACATTTGCCTTGTTTACAAATTTGGGATTATTTTCATATTAAACAATTGTGTTTGGGGCGCGTATGTTTTGCGCATTCTCTTTACATACTACTTGTTTTGGGTTTTCTGGTTTTAAAAACGCTTCCGCAGTATTTTAAACGTTAACTCTGGTTTTGTGTATTAATCATATAGAGTCGTTCTTGGTAACTAATGACTGAGATCCTGGTATGTCACGCGCCTCGCGGTAAAACCCCGCACGCGGATTTTGAGGGTGTGACAGTGTGCTACTGTAGCTTTTCTCTCGATCGGTCGAGGAAAACCAAGAACAGAACCCGATTCAAGAAAATCCTAGTAATCTGGTGTATTGTTGGAGGCTTGGGGTAGACAAGCTGGAGGTTTCCTGCTTTAGAAGCTGCCAATCAAAGATATTTTTCCTCTGTCCCATTCGACAGGTAGATTACTAAACACCCTATGGTTGTTTGTAAGCATGATTTTTCATATAACGATCCATTACAGATTTTCTTTTAACAGATTTTATAAATTGGTTTATATATATGAACTATAACAAGTTTTTCATCCCATTCCACTGCGTTTTCAGTTTATAAGGATAAAATGACTCTGATAAACTTGTGAAAACCCAACAGTGGTATCAGAGCCGGTTATATGGATACATTCTTCATCTGGACTGAATTCTCGGTTTCTTGCTATTATTCACCAACAGACTAAAAATCCAGGTCTATGTTTCCCTTGTTTTTCAAGATTCTACTTTACATGCATATTGTAATATTGAAAAATTTAATCATTTGGATGACTTAAGTTGTTTGGACAAGAATCATGATATTCGGTTTGTTTATAAATTAACCGAAAGTCTGTGCTTCAAGGGGAAAACTCTCGGATTTTGCTTACATATTTGGATATGTCTCTTGATGTTCATAATCTAGCCGAGACCTAGTGTTTGGTTGTGTTATGATTTTTATTTAATTATTCAAAGGGTTGTAATAATTAAATTTATTTTTTCTTCCTATTGGCTATGTAATTTATTTTTTTCACTTGGTATGTAAAATAAATAGATTAGTTGCATATCACTTTTACTAGAAAATATATATAGGATATATAATTTTATAAAAGAAGATGCAACAAGAATGTTTTTTGGTTTGAGCGAATTTTGTGTCCAAAGGGCTTTATAGCTCTTAATGGGATTTAAGCCCAATAACCAAAAACATATTTTAAAGGCCCAAAGGGGTTTGGTGCAGAATTTTAAGTCCATTTGGAAGCTCAAATCGAATGGGAGAATCACAATACAAAGTGGACACTTGAAGCATTTGGATGCTGGATCAAGTGGGAGTTCATCGACACAAGTGTTATCCTTATGATGGACCTATTAACTCACTTGTTTCGGCCAACAAGTGATGTTAAATTACTTGGCTATGGTTATGAACTTGTTGTTGTATGTGTTGCTTGTATGGTTGATTTAATTTATTATTCATGTGATATTTGGATATGCACTATTAAACAATTTCAAATCAACGCCAAGCTGCAATCAGTTCTTTAAGAAACATTAACATTGGTAATAAAATGGTTTTATTAAAGGTTAATGTTTTCGCAATAAAATTGGGTTTTATTAAAAGAACTTTTGAAATTGGTTTCACTCGTGTACCACGCATTTGAATGCATGCAAATGTAAGGTACAAAATGTTTTCATAACTAGAATTAATGGAAACAAAATCCCTTTTAAACAAGTTTAACACCATCCTTTTATACAACACTCGAATCAATTGGAAACTATTTGTGGGATAAAGGTCACCTAACCACATTAAGGGAACTTGTGTGTTTGAGGTGGGTTTAACATATTTGTGGGATAAAGGTCACGTAACCACCTGTATGTGTAAACTCACACGTGTGCGTAAGTAGGACGACTTGAATTGGAAACCATGTGAATAGGGTCACCGAAGCATGGCGTACAATGGTGTTGATGGGATTAAACATGCCGACTAAACATAAAGATGTTTAACCGATCTCATAAACTAGAAGTTGCAAAGGGTTGCAATTGTCAAAAGTTGACAACCTTGTTAATTTAAATAATGGGATAAAGGTCACTAAACCATTATTTGAATGTAACGTTGGATTCTAGATTTTAGTTATTAATTGTCTATGAGACATGAAAGGGTATTAATAGTTAAAATGTCTTTTTTATAAATACTAAAATTGAACTTTGTTTATATTGTAGTTATGGCCGCAAATAATAACAACGCTACCTCCCCGACCGTCCATAACCTATCAATGAGAACTATTCTTGAAAAGGATCGTCTAAACCACAATAATTTTATGGATTGGTTTTGAAACTTGAGAATTGTTCTCAAGCAGGAAAACAAATCATACGTGTTGGACGATCCTATTCCCGATGAACCCAACATTGATGTTGTTGATGCCTACGAGGATTGGGTTAAGCACACTGAGGATTCTGTGCAAGTTTCTTGCCTCATGTTGGGAACCATGATTCCCGACCTTCAAAAGGATTTTGAACATCATGGGGCATACGACATGATTACCCAGCTGAAGGAAATGTTCCTTCAACAAGCAAGGGTAGAGCGCTTCAAAACGGTTCGAGCGCTTCATGCATGTCGAATGGAAGAAACCTAATCTGTATCATCTTATGTGATAAAGATGAAAAGCCATATTGATCGCCTCGAAAGGCTAAATTGTACCGACTCAAAAGAGTTAGCCACGGATTTGATCCTCAATGGTCTAACCAAGAAGTTTGAGACTTTTATCATGAATTATAACATGAATGGATAGGACAAGAGCATTGGGGAACTTCATGCAATGCTCAAAATAGCTGAGGCAGGGATGGGTAAAAGGGTTTTACCAGTTCTCACGATCAATGAGGGTGGTAACAAGAAGAGGCATCACCCCGAACCTAAGGCAAATATTGCCAAAGGCAAGGGGTACATCAAAGGAAAGGGTAAGGGAAAGACTAAAGCGGAACCACCAAAACCGAGGCTTAAGAAGCCAAAGGTTACGGAAAACGATCCATGCTTTGAGTGTGGTGAGCTAGGAAATTGGAAGAGGAATTGTCCAATCTATCTCAAGGAGTTGAGAAACAAGAGGGATGCTGGGCAGACCTCAGGTACAACTTTCATGATCCATATTAAACTTAATGTTATTTCCTCAAACACATGGGTATTAGATACCGGATTTGGAACTCATATTTGCAATTTGTTGCAGGGGTTCAAAAGAAATAAGCATTTTAAGAAGGGGGATACCAGTCTCTATATGGGAAACAGAGCAATGGTTGATGTCGAAGCCCAAGGAGACTATATCTTGAAGCTTCCAAGCGGTTTGGAAGTCATTTTGAAAAATGTTTTGTATGCTCCTAGTTTGACTAGGAACATAATTTATGTTTCCCTTCTAAAACAATTTGGTTATGTATTAAAGTTTGAAAATGATGGTATTTATGTATTTATGGATGATATATTTTATTTTAAGGCTATGCCTTTTAATGGTATTTATGAATTGGTTCATGATGACTCATCCTTTAATAACTCGTTATACCAGTCGAGCACCAAAAAACTTAAAATGAGTTTAAGTGAATTATATCTTTGGCATTGTCGTCTTGGTCATATAAACAAGAATCGTATTCAAACACTTCAAAAGAATGGTCGTTTGGAAGCAAATGAAGAGGGTTCATTTGATAAGTGTGAATCTTGTTTACAAGGAAAGATGACCAAGGAACCCTTTAGTGGTACTAACCAAAGGGTAAAAGACTTATTAGGAATCATACATTCGGATGTATGTGTGTCTTTTCAAACAATGACAAGGAATTGTGAAAGATACTTCATTACCTTCATCGAGGATTATAGTCGTTATGGTTATGTCTACTTGTTGAGACACAAAGATGAAGCTTTTGAAACGTTCAAAAAATCTTCAAGAATGAAGTAGAAAATCAACTAAACAAAACCATCAAAGTTCTTCGTTCAGATAGAGGAGGTGAATACCTTAGTGATGCCTTTCAAGATCATCTTAGGAGTTATGGGATTGTCTCACAGCTTGCTCCACCCGGAACACCACAGCATAATGGTGTGTCTGAAATGAGAAATCGAACCCTATTGGATATGGTTCGATCTATGATGGCTAGGAGCACACTACCTCTGTCATTTTGGGGTTTCTCATTGCTCTCCGCGGCCCGTATTCTGAACATGGCCCCAACCAAGAAAGTGGATAAGACACCTTTTGAAATATAGCATGGAAGGGTTCCATCATTATCATATTTAAAGGTATGGGGTTGTGAGGCTTATGTTAATCAAAACACCCCAAACAAGTTAGAAAGCAGATCCGCTAAGTGTATCTTTGTAGGATATCCCCAAGACTCGTTGGGATATTACTTCTACAATCCAACAGAGCAAAAGGTATTTATTGCTCGAAAGACTGAGTTCTTGGAAACTAAATTTCTTATGGAAGGAACTACCGATAGAACAGTGGAACTTAATGAGGATCGAGAACCACAAGCCGATACACGTTTGGTTGATACTAGCAATCATCAAGAGGTTGTTGATAATGATCAAGTGGTTGATCAATACACACAAAACGTTCGCAGATCTGGTAGAACTAGCTATCCACCTGAAAGATATGGATTTTTCATGAATAGATGCTGTGTAGTTGACTCGGATGAACCAACTACGTACCATGATGCAATGTCCAATTCGGATTGTGACAAGTGGCTTGAAGCCATGAACGTAGAGATGCAATCCATGTACGACAACCAAGTGTCAGAATTGGTTGCGCCACCGCTTAACTCCAAACTGGTTGGATGTATGTGTATCATAGTTCACAGATACGTGTATCAATATGTTTTTCTAAGTAATTAACCACTTTAATGTCACCGCGACAATATGTGTATCAAAGTTCACAGATATGCCGCATCACGCGCACTTAAATTTTTATCATTTATATATAGTAAAAATGTTACACAATTTCAAATAATTTCTTAGTCAAAATGTACTCTACTCGGTTTCATGTAAAATTTATATTAACATATAGATAAAGAAAAGCTTCACAACAATATATTCTGGATTCTATAACACATTATATTTTAACGGTTATAACAGAAAATCAAAATAACTTAAGAACTACCTATAATATTATAATATTAAAAATTAACAATTACTCTGGCAGCACGGTGCCAGAGTTCCATAGTATTCAGTTATGTAAGGATGGCGTAAACTACTCTCCGGTCACTTTCTCTTGTGAGGCGATGATGTCAGTGACGCATACCACCCTCTTCCCATCGGCCACTTTCTCTCTCTGTCTCTCTCCATCTCTTCTTAAAAATGTATCCCGATAAAAAGCTCTGGTTGCTACGTACACATACGTGTCTCCACTAGCGTAGAACACACATTCATAATGATGCAGGTACTGACCACGACACATGCGTTGACCATGCTACTGTTCATTATGTTTCCTAATTAGCATATAGGTATATATAAAAAAGAAAAAAACTCACCAAAGAAACCGTGCATATGCAAAATCGAACACGGGTTACTAGAGATGGAGTGTGTGTGCCACTTAGCCACCTTGGCTCTTTTGTTTGATTTCACTAAAATTGTATATTAAGAAAATAGCTCACATGTGTAAATAAAAAAACTACTAGACTTATCATTCACAATGTTATTATGTATAAGGGTGGAATAGACTCAATCATTTTGACCCTCCACTCTTCTTGCCGCCATCCAATAATATAATTGGCTGCAACTACTTCAATCTCGAGTTTATGAACATGATTCCCAACTCGATGGCTATATCCGAGGTGGTTGCAATGGTGTTTCCGTCAGGGGCAAACCCAGAAATTCTTTTTCTCACAAGGTCAATTTTTTTAGTTCTCGAGTGTTCCTTAACTTGATGTCGGAATTTTCAGTTTAGGTCGGGTCATGTCATATATATAAAAGTTGATTGATTTACGTTCTGAGATGTTATTGAAAGATGTTCTAAATCAATGTTTTTTTTTCAAAAATATCACATGACAATGATAGTTTAAGCAGTTTCTTTTCTCATCTCTCTACAAAACCCTAAAATTAAAATCAACTAATATGTTTTAATGTATATTTAATCAATTATTTAATTTTCATTTGAAAAACTAAAAGAAATCTAAATAGTTAAATCAAAACACATATGCTATAAATGTGTGAACATATAAGAAAAAGTTGATCAAACAGTATTAGGGTTAAGCTTTTAGGGAAAATATCACATAATAGCAATAAATTTTTAAAAATATTTCAATTAAGCCACGCATGTGCGTTTTATCCAAATTGAATTACTAAACAATCAAATCGAGTTATCTTCAGATTTTTTAATGTCAATAAGGAAATGGAGAAAAAAGATGTGGGGATGGGGATTTTCAATTTATAATGATATTAAAAAGCATGTTAATTATCTAAAAAATACCTAAAATCCATGTCACAATTTCACATCAGCATCGAAAAAAATATATATTTCCTGATTGAAATAAATAAAAAGAACATGCTAAAAAATGTGTTAGAATTAATAATTCAAATAAAACATGAAAGCTAAGTGATTTAATTGAAACATTTTTCAAACTTGAGTGACCTAACCGGAAAACTTTTAAAACTTGGTTGTTATTCTATAAAGTTACTTCTAACTTTTAAGTAAACTTTTACATATAAGTATGGGATAGTAGATTGGTAATGGCTTATTAAGAAAAATTAAGATTTTAATTAAATTAATGTAAGGTTATAATAGAATATTAGAAGGCTGATGCAATCAAAGAAGCCAAAACAACCAATAAGCTTCCTGCATGCATGCACTGATGTACAAGGTAGAAGTTGCTTCGGAAGTTTTACACTCTCCACAGAAAATATTCTAGTTGTAAAATCTTCCGAAGCCAAAGATGAAGTCTTCCGAAGCTTCAGAGACAAAGTCTTCCGAAGCCAAATGGTGTGAAGACTGATTTATTCCGAAGACAGAGAGGACATGCTTTCTCTGATCTACTTTTTCATAAAGCTGACATACTTTCTCTGAAGACTCACCAACTTATATAAGTTGATAAAAAGTTCATGCTTTTGTAAACTGTAGATTATGGTCTTTGGTCTGTAATTTCCTACTTTGTACCTGTTTACCTTTTTATAATAAAAAAGGATGTGAGCTATAGTATGTCATAGTCACTAGTCAAAAGGCAATCTGCCTTTTGACTCTACATTGATCTTGTTGTCTAGATTAGTGTTTCCAGCTGTCTTTTAAAGTATTGACGGTTGTAGGATGTAGTATAAAGTATCTCAGGTCCTTGTATTTCTTTTATGCTTTGTAACACTTGTAATAGAACTTGAGAGCAATATATAGCATCCTTGAAAACCATACTTCTCTGTTCTTGTTCTTAGTTCTATCTCATTGATTACTTGTGTTCTTAGTATCATCTCATACAAACCCGGTTCCTCATTTGATCTGTTAAGTGTTCTAAAACTCTTCTCATTGTGAGACTGATTGTATTGACCACCCTTTACACGGTCCTGCAATTAATGAAGGTAGTTTTTGAGAAACAATTAAACTAAGAGTTCGTTTTTCAAACTTAAGAGTACATGGAGTTGCATGCAGGGGAACCATTTAACGAATCCTCTCAATTTTTCCAACCCGAGAACACTACCCCTTCGGATCCGAAGTTTATCTTATCCCAAATCAATGAATAATCCCAATTTCTCACCACACATCACAAAGCATAATCATCAACACCACACAATACATACATGTAGATAGGAAACATGTGCGGAATTAGGGAAAGCATGACAACACCATCTAAACTAGAGAAAGCTGGTGAAAGTAAAAAGAAAGCTAATGTGCCGCTGATATGTCATATGGCAAAATGAAGAAGTCTGGTATCGCTTTCAATTTAATATGTATGTTGTAATATCAAAACTTGTTCCAAAACTGAGTGTGTTAATGTATCTAATAAATAGTGTTACTTGCATATAGTTCCTTTAATTAAAATGTATTTTTTAACCGTTAATTGGATTAATGACAGACTACTCGCTCACCCGATCATCTTCATTACTTGAGTATGAAAACTTGGGGTACTAGGCTGACACATCCATGAGGGGAAGCTCGTACATCAGTTCGTCCCCATTAGTGCCGAACTTGAAACCCCTCTAAAAAAACTTATTTTAAATGAGAAAATCTCTTGACCAACCTAAAATCATTTTTGTTGTTATATGTAAAACTTAAATCAAATAACTTCTGTTTAAATCAAATAACTTCTGTTATTTTAGTAATATTATTGAGATAACTCATATGAAACACATGAGGATAATTAGTGATTAAAAATGTATGATTAAGAAAAAATCGGGAGTGGAGTTCCGTCGGATAAAGGTTACCTTTTCAATCTTTTTAGGGCGTGAAAAGATTCATGGGTGAATATATCACTTTATTTTTAGTTTTTACTTTTTCATATTATATTTCTATAAATGTGAGTTAACATTGACCACCTTTTTAAGCTTCCCACTGTCAACCTTTTCCACGCGCTTACTTTTCAATACTCAAGTCATCGCGCTTTAACTAATTGTGACCTAGTGGCTTATAGCAAACAATTACCTGAAAAATCAAAATCATTTAAAGTTAGAGTATAGGAGTTTTTTTAAGTTAAATATTAGAATCCTGCTGCAGATTAGCTGGAGAAAGATAAATAAAGTAACATATAACAGTTAAAAAGGTGGAATTTTGATGTAAAAAAATGTTGTCAAAAAACTAATTGTTTCTAATTTTATTAATTAAGTTTTAAAATAAAACTTACCAATATATTCGTACACAAAAAATAACATTCAATATATAATACTACGAAATTTTATAGCTTTTGTGATATATAAAACTGGATAATATAAATAATATTTTAGTGACAATGTAAAATCTATACTTTTTCTATGTTTGATGTTCCAAAACGATGACATGATATTGAATATTTGAACTTGGAATTTCTTCTCATGCGATGCTACATGTTACCAACGGCACTTTCGGTTAGTTTTTAGGCGTCAGCGATTTATACATACTTGTTGAGGTTAATCACAAAAGAAAGAAAAGGACAATAGAATATCAAATTAATATCATTGTCGCTCGTTTTTGTTCAACAAGGACAGCTAAATATTAGACGTCAAATGGGTCAACTTATGTTAATATTACTTGATCCTAATTCACAATCACAGGCCACACAAAATGCTAAAACCTCTGTAAAACACGAACTTAATATGAAAAATAATAAGTAATTGGTTATATAATTTTTTCAATACTCCTTCTACATAGACAATTCTCCTCCGATGTACATTACAAGAACCTTGTCTAGCATTTTAGAACCTAACTAAAGAAATAATATATCATTTTCATAAGAGATTGTGTTGAGAAAGAACTCATTTAAAAGGCTAAAGTTGGTATTAAATTTCAATTTGCTGACATTTTCATAAAAGCATTTGTTGTTAGGTTTAGTTATAGAGTTCAGATAATTGAAATGAATAACAATCAGTAATATTTTTCAAAACAATGAAATTTAATTCTCAAAGTTTTATGATAATCTTTTTGACTCAGTTAAAACAAAACAAGTTTTAAAATTACTTTCTCAATTATAGTGTGAATTTCAAATATCTTTGACAAACCCAAAAATATGTTTGTTACGATTATTACATCATAATCTGTTGAGAAAATAAAGTGATAAAATAATCCTTATTATTTGAGAAATGATAGGAACTTACTTCATCATTTTCGTCAATATTTTCAGAACCGTATCGGACTTCGAACCGGGCGCTTTACTGGTTTGGTGGTGGGACCGGTCAGACCAGATTTAAGAGCCGGATGATGTCACAATTATATATATATATTTATATTATATATATAATTTAATATTAGTAATTTATGTGTGTATTTTATAGTTATATATAAAACGCAATAATAATTATACATCCAACCTTAAAATTCATCATCCGACTTACCCGTTAAACCCATTAAAATAAAAAAAAAATTAAAAAATTAAAAATCTGGTCCGAACCGATTCCCGGTTCAACCGCGGAACCGGTTCGAATCGGCCGGTTATTGAAGAAAGAAACAATTTGGGTTGGAAAGGACCGGTGGCCCAACCAAATCCCGGTCGGACCGGCCGATCCGATCCGGTAGTGACATGATTGATTCTTGCACATACATCAAATAAAAGAAAGGACAACATAAATGTATTGTATGATGTGTAAATAAACTTAATATACGTATAAAAGACAATAATTAAGTGGTTAAATGCATCTCAGAATTATGCTTTGAAAAATTGAGTCTTGTAAAAATTAGGTTGAGACTTGTGTGCATTTATAGATGCACTTTATTTCCATTTGTTCTAAAGTTTCTATATTCAAAGAGAGGAAAGATACAAAATATAAAAATCAAAGAGAAAACATCGAGAAAAATAGAATAAATGCATACTTACTATGATATCCAAAGTATGGCACTTAATTCTTGAACAAACTGAAACAGAATCCTATGACATGTTACCTAATGGAACGGTTCTTTCTGATCACGGTAAATCGCCAAGCCAAGTTGTGATAAACGCATCCTTAATAAACTTTAAGAGTGGGTATGTTATGCGATATAATTTTTAGTGTGGGTCCATTAATCTACTAAAATCTAACCAAATTATGATAAATATCACAAGTTATTGATCTATAAAATCGTGTTTGAGTTTAAAATTAATCAGTATATTCACAATCATCTTTGTTCTACACATACGGACATAAAGCTTGCAATGTGTTTATGAATACTTGGTTGGTAGGACCTCATTGTAAGTTTTATTATGTTTAAACTCAACATTGTGGAAGTTGAAAATTCAAAAGTCTTTTAAGTTTACGGATACCGAAATATTAAAAACTAGGCTAGTATCTTGTATAACACACATGTTAATAAAGAAACTGTTAAATAATCAGTAATAAAGATTTAGGATTGTAGAATGATACTTCAAGATAAGAAATGATTAAATTTCATGTAAGTGGTTTTTTAAGTAATAAAACAATAATTTCATTTTTTAACTTTTTAAAAATTTGTTTTTTTAAACATTTTGTTCAGACATTCAAATGACAAAACTACCTAAAAACACTTTTACCTTTTATAAAATTGTTTATTTAAACATTTTGTTGAGACATTCAAAGGATGAAACTACCTAAAACACTTAATCAAGAATGCAATCTAGCTCCTATTAAAACAGTCCAAGTGCTAAAATTTAAGTCTGCCAGCTGAAGACTTAATATAATCTGCAAAATATCGGCCGATAGACTATATCTGCCGGCCTGTAGTTGTATATGCTGATACAATGCTTTTGAAACAAACATATCAGTGCTCAAGAGTAGTGGTGCAACTATAACCCTATAACTGTAGAAGATCTACTCTACTGATTTGTTTGTTTGTTTTATACAATTGATGTAACCAATAGATATACATATTCTTGGTATGCCATAATATATATATCAATGGTTATAGCTTGTTGTTGACCCTAAACCTAGAATAGACGATCATGATTGATTTTGGTAGTTAGCTTTCTTAGGATCAACACTTCATACGTGTATAGTTTAGAAGTTGTTGGTTTTATCCACTTAACTTTGTTGTTACAAGTTTGTTATTTATGCAATATATTAAATGATGAACAATACTTTGAAAGAATATCAACCATTCAATTTATATTACAACTATATGTATGTTTGATTGTAACAGTTGACAGAGATTTTTCATCTATTAGTTGTTGATTTGAAGAAGTTCTTGTGAAAAACAGATCTAACATGTGTATCCAAGCTTTGCCTCTTGATTTGCTTGATTTTTTTCAACAAATCATTTATTTACTACGAGTCTACATACCAAGCATGCAGTTTTCAAATTAGCAGCCATAATTATATCTACCAAGCATGATCTGGAGAAAGATACTCAAACTAAGCCTCCTGTTCACTTCAAATGACTTTGACACCTAAAAGATTCGCATGGAAGAATTCTTAAGAAATCAAAATAAAAAACTATGGTACCCCTTTTAATAGACCATACATCTCTTGGTGCAAGTTTGCTTGTGAATGAGGTGACATGATTCCAAAAGATCACTCAAAGTATTCACTTGAAGATCTTAAGAAGATAGAGATGTATTCTAAAGCTCCGTGGCTGATCAGAATATGCACTCTAAACAGTATCATTTATGGCTTCAAGAAGTTCAAAACCGCTAAAAACTTTTGGGAAACATTAAAAGCCAGATATGAAGGTACAAAAGAAATAAAGGAGAATAAGAGAGATGTATAGAAACAAAAGTATGAAAACTTTAGTTTCATCAGAGGAGAAATAATAACAACACATATCTGAGATATGTTGAACTCGTAGACACTCTTACTGAAGCTGGTGTAAAGATAAAGAATAATGATATTCTTAGGAACATTTTAAGTTCCATTTCAAAATCATGGAAAGTCTTTATTGTGTCCATCAGAAGAACTGGGAACTTGAAGACTTTAAGCTTAGAAGAACTGTTTGGAATTCTAAGTGCATATTAGATGGAAGTGGATGCAGATGAAGAAACACCAGACAGATCTAGTGAAAGATGTAACACTTCTAGCTCCTATTCATGAATTTCACTAATCTCGGTAATCTTATCATCAAATCTTAATGGTGAATAATCAGGTGGCGATGATGACTTATCCTGAGTCACCAACTACTAAAAGTTCTTTTGCCTTACTATTTGGTAGTTAGAACTCAGCACCATCTACATCATGTCCTCCTCCCACATCAAACTTTTCAAATTCAACATTTGTTTTAGAACAAAAAAAACTTATTTCAACTCTCAGAAGAAGATCTGGAATGCATACATCCTAAAGGAACTTAATATTAACTAACAAATAGCCATGATATATTTCAAGGCTTAGCATTTGCAACAAAGAATTAGAAGAAAGTTTCAAAGGTTAAAGAAGTCTGGTTTTGGACTACACAAGAGTAAGCAGAAGTGTTACAACTGTAACCAAATAAGATAATTTGCCATAGAATGTAAAGCACCCAAGTTAAATCTTTCTCCACCGAGCACTCGAATTTTAAATCTTAATTAAGCTATAAATCCCTACCATCTTCTGTTGCATTAAGATACAGTGCTACAGTAGCAGCTAATAATGATCGCATTAACTAAATTTCAAATAAAGGATGTCTCACCCATAAACAATGCACTTATGGCAGGAAGTTCAACCTCTTCATCTCAAGTAATATTTGAACCTTTTTGTACTCCTAAATGTATTACAAAGGTGAACATGTATGGAATTCATAACTTAGAAATGGTGAATGATATTTTATTAGTTAACATTCTTAAATATGATTATAAGAAATCTGACCAAGATCAAAAGAAAAAGATAAAAGAGCTTGACAAAATCATTTCATCATTAAAACATGAACAAACTAACTTGAAAACCCAGATTAATGATCTTCTAGTAAGACTGAAATCTGCATAGGATGATCTAGCAATAGCAAAATCCTATGCAAACTGAAATCTGCACAGGATGATCTAGCAATAGCAAAATCCTATGCAGATAAATATAATGTTTAGTATGAAAATTTAAGAAATTACTTGCCTCCACTGAAAATTCCTAAAGTTGTATAAAACCAAGATAGGCTTAATGTATAAGGCTATTGAACCACCCTTTATATACACTCTAACACATAACCCTAAATGCAATCTTTTTGTGAAAG
Organism: Flaveria sonorensis; assembly: GCA_025506505.1. Taxonomy (NCBI): domain Eukaryota; kingdom Viridiplantae; phylum Streptophyta; class Magnoliopsida; order Asterales; family Asteraceae; genus Flaveria; species Flaveria sonorensis. Next base: position 63,871,691 of record CM046433.1, on the reverse strand, counting down.
AAGTGGTAAGTGCTAATCCCTATTATTAGGAAAGCTAAAGATATGAAGGTTGAAGATGCGAGCATTCAATAAGAGAAGATGGTCTCTCCTAAATCTAAGAACTGCAAAGCAACTATTGATGAATATACAAGTTGTAACAAATTGATCAATCCTATCATATGTGTCAAAGAAATAAAAAAAACTTGCAAAAGCCATTCATCAATAATTTCTGATGAGTATCACACTTGTTCTTCAAAATAAAAATTCACCAATGAATACAAGAGACTTTCTAGGGAACTCATGCAACAAGAAGATGCATGACAGAATCTATTGTACAAGCACCTCAAAGAACTCTCAAGTGAGATCTCAATCGTACGTTTAAAAGTCTCTTGTTGAAAAAAAATCAAAATACTCATTTCGTAGGGAATAAGTTTAACTAAGGTTGCATGTTGATCCAATCTTAGACAAGAAGTAAAGAAATCTTACACTGACATGGAATCAAGGTTTTTCACTTAAAGGTCTCCATCTAAAATTAGAAGAAATACGCAAATGTAGCATCCAAGGAAGAAGATATATTTGGGTGATTTTGTTGAGCCTGAACTAGCTCAAAGAGAGAAAAAGGATTTATTGCAAAAGGATCTGAAAGATCACGAAACTAAACTCGTAGCAGAGAAGCCCCTTATGCCTTGTGTGCTGCGAGGATGATCATTTGGCTAAAGATTGTTGCTATAGTCCAATGAGTATGATGAGAAAATTTGTTAGCCAATAAGACGCTGCGTGTTTCATCAATAAGAAGTACTCATCTACTAAAAGACTCTCAGCAAGGATAAGAAGTGTATATGAGATTGTTAGGCAACAAGCAAATAGGTATGCTAATAAGAAGAAAAACTTAGCAATCAAGAAAAATTTTCCCAAACCAAAGTAGTCAATAGATAAGAAGGCAATAATTTTAACATTTGGTTCTAAGTCAATCAATTTAACATTTTAGACCATCACCAAAGAGGCCAACTAAAAGGAAACCACAAGGAAGGTTGGCAGCTAGAAGACCATACCCAACAAAATCAGTAGGTAAAATAAAAAGCTCATCTATTGATAGAAAGTCCATCAAATTTTTAACAGATAGGAGATCATATGCTATAAAGTAAGGGTGTTAATGAGTCAAGTCGGTTTCATGCTACTCCCTATCAGATTTGAGAAAAGCTTGAATCGATCGAGATCAAACGATCTCTAGCTCAAACTCGACCTCATGCTATGGCTTGTTTACCATACGAGCTTGAGCCCAAATTATTAATATCAAGCTTGAGTTAGCTCGCGAGCCCAAACAAACTTTTTGTTTTTATATTTTTTATTTACGTATTAAATATATATAATATTATTATATGTAAGATTATGATAACAATAAATTAAATAACATATAGTATGTTATATATAAAAATTATGATTATAAATAAAAATAAAAGTAGTTATAAGAAATTATAAATATAACAATTTAGTAATAAACGAGATGAGCCCAAGCCGAGGTCGAGCTTGAAAAATTCTGGAAGAGTCGAGCTTGAGCTTTAAAAATAAAACTACGAACGAGTCGAGCTCGAGCTTTCTAAAATCAAAACGAGGCGAGCTAGAGCCGAAGCGAGCTCAAGCCTATACTCCCCTACTATAAAGGTGTCAGCACGTAGAAGAACATCTTCTAAAAGTAATATTTTAGTATTTTAGAAGGTCTAAATTCAAAGAAAGTCTGGGAACCAAAAGCATATGTCAATCAAGTTCGACAACCTTTAAAGCTAAAACCCATTCCTTACAAATTGTTGTTAATTTAGAAGAGTTTAGTTACTTTTCTCATTTTGAATGACCCAAGACTAAACAGGCTTGGTCCTCATTCGACACTAACCCTTTTAACATATGCAAGTTTATTCATAGGCTAAAGAAAACTTATCGATTGTGGATAGTAAATGCTCCCGGCATATGAGGGGTGACAAATGTTGCCTATTGAATCTAGAACCATATGATGGTGGGTATGCTGCCTTTGATAGTGATCAAAGGGGAAGATATATTACCGGAAGAGGAACTGTCAGTTATGAAATGATAAGCTTTAATACAGTAAATTATGTGAAAGAGTTTAACTATAATATGTTGAGTGTATCTTAACTTTATGATCAAAAGCACAAGACTCTCTTCACTGACCATGAATGAATTGTTCTCACTCATGGGTTTGTATTTCCAAATGAGAAAAATTCTTTTAACAACTCCCAAAAGAGACACTATATACATCTAAATATGAAAAATGCATCTCTTGCTAGAAATGTCTTATGTTTATATCTAAAGCCTTTGTAGATGAGTTATTTTATTGGAACAGGAGGTTAGCATGTGTAGAACAAACTTTTTTAAAAAAGGTTTAGTAAAGGCTTACCAAATAAGGAGTTTGTATGTGCTAATCATTATACTGCTTGCCTGAAAGGAAATAAGCATAAGTCTTCTCACTAGACCAAAAAATGAACTTTATCACAACTCCTTTATAATTGTTACACATGGATCTCTTTAGTCCAACTAGTGTGAAGAGTTTGGAAAGAAAATTTATCACACCCCCACTAAGGAGGAATCACGAGAATGCGACAGACGAGATCGTTATAACACATTGAATGTTAAAGTGATATACTATATTTCATTTCAATAACGTGTCATGATGTCACCCGACACGAAGGTGACTTGTGTCATAGCTAATCAATTCCATGACAAACAAAGTCTTAAATAACACCAAACTGAAGTCCTAGATTGGGACAACTACAGGCAAAACACATTCACTAAAATAATCCAACAATTTAAACAATGCATGTTTAAAAATCCAAAACCAAAAGTCTAATACATCAAGATTATTCAAACACACGAGACCTTCTAAAATCTCTAAAGTTTTTTACTCTATAATCCTCAAGCGTTATTATTACCTGAAAAGAATGCTAAAAAATGTTAACAATAGGTTGGTGAGTTCGTAGGTATAAATATAATTATGCCGTATAAGACTAAAGCAAAATCATTGTGTGTGTATTTAAGTACAAAAGTAGTAAAGAATACTCAACAAGGGCTAACCAACAATGTATACACTCCATGAACATAAACATGTCACAAACAACTAGATTATATTCACCTAAGGGCACGTCCCGACCAATTCAGTCTTATGTGCAAACAAATGGTGCGGTGTCAATCCATTAATACTAACAATATCTTCCCATGGTTCTCAAACTAGAGTTAAATATACATGATAAGAACATAAGGATTTAAGTATAAAAACACACACCTATAAAAAATATCTAGACTTGATCTTATGACTCAAACCACACACGACAATCTAATATAAGTCCAAAAATAAGTTTAAAAGTACGACATACTCTAAAACCTTTGAGCATGCTTTTCCCCTAAGTAAAACATATAATAAAAGGGTCTTAAAACTCACCCCAGTAGTAGCACAATTCAATAAGTCCATTAACACATCAACATGTAAGTACAGATATCAAATAAGATAGGATTACTAAAGGTCGATAATACCTAATCAATCGCTATCCATATAGTCTAATCCTTATTGTGAAACCAAGTACTTATTTTAATAAAGAACTTTGTTCATTTGTTATTTCAAGTTCAATGTCCTCCTTTGAAGTTTCCAATCCCGAGTTAATTAAGTTTGATGTCCTTATCAAGTTCTTAAAGTTATTCCCCATCCATAGTGTACATATCTTAGTTCAAGTTCAATGATTAACTATCCTTAGGTTTTCTTATCCCTAGTATCCACCATTGAAGTTCAAGTTTTAGTTATAATATTTCAGCATGTAGAGTTGATCGTGCATCGATCTTGGATAGCTTGCTTGGAAGTTAAAAGTTATAAGGAAAGGTCATAAATTAGACATCCTTTGGAAGCTAAGACCCTAACCTAAGTCCTAGAAAAAAACTTATCTCAAATGGATGAAGTATGAGTGAGATATGACCCCACGAACATAGTCCAACATTCCGCATGAATTTGACCTTCACTTTTGTTTAATATGTTTGGAGAACCACAGAATGTTGGATTAAGGTGAGACAACTTGGATTAGTTAAATCGGAGTACTATGGATTGCAAACTAAAGATAAAAATTACTACAATAATACAAAATTAGGGTTTACTAGTACTTGATAATCCAAATCCGCAAACACGCGATTCCCTTCATGATCCAACCATTATATAAAGAGAGGATAAACATTAGATGATAATTTTGATGAGTCTTGATGAATGACATCAGAAGCATGAACAAATAAGAACTAAGATAATCAAAACAATGGTTTACTTACCAAAGAATGTGTAAATAAACAAGACTTGATGAAGATAAACTTAAATGATGAAAACATCAAAATCAAAGATGATGGTGATGTAGATGTCGACTATGAAAAAGAACACGAAGGAAGGAGATGTTGTGGATAGAGTTTTAAGAGAGCACCCTTATGAAACAAGTTTTGAAATGTTAAGAATGAGAAAATCAAAGGGGGAAGCCCCACCCTTTACGAGAGTTCGGTTGCAAGTAAGGAAGGGGAAAGGACCTCGGGCCCCTGGCCCATGTTGTTCAATTCCATCTTATGCCATTCCTCGTTTCAGCCAATTTTTGGATTTTTTTAATTCCGTGTGTTTTTTGACATAATTGTTAAGTTAATTCAATTTTTTTTAACTTGAGTCGATTAGTAGACTTTAGGCAAATGTATTGGTGTTCGACTTTCGTTTCATTTTTAATATAAATTTTATATTCTTTCCTTTTCCAATTCATTAGTCCAATTCTAAACAAGGAACCATTGTGTCAAGTCCGATTCGGTGAACATTCCAATGTCACCAAGGCTAAAGCCTATTAGTCTATTTTAGGTCCATATCATACAATTAAAGTACTTCATGTATTTACATGTGTCTAAAGCACTAATCAAGTCCAAGTTAGCGTTAAGTCAACTTACAAGTCAAAGTCCACAATATGTCAAAGTTAAATTCCAAGGTCAAAGCTAGAGTCACGCACCTGTTTTGGTGACAGATGTCATATCACTAATAGTCATGATTTCACTATTATCATTGATTTAAGATTTTTATATACATTTAAAGTATGAATGCTTATGTTTAGACAAAATAAGAACTCACGCAACAATAATGACTTTTAGCATACATGTCAAGTAATCGGAAGTGTTGCCGAGCTTAAGTTGGAATAGCAAGAATAAGCTTACCTAGAATAAAGACCGGCATCCCATTTAATAATTATGTTATGAAACTTAAGACAATGATAGATTTTATATGATTGATAATACGAATTTATATTGTTTGTTGAATGATTAAATTATTTCCGCTGCAATAATTAATGAAAGTTTCATTTCGATTCTTTTGGTTATGATGTATGAATCCAGCTGTGCGGACTCCTAGGAACAGAACCTTACAAGAGCTAAATAAAAAAGATTAAAGAAAGGACACACTTGATTGGATCCTTAATGCTTTTGTAGAAGCTGATCTTCCACGTCCACATGGCTAAGCTGCTTGCAAAATTCTAGGTGGAGATATGATGCATACATTTGTACGTTTATGATCAAGGAAGTAAATAGTATAGTTTAATATTTTCAAGGTATTCATGATATAGTCAAAGTAGCTGTACATGATTTAGGTTAACGGATACATAATGGCTAAAGGCTATGGATTTGAGAACTTCTTAGAGAACTTCTTAGGGAACAAGCTAGAAGGAGGTTTGAATACATAAACCATAAGCTAAAGGCCAAAAAGCAATAAAAAGTGCTTAAAATATGATTTATCAAGTTACTCCTGCAGATTAAAAGGTTACAAAGCAAAATATCAAATGCTAAGCATTAGGAGGACCCCAGGGCTCTAACCGCACACCTGTTGAAGAATGAGACAACGGATCATAGGTAACAAGGTAGAACATCTTTCATTGCTAGTAATTTGATTCAGAAACTCTATAGGATGTTATATAGAAAAGGGATAATGAACGAGATGTCAGCTTCTATGAAGCTTATAATCTATAAAGATTAAGCAACAAAGATATACTTCTCTTGGAAAATATAAAATTAGGCATGATGAATTACTACAGTATATATGATTCTAGATTCTTCTTAAGAACATTAAAGCAAGTTATAGAAGCAAAATGATTGATTGGAGGGAAGAAAATGCACATAAGGTGAAATAAAGTTTTGATAGCATGAAGAGATTGTTAGGTTACAAAAAGGCTAATGCAAACCAAAAGTGTTCTAAGTTTTTGTGGGAGCGTGAAATAATTAAAGATACACATGAATTGTTTAAGCTATGCACAAGTAGAAATATTCGAAGTGTCAAGCTACGCATGCACAAGTCTTTTGATGCGCATACGAGCTTGTCATTGGTACACCTAAAAATTTAAATTATGGACTAAGTGTTTATGCTAAGCATAAACACGATGTTCTGTATGAATAAGATCCAGCTAAGTACAATGATACGCATTAACATATCAAAGCAACACATGAAAAACGATCAAAGCTATGCATGAAGTGAAGTCAAAGCTACGGATGGTTCAATGAACGTTGACCTTGTGTTTAATGACTTGACTAATTCTATATCTGACTGTTTCCTCATTGAGTGATTTGTAAGATTTCATATCGCAATTCATAAACGACAACTGTAAATTCTCGTAAGATACTTGTAAGATACGATCCTAAAATGTAGCATCTCCCAAGTTACACTAGAATTGTTGTAACAAGGGTGTTCCAACTCCAATTTGGTAGGTTTTAATGAAAATTGAGTAGACTCGCCAACTTCAGTTTTAAAAAACTATAAACCAAATCGTCAAACCGACAAAACGTTTCGGTTCGGCGGTTTAGACAGTTTGAACCAATTTTTTTATTATATTTATGAAAATGATAAAAAAAATGACTATTAATATAATGCATATGTATAAAACGACTATTAATATAATGCATATGTATAACTACATATTACCAAAATAGTAAAAGAGAAAATAAATACTAAAGGTAAATGATCGGTTCATATGTTAATCAAACTATTAAAATCATGTTTCAACCATGAATTGAAACATATACATATTACAAACAAACTAACTAATTGTTTTTATTTATATGATTTGATAGCTTTAACAACTTATGGACACCCCGATGTAATATCGTAAATTAATGATATGGTTTCTTATAACTTCACCTTATAGTATCTACTTTCCTAATAAACGAATACATTCTTTGACACATGTTACCATCCGGTTTCACCTTATAAAGACTTTCCCACCCAAGCCTTCGATGATCCATTTAGATAAAACGCTTGGATATTTTAACTCGTTGTTTATGACCTGGTTTCAAATTGCAATAACCCTAATAGTACTCATATCGTCTCAATCCGTTCCTCTCCATTTGACACCTAAGGATCTAACGATATCGATTATTTACAATCTCTGCTTCTCTTGGCAACCACAATCAATCGATCTACACTGCTACCATATGTATAGATTTTATAATTCTATCAATAAAAATGATTTATTAAATATCATGTCAAAGTATTATTATTCAAAAGTTGCATGAATAATATATTATGATAAGTTATATGAATAGTAATTTATAACTTTTTGAATCACTCAAAACATACAACTCCTAAGCAGCGTTAGCTTTTCTTTTGCTTTTAATTTTTATCTTATTATTTTGATACCATAATTAAATTTTAAGGGTTTTTTATTTTTCTTTTTTAACCTTTAAAATATAATGTATTAGAGAATTCTAAATTCGTATTTGCAACATTTTTACTTTTATCTATGTTTGCATATAAATTTTATTTGAAATCGATTTGGGTCAAATATGATATATATTTACTTTTTAAATCCGCTCTTATGCTCCTTAATGTTGATTCTGATGAATCTTAATGTTTTCTTAAACTTTGAATACTGTTGCGACGTAATTACATTAACCTATATTTTCATATAAATTTTATTTAAAACCAAAGCGCTACAACTCCTACATAACCCAATAATTAATATTTAAATAGTTATAGCTAATTAGCTTTATTATAATTGGTAGTGTAATAATTTGAAAGTTAATGATTTTATTTAAAGAGTAAAAAGAAAGGATCTAATAATTGAGTTGATAGAAGGATTGTGTTGGCTTTAAAACCAGTACTCTGGCTTTTCACACGCAAAATCTGCCTTCGCACGACTCTCACTTTTCATCTCTCTCATACTTTAGCTTTTCACTTCTTAAAAACACAAAATCATTATCTAATTTTTACTTTGATTAGAGATTTAACCATAATAACATAAAAACAATAAGTAATTGATTAATATTATTTATACGAATATTAGGATAAAACTTAGGGATGTAATTCATGATAGGACTAAAACAACACGTAAATAATTAGGGTAGTTATAGTAAAAAACGGTATTTAATCTAAAAAACATAAGAATAATTATGGACTTAACATGTATTCTTTTATTGTTTTAAAGAGGATGATATTTGGTCATTATGTCAAATAAATCAACTTATATAGTTATATACGTTCATTGTATCAAATATCAGTTAATCGTGTTATATGTTTGACATCATTTGTTATATTTATTAATCATTATGTTTTACTTTTTAGATCATTTTATGTTATTTTTATCATTGGTTCTATAGATTATATAAACTTGTTATCTATTATTGTGTGTTACAATTACAAGGGCATAATAATATACTTTCACCAATGTATTTATCAAAACTCATAGTGTTTACAATATTTTATTTTTGTCATTGTTTTTTATACGTTATCTAAACTTGTTGTTATCTATCCTTATGTTTTACAATTAAAATATACAATGATGTTATTTTAACAATGTATTTTTCAAAGCTCACAGTGTTCAACATAGCATAATGCCGATAAAAAAAAACCATAAGACATTGTGTTATTTTGTCATTGTTTGTAATGTATTAGATTAATTAGTTTTTAATTTATTATTATGTTTTACATATTAGAGATACAAAGTAATGTTATTCCACCGGTATATATTTTAAAATTTATCATTTTTGAAAAACAAAATAGTATTTAGAAAGACATAATAACTAATAAAAAGACATAATGAACTGCAATAAAAGACACAACGACAAAATATGAGTTTAAAAACATAAAATATTTATATAACAATACTGTACCCGTTTTGTTTTTATGATGTAATTTTTATAAAAAAGTAATATTGTATATAAAAGTTATGAATGTTTAAAAAAATTGAAAACTTGCAAAAACTCAACAAAAGTGATTATTTCTAAAAACCTTTTTGTACAAATTGATCTCAACCAATAATTAATGAGATAAATAATTAAGATTACTTATTACACTTTTTAGTTTTGGAAACCTTTTTGTTTGAATCTTTCTCTAAATAACTATGTTCTTAGTTTTAATGTCGAACGTATTTAACAAACTTGTTCTTCATGTTGACATGTTTTATGTTCAGGTTATGTATTTAACAAGTTTATCTAACTAGTCGACCCATCAACCTATTAAAAAATAAAAACTAGTTTATAAAAGCCAACAAGTCACCTCCCACAAAAGTCATAACTTGTCTTTCGCAACTTGTTTACAACTCAACGTTTAACAAATTTACCACTTAATTATAGTCCATCAACATATTTAGCCCGTTTAGATAATGGGTTTCAAGAGCCATGTTTGGGTTAAACGGTTTAAGTATTCTATGTTAGACATGGTGTCTTTGACGCACAAATACGTAAATTGTGTTCACATTTTTTATGCATTAGCCTTAAACTTGTCAACCAATACAATTATCCCCCAAAATAAGATATTATATATGGTAGTTTTAGTTTAACGATGCTCATAATTGTAATGATGTATTACCATTAACTGTATACTTCAATTAAAAAAATATTATTTTTTAAATTTATATTTTATTTTGCAAAACCTTTCACGTCTCTTTTCTAATATCTATCTATATTCAATTAAATATTTTAATTATTTTATTTATTTATTTCATTCACACCAACTCATTGAAAATGTAAAAATGATAGATGAATAATGATCCCTCAAATATGAGGGATGGTTTTGCTTTCCCCTAAAATACAAGGATAGATTATGGAAATAAAGGATCAGATAAAGTGAATTTCTTTTTTGCTTTTAAGAACAAAAAAAGAGGAAATGAATTTTTACGTTATTTTGTTAACATATGAAGACGAGGTTAAGCATAGGAAAACGTTTTTTTTAACGACAAACCTATCCTACTATTAAATTACTTCATATTACATCATTTCTGGGTTTGAACCTAGGACATCCTGCAGGACCGTGTGAAGGATGGTCAATACAATCAGTCTCACAATGAGGAGAGATTTAGAACATTTAACAGATCAAATGGGGAACCGGGTTTGTTTAAGATAATACTAAGAACACAAGAAAGTAATGACACAGAACTAAGAACACAAACAGAGAAGTATGGTTTTCAAGGATGCTGTATATTGCTCTCAAGTTCTAATACAAGTGTTACAAAGCATAAAAGAATTACAAGGACCTGAGACACTTTATACTACATGCTACAACCGTCAATACTTAAAAATATAGTTAGAAACACTAATCTAGACAACAAGATCAATGTAGAGTCAAAAGGCAGATTGCCTTTTGACTAGTGACTATGACATGCCATAGCTCACATCCTTTTCTAATATAAAAAGGTTTACAGGTACAATAGTTGGAAGTTACAGACAAAGACCTTAATCTACAGTTTACAAAAGCATGGACTTTTCACCAACTTATATAAGTTGGTGAGTCTTCAGAGTTGCAGCGGAAAGTGTGTCAGCTTTATGTAAAGTAGATCAAAGAAAGCATGTCTTCTCTGTCTTCGGAAGAAATCAATCTTCATAGCAAATTGGCTTCGGAAGACTTTGTCTCTGAAGCTTCAGAAGACTTCATCTTTGGCTGCGGAAGATTTGGACTTTGGCTTCGGAAGATTTTACACTTAGAGTATTTTTCTGTGGAGAGTATAAAACTTTTGAAGCAACTTCTACCGTGTACGTTTAGTGCATGCATGCAGGAAGACCCTTAGTTGTTTTGGCTTCTTTGGTTGCATCAACCTTATTATCTTCTAATATTACCTTACAAACTCCTCCTAGGCTGATGCTACCAAAACAGAGAAGTTTTTTAGATGTTGACAGTCCTCATTAGGATCAAGACCATGCCTTTCTTCATCATCTAGTCAGGATCCTTCAGACTTTCATAGTATCTTCTCATGTCATAAAGATTACGTAGAGAAAGATCAAGCATGTTTTGCTAGAAGTAGACATCTTGACCTCCTTGAACTCTGATAACATACCATCTGTCTGGATTAGCAGCAAAAGTCCAGGATAAGATGGGTCTTCCAATTGCAAGAGGCTCTACTTGAATAGAAGTTGTTTGAGCAGCCTCTTCATGCACTACCTCAGGATGCTCTAACTCATCCTAAGGTGTAGAGGTGGATGCCTTGGTCTTCTTTTTCTTGGAAACACTTTTCCTGGCCATCCGTTTTCTCATCTTTAAAGTCTTTAACTGAGAGGACTGGTCTTCAGCACCAGATTGTCCTATTGTGTCTCTCTCAGTTGGGTTCTCTTCTCTTACAGGTTCAGAAGGAGAGAGAAGAGGACCCTTTTTTGGACCAGAAGACAAAGTTGGCTGAGATGCAGCTCTAGGTTCAGGTTGTGTTGTCTCGGGGGTTGAACCTTTACCTTAACTTCAGGTTGAGCTGGACTTGGTGGAGAATGCAAGTCAACAAGCTCTCCCATCTTAATCTTCTACTTGATCACTCTGATATACTCATCCATAGTGGATAGAGACATAGGACCAAGCCTCCTTCTGGAGAATCCATACAGCTTCAAGAAGCTCATCATCCTTTGTCTATCATAATACTTCTTTTGGCTTTTATGGATGATGGCTCTTGGCTTTGCAGCTTCTTCCCTTAATTTTCTCTTAGGAACTTTTCTTTCTTTTATAGCTTGTTCCTTCAGCTGCTTGAGATATTCAAATTCAATATACTCAAATGATAAGGGAAGAAGTGCAGATGCCTGATAGAGTCCTGTGGCACTCAGGTAGTTGATCATGTTCATTCTTTTAGCTTCCTTGTCTACCTGAGGTTGTGCAGTTGCCACAGCCTCTTTCTCAGGACTTTTTTGAACTGGGGAGAGGACAGGAGCATGTTTGTAGAGCCTTTTCAGCCTCCTTTCTTTCTTGATTAGCCAGTTCATTTAACTTATCTAAGGGGAGAGATATGAGTTCATCAATATTATAGTTCCTAGTCCCCAAGTAGTTTAGCCTGGCTGCCCTCAACTCATCATCTTAAGTGTTTGGCCTGGGGGTAGCCTTGATGGCAGCTTCCATGAAGCCTAGACACCCTCTTAAACTCTCTCCTCTTAGCTTCCTCTTCCTCTCTCTCTTCTCCTCCTCTATCTCCACAGAGGTCAACTTCCTCTTCCCTTTGTCACGCACAGGCCTTGGTGACTCAGGGTGGAGAGAGCTTTGGCCTTCATTGCTTGGTTCAGCAGTCAAGCTCTAGCCAGAGAAAGGTTGTAAAGCACCTTCACCAGCTGGTGCTTCACTGAGGGTACTGGGTGCTGAAGAAGCTCCCATCTCAAGGTTCACAGGTTCAACTTCTGGGCCTTTAGTTAAGGCTTTCCCTTCAAAGATAATCTTAGGGTCCACCTCAACATCCAGTTGACCAAAAATCTCACCTGCTAGCCTCTGTCTATATAATCTTGATCTTAGCTTGAACTCTTTTAGCACCCTTTCTTGAATCCAATCTGCTAATCTTGTTGCTTGTCTGTTTTGACTTGGATTGACAAGTGGAAGATCAACCAGATGGATGCACTCATAGAAACTCAAGTTTGAAAAGTTGAAGATTTCCTATTGACCTTGAGCTCTAGAGATGATAAGAGCCCTTCTTTCTGTGTCATACCTCCATCCCATGATTGGGTTCTCAGAGGGAAGAGTTGGGGTAGGCATGGCTCTTGGTATACCCTCCTCAAACAGGCTATGTAAGAGTGAGTCCACATCAATGTGGACTTAGGCAAGTAAGTCCACATTCATGTAGACTTGAGGAGGTTGCTGAGTATGGACTATTGCAAGTAAGGGTAGTGAATCCTCAAAGTCCATATTTTGAGAAGAACTCCTAGGTTCTATGACTGTTTGGACTTTCTCCCCCTTTTTGGTAGCATCACTTTCTTGCATAAGTGAGCTAGGGGTTGAGTCTGTTACATTCACAGGTTCTTGTGGACCTGGTTGAGTTCTCTTGAGTGGTCTCTCAGCTAACTTGACCTTGAGATCAGTGATCTCAAGTTACAGGTCATTGACCCTCTTTTGTAAGATAGTCACCTGAGATTCCAGGTGACTTATCTTAGAGACTAAAGAGGTGCATGTTGTAGTCAGTTTGTGCACCTTGAGTTTCAGACTCCCTTCATCTTCATCAGAAGAATCACGGGGGGATGAAAGAATAGGACCAAGGTCTTCTTCCTTATTACAAGCACTATGTTCTTGGCTGCTGGATTTCCCCTGCATCATGACAACTTCAAGAGAAGTGTCAAGAGGCTGGGTTACCATGGTTGAGGTCTAAATGATGTAATCACTTGCTAAAGTGAGAGCCTCTTCCATATGGATCTCCTAAACAGGTTCAGGGAGATCCACCTCAGTGGTGGGTGGATGATATGGGCTAGACATGGGTGAGATAGGAGTACTCATCTCTTTTTGAGTAGGGGTGGAGAAGAGAGACTTATGGTACTCACTGAAGCCCATGTCTTCATCATCATAGAAGTCAAGGATGGGAATTGGTTGGTTTAGATCAAACGGCTGAGGATGGTAACTGTCCCCTGAAGGTTGTTCACTAAAGTGTTAAGACTCCGAGTGAAGGCTTAAGGCTGTGGGGGTTATGAGCTCATCAGGCTGAGCATGAGGAACCTCAGCACTGATCATTTGAGAGATGGGAGTGGTTTGCTCCTCAGGGGAAGTGGGAGCTTGAGTTTCCACTTCCTCCTGCATGGGTGAGGACATGGGAGCCTACACAAGTTGAGTAGCATGTGCAAGGGTTCGTTTGGTTTTTCTTTGGTAGGTGGTGGTTATTGTAAGCTGTATTTGTGGTTGGGAAGTAGAAGGTATGGGTTCAACACTAGCTGGTGTTGCTAGGTTGTCACCTTGAGCAATGAGCTCTAACATTTTTGGGACTAGGGCTGTTTCTACCCCTGAGAAACCAACAGTTGGCTTCCTCATGGTTTTGAAGATGCCGGGCTTCATCTGTTGAGAATGTGCTGGACATATCTAGGAAAACATATAATACTCTAAGGACTCTAAGTTTGCAAGTAAATTGGTATAGACAAATTATGAATACCTGAACATGACCCCCTGAACCATCCCATGGACTATAAAGGAGAGGTCTTCTAGAATCTGGTCCCAACCTCCATGTTTGTTGGATAAGCTATGAATAACGACATGGAGGAGGTACTTCCATTAAGAGGAGACCTTCCCCTTTCTGAAGGTTCTGATTGAGAAGTCACCTTCATAGCCCATCTCCTCAAAGGAGTGGTTTACAGCAGCTTTGGGAAATGACAAATCACCTTCTACATCTTCCAGCTGAAGATAAGTGTTTATGGAGGCCGAAGTGATGAAGATTGTCCTCCCCTGCACTGTGGTAGACAGTGCCTTCTCCCCATCTATAGTGACTCTTGGCAGGTCCTCCAGAATTCTAACAACTGATCCTTATAGAGAGGAGGATCAATGGTGAGGGAGGTGAAGTAGTTTGTCAAAGAAAGGTAAAAGCAAACCTTTGAGAAACTGGGATTGTAGGAACCTCTGAAGTTAAGAGGATGATGCAACCAAAAGATACCAAAACAACCAAGTCTTCCAACATGCACTTTGGAACAAAGGTGAACTAGCTTTAGAAGTTTTACACACTCAAGAAAAATGCTAAGTGTAAAATCTTCCCAAGCCAAAGTTCAGAAGAAACTGCTGCGGAAGCTTTACACTGAACTTGGAAAATATTCTAAGTGTAAAGTCTTCCGAAACCAAAGACTCAACTCTTTCGAAGGTAAAAGTTGAAGTCTTCCGAAGCTCTCAAGACAAAGTCTTCCGAAGCTGTTTAAAGACAAGACTGATTTTCCTCTGAAGAGAGAGAAAAGATACCTTTTCCATCAATTTTATCATAAATTAACCTACTTTCCGCTGCATGCTCTGGTAGTTCACCTGCTATCACTAGTTGGTGAAACTTCCATACTTTATGATAAAGTAGATAAGGTCTTCGCCTGCAAGTTTTTGTTTTTGTTCCTTCTTGGCTTTTTGTAATAGGAAAGTCATTGAGCTATGGCTTGTCATAGTCACTAGTCAAAAGGCAATCTACCTTTTGACTTTAGGCTGATCTTGTTGTCTAGATTAGTCACTTCCAACTGTCTTTTTGCATATTGACGGTTGTAGGATGTAGTATAAGTAGTCTCCGGTTCTTGTATTTAACATATACTTGTACAACACTTGTAATAGAACTAGAGAAGCAATATACAACTTCCTTGAAAATTTTATCTTGTGTTCTTGCTCTTGCTTTTACTTGTGTTTGTCTTGTATCTTCTGTAAAAGTTCACAGTTCTCTATTTGAATTGTTAAGTGATCTTAAGATCCTCCTAAGTGTGTTAACTAAGTGCTAGCTTAAGTACCCTTTAACGGTCCTGCATTTGGTATCAGAGCATTCCAGGCTCTTGATTGTAAGATCTCACCATCTTCAAATCCTCTTAGTTACACACATGACTTAACTCTTCAAATGGAAGCTATCTCCAAAGCTGATATGGAAACTAGAACTATGATAAAGTCCCCAATGATCACTCTTGAGGATTTTGACACTTGGTGTCAAAGAATGGAAAGCTTTATCAAGTCTCAAGATTCCAGGATGTGGGAGTCTGTAATCAATAGACCTCATGTACCATGCACCTCTTCAGCTGCTGCTGGTGGTGGCATGATACCAAAAGAGAGGGCTGACTTTTTTGATGAAGACTGGAAAAGAATTGACATTGATCAGAAAGCCATGACAGCCCTCCAAACTGCTCTTCCAAACTCCATCAACAGAGGTTTCAAGAAATGCAAGACCACTAAACAGCTATGGGATGCACTGAAACTGATGTATGAGGGTTCAAATGAAGCCAAGGAGAACAAGAAGGATCTCCTGAAGCAGCAGTTTGAAAATTTCACCTTCAAGACAGGTGAAACCATGACTCAACAATACTTTAGGTATGTTGAGATTATGGATACTCTGGCTGATGTTGGGGTAACTATTGAGAACAGGGATATTGTTAGGAAGTTCATGTCCTCTCTTCCAAGACAATGGACACACTACTGAGTTGTATGGGATACTCAGTGGATACCAGATTGAGATGAATATGCAAAATTCATCTGGTAGCTCCAACACTCACTAGAGTTCAGCCCTTCATGTGGTTGAAAAGGATAGTAGAGAACCACAACATCATCTCATCTGCCACCCTGAAACCTCACAAAAGGGTCCTTTCATCACCTTCCCAGAGACACCCAGAGAGAGATACATCCAAGGAAGTCCCTTCCAAGAGACAAGTTCTTCTCAAGCTTTTCTCTCCACTGATGAAAGTACCGAGAACTTTCTCTTCACTCTTGAAGACCTGGACTGTATCCATCCAGATGATCTGGAGTACATAGAGATAGTCCAGCAAATGGCTCTTCTCATTCATAGAGCGAAGTTCTACAAGAGGACTGGGAGAAGGTTTCCTAGCAATGCTGCCAGTGGCAGTGGACAAGAGCAAAGTCAAGTGTTACAACTGTAACCAGATGGGACACTTTGCTATAGAATGCAAGGCACCTAAGTCAAATGGTGGCCAAGCTTCATCCAGGCCAAATTACACTAAGGAAGGGAACCAGAATGAGAAGCCAAGATAGCAAGCCGCAGTTGCTGTTGAAGAAGGAGGCTTTGACTGGAGCTTTCAAGCTAAAGATGCATCTCCAAACCAAGCACTCATGGCTGATCATGATGAAGCCAAGGTACTTGAACATCTCTACTCTCCTGAAAGTATTGCTAAAGTAAATAGATACAAGTCCTACAACTTGGAAATGAGATCTGATATTAAGTCTTTAAATATTTTAAAAGATGATTTTAAAAGAGCTGAAAATGACTATAAACTTAAGATAGAAGATCTAGAGAAAACAGTTTCAACTCTTAAACATGAGCATACAAACTACAGGACTCAAATTAAGGATCTCATTACCAAGTTGACTGAATGCCAGGCTGAGCTTATGATCAGCAAAGCCAGGGTAGAAAAATGTGTTCTTGAAGAAGAGACCTTCAAGAACATGATATCCTCATCTCTGCATGCAAAAGTGTGTTATCAGAATAAGCAAGGACTAGGATCTAGTGAGATAGCTCCTCCACACACTTTACTATCAGTCAGATCTCCTAGGTGTGGAACTGGTCAAGATGAGCTGCCATTTATAGACTCCAATGATGAAGAGGATGAAGAGGAGAAGGTGAGGGATGACTCTGAGATGAGTGAAGAAAGTCAATCCAAAAAGGGTCACCATGCTCCTCAGGAGGAAAAAGAAGCTGGTTTGAGCAAAACCAAGAGAAAGAACTTGATCAAAAGATCAAAGAGAAGATCCAGAAAAGCTCAAGAGATCAAGACCACCTTTGATCCCAAACAAAAACAAGTATTTATCTCTGCAGGGTTCAAGGTGATGAAAGCTGAAGATCCTGTCAAGAATTCTAGTACCAAGAATTCTACTTTAGCTTCAACTCACTCCAGCAACAACAAGAAGACTGATCAGCTGTGTGTCACTGCTACACAGCCTGAACCATCCATTTCAAAGAGCAAGCTTCACCCTAAGAAGCCTGCTGCATCATTTGAAAAGATGGAGAAAGAAGAGGAAAGTGTTCAAGCTCAGTCTTCTTTGGGAAAGAAGACTCTCAGAAGGAAAGAATTAGATTGTGTTATGTGTGGTAGTACTTCACATCTGGCTAAGGATTGTTAATACAATCCCAAGAGTACTATCCACATGATCAAGAAGAAAACTTCTGAGAAGAAGAAGAAACTAACAGCTTCAGAAGGAAAATCTGTTTCCTTCGAAAGCTCCAAAATGAATAAGAAGGCAAGTAGGAAACTGTCTTCGGAAGAAAAGTTGGCCTCGGAAGAAAGGAATGCTTCCGAAGCACTGAAGCTTGCTGTAGCAAAAGCAAGATCTTCCGAAGGATCCGTCTCCAAAGCTTCCGAAGCTACAAAAGCTTCCGAAGTAGTGAAGGTCAAGCCCAATCTTCCAAAGGTGATGTGGAAGATGAAGGAAGACATTGAGACTGAAAGCTCCTCTTCAACAACAGCAAATGATCCTTAAAGTCTGAACATAGGATCACTTACTGTTTCATTGCCTTCTTCTGACTTTATAAGCCCAGGACCAATGAGGCTTGGGTTTCCAAATGTAACTAAATCATCTCTTTTGTACAGGGACAGCCAAAGGCAAACAGAAATGTGTGGATCATTGATAGTGGGTGCTCCAGGCACATGATAGGCAATGAGGCCCTACTTCAAAACTTTGAAAGAATTGATGGAGGACCAATTACTTTTGGAGGAGATACAGGAGGTTACATTACTGGTAGGGGCATGGTCTCAAATGGTAAGCTCAGCATTAAGAAGGTAAACTTTGTTAAGGAGCTTGGATACAATCTTCTGATTGTGTTCCAATTTTGTTACCAAAAACATCACATGCTCTTTACTGAGCATGAGTGCATTGTCTCAAGCCCGGGGTTGACATTCCTCAAGAGCATATTTTGCTCAGAGCCCCCAAGAAAGGGAACATGTACAAGATGGACTTGCAGGAAACATCTCCCTCTGGAGAAATCTCTTGCTTTCTATCTAAAGAAAATAGTGATGAGTCTTTCCTTTGGCATAAAAGAATATGCCATGTAAACTTTAAGAACATGAATAAATGGATTAAGAATGATTTGGTAACTGGAATGCCAAAGAAAGAGTTTACAAGTGATGACCACTATGTTGCATGCCTGAAGGGGAAGCAACACAAAGTGTCTCACAAGCCAAAGGAAATGAACTCTATCACTATTCCCTTACACTTGTTACATATGAATCTGTTTGGCCCCACCAGTGTAATGAGTTTAGGAAGAACCTCATACTGTTTGGTGATCACAGATGACTTCATAAGATTTACTTGGGTGTTTTTCCTTAGAACTAAGGATGAAACTCCTGAAATCTTAAAGAATTTCATTCTGAAAATTAAGAATCAATCTGATCATAAGGTCAAAATCATAAGATGTGATCAAGGAACTGAATTCAAAAACCAAATCCTTGATACATTTTGTGATGAAAAGGGTATTTCAAGACAATACAGTGCTCCTAGGACTCCTCAGCAAAATGGTGTTGCTGAGAGGAGAAACATGACACTTATTGAAGCTGCAAGAACCATGTTGTCTGACTCTAAGCTACCCATCACCTTCTGGACAGAGGCTGTCAACACAGCCTGCTATATGCAAAACAGAGTTTTGGTAGTTAAGACACATGGTAAGACTCCTTATGAACTGTGGCACAAAAAAAAGACCATTCATTGGTTTTCTCAGAACATTTGGATGTCCTTGCCCCATCTTGAATATCAAAGATCAAATAGCCAAGTTTGCTGAGAAACCAGATGATGGAAACTTTGTTGGGTACTCTTCTCAAGCTAAAGCTTATAGAGTATACAATCTCAGAACTAGAATCATTGAGGAGTCAGCCAATGTGACTTTCAATGAACACACACCCTGTGTAAAAGGTTTTGGTCCGGATTGGTTGTTTGATCTTGACTTAGTTACCAACTGTTTTAACAAATCTTGTGAGAATGTTTCAGGATCTACAGATAACAGGTTAGCAGAAGATCCTGATCCAAGATTTGAGCTGAGAAGACCAAACAAGAAGACTACTTCAGCTCCAGTGGTGACTAACCTTGCAATTGAAGCTCCCATTAGCACTAGCATGATAAATACTGCTGATTGAAATGAATTGCCTTCAAATTCCATCTCAGAGGCTCAGAATTCAGGAGAAGGCACTTCAAATGCAGGAGGAGGAACTGGAGGTGGTGACAATGATCAAGAATTTCTTGATGCTGAAACCACTCCATTGAAGACAACATGAATGATGTTACACACTCATTGGATCAAGTCTCTCTTGATAAGTGTGCTGATGTGGTGGGAGACACCTAGATTAGAATTTCTCAAGTTTAGATCTGTCTAACCAACTTGCTGTGATTCCTCAACTGCGGATGCACAAGTCACATCCCACCATAAACATCATTGGAAATGTTGACTCAGGGATAAGAAAAATAGGACAAGCTCATGACAGCCATGTTTGTCTACATTCTTGTTTCTTATCCCAGATAGAGCCGAAGAAGGTTGATGAGGCTTTGAAGGATGGAAGCTGGATTGAAGATACGCAAGATGAGCTGCTTCAAATCAGAAGATAGAAGGTTTGGAACTTATGTCCTCTTCCTCAAGGGAAGAGTGTCATAGGAACCAAATGGGTATTCAGGAACAAGAAAGATGATAGAGGGATCATCATCAAGAACAAGGCTAGACTAGTTGTCCAAGGATACACTCAAGAAGAAGGAATTGATTACACTGATGTCTTTGCTCCAGTTGCAAGACTTGAAGCTGTAAGAATATTTCTGGCTTATGCTGCATCCAAGGATTTCAAGGTTTACTAGCTTGATGTGAAGTGTGCTTTTCTCTATGGGGTGATTGATGATGAAGTTTATATTAAACAACCACCTAGCTTTGTAGACTCAGATCATCCTGATTATGTCTGCAAGCTTGATAAAGCCCTTTATGGACTGCATCAAGCTCCAAGAAAGTGGTATGAGACACTATCAACATGGATACAAAAGAGGTACTATTGATGGGACTCTCTTCATCAAAGAAACAAAAATGACACATTTCTAGCTCAGATATATGTGGATGACATTATCTTTGGTTCAACTAATCCAAAGCTCTGTAAAGACTTTAAGATGCTGATGAAGATTAGATTTGAAATGAGTGCCATGGGGGAACTCAATTTCTTTCTAGGAATTCAAGTGAAACAAGTTGAAGATGGCATCTTCATCAGTCAGTCAAAGTATGTACAGGACATACTTACTAGATTCAAGATGACTGACTGTAAGGTTGCAAAGAAACCCATAGCCAGAAACCACTCCCTTGGTCCTGATCTTGAGGGGGAGTGTGTTGATGAACATCTCTACAGGGCTATGATTGGGTCACTTATGTATCTTACTACTAGCAGGCCTGATATCATGTTTGCCACATGCATATGTGCAAGATATCAAGCCAACCCCAAGATGTCACACCTAATCACTGTCAAAAAGATCCTTAGATATCTCAAAGGTGCTCCAAATCTAGGCCTTTGGTATCCAAAGAATTCAGACTTCAATCTGTATGCTTATACAGATAGTGATTATGGTGGCTGCAATATGACTGTAAAGTCCACATCTAGGGGGTGTCAGTTCCTGGGTAGAAGGATAGTCTCTTGGCAATGCAAGAAGCAATCCTGTATGTCTGCATCAACTGCTGAAGCTGAATACATTGCTGCTGCCAGCTGCTGTGCTCAAGTGCTTTGGATTCAGAATCAGATGCTAGACTATGGGTTCAATTTCAAAGAGACTCCCATCCACATAGACAACAACAGTGCCATCTCTATTACAGAGAATCCTGTGCAGCATTCAAAGACCAAACATATCAACATCAGGTATCATCTGATTAGGGATAATTTTGAAAAGGGATTGATAAAACTAATCAAAGTTAACACAAATAAACAATATGCCGATCTGTTCATAAAAGCTTTTGATGAACAAAGATTTAAATATCTTGTATCAGCTATTGGGATGATTAACTTTGAGTAGATTTTTTTCTTAATAACTTAATCAATATTATTTCTTAAAATTGTGTGTCCTAGGTTGTCCATTAGATCACTTCATAAGCCCAGTTCTCTTTGGAAGAAAAACGAACTTTTAAAATGATATCTCTTAGAATGATGAAAATTTACCTTCGGAAGAAGCAAAAGTTGTCTTCGGAAGAAATTTATGTCTAAATCGTTTGGAAGAAATTCTTGAAGTATCTTCCGAAGCTTAAATTTTGTTATAAGTACTTAAATGCTTTTTAGGAACAAATTTCTTCTGAAAGTAATTTAGTCTCAGAAGACTCATTTATTTCTTCAGAAGCCAAAATTTTCAAAAGTCTTTGAAATATCTTCCGAAGCAAAATTGCTTTTGGAAGCTTTGATTGCATAGCTTCCGAAACCAAAATTGTCTTCGGAAACTTTTTCTACTTCCAAGAAAACTAACTTATTTGGGCGCCTTTTTTAGAAGTGGGACCCACTTGCGGATTTCAAAGTTTATCTTTTTGTCATAACTTTGTCTCAAATCCAGAGTATACCTTTCAAACGGTTCTATTTCATCTCACTTCTCTCTTTGTTCCTTAACCTAAAATTATCCCCGAATCTCATCTTCTTCTTCTTTCCTTCACTACAAAGCTTCTTCAAATGGCTAATCTTGATCGTCGTAACAACCCTGATTTCACCATGCACCTACACAGTCAACACAATCAAGTTGCTCTGTTAAACTCTGAGAAGGATCCAAGCTTCTCAGACGTGTGTAGGTATCTTTCTTTGTCTCATTACTTCACCTCCCTTACAATCTATCCTCCTCTCTATGAGGATCAGTTGCTTGAGTTTTGGCGGACCTGTCAAGAGGTCACCATGGACGGGGAGAAGGCACTGTCTGCCACAGTGCAGGGGAGGATGGTTTTCATCACTCCAGCCATTATAAACACCCATCTTCAGCTGGATGATGAAGCAGGTGAACTATCTTTCCCAAAAACTGCTGTCAACCAATCCTTTGAGCAGATGGGATATGAAGGTGACTTCTCAGTCAAGACCTTCAGGAAGGGGAAGGTCTCATTCCAATGGAAATACCTCCTCCATGTCGTCATTCACAGCTTATCCAACAAACATGGAGGATGGGACCAGATTCCAGAAGACCTCTCCTTCATTGTCCATGGGATGGTTTAAGGGGTCAAATTCAGGTACTCTCAGTTTGTATTTACAAATTTACTAGCAAATTTGGATTCCTTAGAATATTAAATGTTCCCCCGGTATGTCAACACATTCTTAACTGTGAATTGGGACCACAATTGAGGGGAACATGTAATGTTCTTAAACTTGAACACATGAGGCCCGACATTTTCAAGATATTGAAAAAGCCAACTGTTGGGTTCTCCAGGGTAGAAACAGCCCTTGTCCCAAAAATGTTTGAGCTCATTGCTCAGGGTGACATCCTAGCTGCACCATCTAGTGATGAACCAACACCCTTTACTTCTCAACCACCATCAAGGCCAACAATTACCCTCACCTACACTAGAAAATCCAAACAAACCCCTGCACTTGCTATTATGCATGTGTAGGCCCCCATATCACAACCTACACAGGAGGAAGTGGACACTCGAGCTCCCACTTCCCCTGAGGAGCAAACCACTCCCATTTTTCAAACAATCAGTGCTGAGGTTCCTCATGCTCAGCCTGATGAGCTCACAACTCCACAAACAGCCTTAAGCCATCACTCTAAGTCTCAACACTTTAGTGATCAACCTTCGGGGGAAAGCTACCATCCCCAGCCTCTTGATCTTAACCAACCCATTCCCAGCCTTGACTTTTATTCTGATGAAGATTTGGGTTTCAGTGAGTATCATGACTCCCCCTCTCTACCCATTCTTAAGGGGAGATGAGTACTCCTGCTTCACCCATGTCTAGCCCACATCAGACACCCTAAACTGAGGTGGATCTTCCTATGATTGTCCAAGAGATCCATGTGGAAGAGGCTCTCACTATTGCCAGTGATTACATCCTTAAGACCTCAACCACAGCAACCCAGCCTCTTGACACTATCATTGGGCAGGGGAAATCCAGCAGCCAAGAACCCCATGCTGGTGGTGAAGGAGCAGACCTCGGTTCACCTCTTTCATCCCCCAATGATTCTTCAACTGAAGATGAGGGGAGTCTAAAACTCAGGGTGCACCAACTCGAAGACATCTGCACCCAACTGGTTTCACAGATAGCTCACCCTGAATCACAGGTGACTATCTAGCAAAGGAGGGTCCATGACCAGCAACTTGAGATCATCGATCTTAAGGGCCAGTTAGCTGAGAGACCTATAGGACAAACTCATCCAGGTCCACAAGAACCTGTGGATGTTATGGATCACTTCCCAAGCTCACCTATGCATGAGGGTGATGCTACCAAAAAGGGGGAGGAAGTTCTAACAGTCACGGAACCTGTGAGTTCTTCCTCAAGTATGGACATACAGGACTCACCATCCTATCTTACAGTTGTCCATGCTCAGTAACCTCCTCTAGACAGTGATCTGGAACTGCTCATTCAACAACTGTTTGAGGAGGGAGTACCAAGAGCAATGTCTACCCCATCTGAGAACCCAATTTGGGGTTGGGGGTATGACAATGATAGGAAAGCTTTTGTGATCTCTAGAACTCAGGGTCAACAAGAAATTCTTAACATCTCCACCCTGAGTTTCTATGAGAGTATAAACTTGGTAGATCTGGCACTTGTCAAACCCAAGCAATAATAGACAAGCTGTCAGATTAGCCAATCAAATTCAAGACTGGGTGCTGGTAGAATTCAAAAAGAGAACTGCATCATATAGACAGTGGCTAGCAGTTGAAGCATTTGGTCAACTGGATGTTGAGGTAGACCCCAAGATTAGTTTCGAAGAGAAAGCCTTGACTGAAGGCCCAGAGGCTGAGATTGTGAATCTTGAGACAAGATCTCCTCCAGCACCCCATACCCTCAGTGAGGCACCAGCTGGTGATGGTGCTTCACAACCTCTCTCTGGCCAGAGCTTGACTGCTAAATCAAGCAATGAAGGCCAAAGCTCTCCTCAGACTAAGTCATCAAGATCTGCAATTGACAAAGGCAAAAGGAAGATGACTCCTGAAGAGATTGAAGAAGAAAAGAGAGAGAGGAAGAGGAAGCTGAGGGGAGAGAGTTTAAGTTGTTCCCCAGGATTCATGCAAGCTGCAATTCTGACTACCCCTATACCAAACACTCAAGAAGATGAATTAAGGGCAGCCAGGCTCAACTATCTGGGGAACAGGAACTACAACATAGATGAACTCATCTCTCTCCCCTTAGAGGAGTTAAATGAACTAGCTGACATTGAATTGTCAAAGGAGAGGAAGGAAGCAGAGGATGCAGCCTTGACCCTCAAACACAAGGAAGAAATGAGGAGAAAAAGGCTTTACAAGAACATTCCTGTCCTCTCCCCAATTCAAGAAAGTCCTGAGTTAGAGATTGTTGCTGCTGAACAACCTCAGGTAGTTGATGAAGAAGAAAGATTAAAAATGATCAACTACCCGAGTGCCACAGGTCTCTATCAGGCACCTGCACTCCTTCCCTTGCCTTATGATTATATATTATTTGAATACAATAAGCAGCTGGAAGAACAAGCCAAGAAAGAAAGGCAAGCTGCAAAGAAGAGGCAAAGGGAAAAAGCTGCAAAATCAAGAGCCATCATCCATAAAAGTTAGAAAAAGTCTGCAGATAGGCAGAGGATGATGAGCTTCTTGAAGCTGTATGGGTTCTCCGGAAGGAGGCTTGGTCCCATGTCTCTATCCACAATGGATGAGCACATAAGGGTGATCAAGCAAAAGATAAAAAGGGGAGAGCTTGTGGATCTTTATTCATCATCAAGTCAAGCTCAACCTGAAGTTAAGGTAAAGGTGGAACCTACAGAGACAACACCACCTGCACTTGAAGCTGCACAACAACCAACTTCATCTTCTAACCCACAGCAGGGTTCTTCTCTCTCTCTTTTTGAAACTAGGAGAGAGGAGATCCCAACTGAGAGGGACTCCACTGAAGAACCTGGTACTGAAGACCAACCCTCTCAGTTAAAATCACCAGGGAGAAAAAAGAGGATGGCCAAAAGAAGATCATCTTCAAAGAAGAAAAGAAGAAAGGCATCCTCCTCCCAACCTCAGGATAAGTCAAAACATCCTGAGGAAGTGCATGAAGAGGACTCTCAACCAACTCCTATCATAGTAGAGCCTCTCTCTGTTGGAAGAAAAATTCTGTCCTATACTTTTGCTGAAGATCTAGACAGATGGTATGTCACTAGAGATCAGGGAGAACAACATGTCTACTTCACAAGTGACATGCTTGAACTCCCTCTGCATGATCTCTATGACATGAGAAGGTACTTCATGAGTCTGAAGAATTCAGATCTACTAATGAAGAAAGGAATTCTGAAGATCCTTATGTGGACTATCCCAGTCTGAAGAACCTCTCTGTTTTGGTAGCATCAGCCTAGGGGGAGTTTGTAGGAACCTCTGAAGTTAAGAGGCTGATGCAACCAAAAGATACCAAAACAACCAAGTCTTCCAACATGAACTTTGGAACAAAGATGAACTAGCTTCGGAAGTTTTACACACTCAAGAAAAATGCTAAGTGTAAAATCTTCCGAAGCCAAAGTTTAGAAGAAACTGCTGCGGAAGCTTTACACTGAACTTGGAAAATATTCTAAGTGTAAAGTCTTCCGAAGCCAAAGACTCAACTCTTCTGAAGGTAAAAGATGAAGTCTTCCGAAGCTCTCAAGACAAAGTCTTCCGAAGCTGTTTAAAGACAAGACTGATTTTCCTCTGAAGAGAGAGAAAAGATACATTTTCCATCAACTTTATCATAAAGTAACCTACTTTCTGCTGCATGCTCTGGTAGTTCACCTGCCATCACTAGTTGGTGAAATTTCCATACTTTATGATAAAGTAGATAAGGTCTTCGCCTGTAAGTTTCTGTTTTTGTTCCTTCTTGGCTTTTTGTAATAGGAAAATCAGTGAGCTATGGCTTGTCATAGTCTCTAGTCAAAAGGCAATCTGCCTTTTGACTTTAGGCTGATCTTGTTGTCTAGATTAGTCACTTCCAACTGTCTTTTTACATATTGACGGTTGTAGGATGTAGTATAAGTAGTCTCCAGTTCTTGTATTTAAAATATACTTGTACAACATTTGTAATAGAACTAGAGAAGTAATATACAACTTCCTTGAAAAATTTATCTTGTGTTCTTGCTCTTGCTTTTAATTGTGTTTGTCTTATATCTTCTATAAAAGTTCACAGTTCCCTATTTGAATTGTTAAGTGATCTTAAGATCCTCCTAAGTGTGTTACCTAAGTGCAAGCTTAAGTACCCTTTAACGGTCCTACAGGGATCTTTCTCAGAGTCTAACAGAGCAACCTGATTATGTTGCCTGTGAAGATGCATGGAAAAATTGGGTTGGTTTCTACGGTCAAGTTTGGCCATTTGAGGTAGCTTTATGTAGAAGGAAGATAAGAACGAAGGCGGTTTGTGGGTGAAATTAGGTTAGAGAAAATGCAGATGAAGAGGATAGTGAGAAGAGGGGGAACCGTTGTGAGAATATATATGAAATGGATTTGAGACAAAGTTAAAGCAAAAGGATAAACTTTGAAATCCGAATGTCGGTCCCATCTCTGAAAAAGTGCCAAAATAGGTAGTTTTCTTGGAAGTTGAAAATCTTCCAAAGGTAACTTAGCTTTAGAAGTTTTAAGAAAAAGCTTCTAAAGCCAATTTGACTTCGGAAGATATTCTTAAGATTTGTGAAAATTTGGCTTCGGAAGAAAAATACTTAGAGAATTTTTCTTCCGACATATATTTGGTTTCGGAAGCTATTAAGACTTGGGAGTTTTATTCTAAAGAGAATAAATCTTTTGAGACTTAATTGCTTTTGGAAAAAAATTATCCTTTAAATACATGTAAGTACTCAAAAGCATATTTAAGCTTCGAAAGATATTCTTAGAATTTCTTCCGAAGGTAAATTTCTTATAAGTAGTTATTTGATTTGAAGACATAAATTTCTTTCGAAGGCAACTTGAAATCTTTCGAAAGAAAATATGTTTTAAATTTTTTTTTCAAAAATCTAAGGAATATCATTTTAAAAAATTTTCTTCCAAAGTAAACTGGGCTTATGAAGGTGATAAAATAGACAACTTAGGACACACATATTTTAGAAATAAAGTTGATTTAAGTTTAAGAAAATCTACTCAAAGTTAATCATCCCAATAGCTGATACAAGATATTTAAATCTCTATTCATCAAAAGCTTTAGTAAACAGATCAACATATTGTTCATTTGTGTTAACTTTGACTAGTTTGATTAATCCCTTCTCAAAGTTATCTCTGATCAAATGATACCTGATGTTGATGTGTTTGGTCCTTGAGTGCTGCACAGGATTCTCTGTAATAAAGATAGCACTGTCATTGTCTATGTGGATGGGAGTCTCTTTGAAGTTGAATCCATAGTTTAGCATCTGATTCTGAATCCAAAGCACTTGAGAACAGCAGCTTGCAGCAACAATGTATTCAGCTTCAGCAGTTGATGCAGACACACAGGATTGTTTCTTGCATTGCCATGAGACAATCCTTCCACCAAGGAATTGACATCCCCCAGATGTAGACTTTGCAGTCATGTTGCTTCCACCATAGTCACTATCTGTATAAACATACAGATTGAAGTCAAAACTCTTTGGATACCAAAGGCCAAGCTTGGGAGCACCTTTGAGATATCTAAGAATCCTCTTGACAGCAACCAGGTATGACATCTTAGGGTTGGCTTGATATCTTGCACAGATGCATGTGGCAAACATGATATCAGGCCTGCTGGCTGTGAGGTACATAAGAGACCCAATCATAGCCCTGTAAAGATGTTCATCCATATAGTCCCCCTCAAGATCAGGTCCAAGGGAGTGGTTTCTGGCTATGGGTATCTTAGCAACCTTACAATCAGTCATATTGAATCTTGTAAGTATATCTTGTACATACTTTGACTAACTTATGAAGATGCCATTATCAACTTGCTTCACTTGAATTCCCAGAAAGAAATTGAGTTCCCCCATGCACTCATTTCAAACCTATTCTTCATCAGCTTCTCAAAGTCTTTGTAGAGCTTTGGATTAGTTGACCCGAAGATAATGTCATCTACATATACTTGAACCAACATTAAGTCATTCCCTGTTCCTTTGATGAAGAGAGTTCCATCTATAGCACCCCTCTTGTAACCATGTTGACAGAGATACCAAGATAATGTCTCATACCACTCTCTTGGAACTTGATGCAACCAATAAAGAGCTTTATCAAGCTTGCAAACATAATCAGGATGATCTGGGTCTGCAAAACCAGGTGGTTGTTTGACATACATCTCTTCATCAATCACCCCATATAGAAAAGCACACTTGACATCAAGTTGGTAGACCTTGAAATCCTTGGATGCAATAAAAGCCATGAATACTCTTACAGCTTCAAATCTTGCCACAGGAGCAAAAACATCTGTGTAATTGATTCCCTCTTCTTGTGTGTACCCTTGAACAAGCCTTGTTCTTAATGACAAGTCCTCTATCATCCTTCTTGTTTCTAAAACCCACTTGGTTCCTATGGTAGTCTTCCTATAAGGAAGAGGACATTGGTTCCAAACCTTTTGTCTTTTGAATTGAAGCAACTCCTCTTGCATTGCTTCAACCCAACTTCCATCCTTTAAAGTCTCATCAACTTCTTTGGCTCTATCTGGGACAAGAAGCAAGAGTATAGACAAACATTTTTGTCATTGGTTTGTCCTCTTGTTCTCACCCTTGTATTAACATTTCCACTGATGTTTGTGGTAGGGTGTGACTTGTGGATCCTGAGTTGAGGGATCACAACAAGTTGATTGAAAAGATCTAAATTAGAGAAATTTAGAGCTGGCAGTGGAGTATCACCCACCATATCAGCATACTTATCAAGAGAGACATATCCAATGAGTACGTGACATCATTTATGTTGTCTTCTATGGAGTGGTTATCAGCATCAAGAAATTCTTGATCGCTGTCACTACCTCCATTTTCTCCTACATTTAAAGCTCATTCACCTAAGTTTTGAACCTCTGAGCTAGAATTTGAAGGCATCTCAGATGTATCAGCTGAATTTGCCATGTTTGTACTGATAGGATCTTTACTTGCAGGGTTAGTTACCACTGGAGCTGAAGTAGTATTCTTGCTTGGTCTTTTTAGCTCAAATCTTGGGTCAAGATCTCCTGTTGATAAGTTACCTGTAGATCCTAAAACATTCTCACAAGACTTGTTAAAATAGTTGGTAACTAAATCAAGATCAAATACCCAATCAGGAGCAGAACCTTTCATACTGGGAGTGTGCTCATTGAAGGTAACATTGGCTGACTCCTTAACTACTTTAGTTCTAAGATTGTATACTTTATAGACCTTAGCTTGGGAAGAGTATCCAATAAAGTGTCCATCATCTGATTTCTCAGCAAACTTGGCTACCTGATCTTTGGTTTTCAAGATGGTGCAGGGACATCCAAATGACCTGAGGAAACCAATGAATGGTCTTTGTTAATCCAAGGATCATTTGCAGGAATTATCAATTTGATTTTAACAAATATTGATCGTGGAATTATCAATACCTGTTGTTTAACGGATTGTTTATCAAAAGTTGAAATCGATGAACAAAGTAGAACAACTAGAAAAACTAAACGTAATAATGCAATACAAAGATTGTTTTCAATTGCTCTTCATTCACAATCAATTGATTACAATTGATTATAATGCTATATGTTCTTGATGCTTGATATTGCTATATTGTTAATAATCTTTTTGATCAATGTTCATCAATCAATATATGCACCTAATTATGTATAGATATCTTCCTATTCGGTTCTTATTTTCTAGCTAATATATCGCTATTCTGTTTTGATATTCTGTTTCTTTATGTGCGAATCCTTGCCTTGTTTATCGGCATAGGATTTCACAATTTACATAGGAAATTGTAAATTATATAAAGAATGTTGTTGATGTGACGTGGAATATTCTGTTGACTTAATTATCCTTCACCATCATTGATTTGATGATATTGCTCTGACATATTGACTTGTTGACTTTTTGTTGCGTACTTGATGATTTGAAACAATACAAGTTTGTTAATCTTCCGTAGGAATTGGTCTTCCGTAGGGAGTTCTTCTTCCGCAGTAATTAGTCTTCTGCAGCAACACTTTGTCTTCAGCATTTGTTCTTCAGTGGTTGTGCTTCAGCAGGAGTTCTTGTACTTGTTCTTCAGCAGCAAGCTCTCCTTCAGCAGCTCCACTTGATCTTTCGTCTTGTTCAGTAGTTGTTGTTCTTCCGTAGGAGATCTACGGAAGCACAAACTTCAGTTATGCTCCAGAGAACATCTATGGAAGAACACTTATTCATCCGTAGGTTGTTCTAATACTTAGTCAATTTTTCCAAATTGACCAAGTCTGATGTTTTTTGTAATAACATAAACTAACACACACAATAATATGGGTTACCATATAATTCATGCATTCAAAAAGAGAATTACAATGATTAATTACAAGAGTTAACAAGTCAACTAAACCTATACATTTGATCTATTCCTAACAATACTCCCCCTATAGGTTTAGCCTCTTGTAATCATCTATTCAAGTCTCTTAGTTCTTGAACTCTTGTCAAAATTTTGGTGTTGAAGTATCCCACAATATTCTTTTAATCTTCATACAAATACTTTATCTTCATTCTTCCCATTCTCTTTAATGTTTTGTATTTCAAGCCTAGGATGTCCTCTTCAGTGGTTAATGTTATAACAACACTATTATTGGACACCACTTCCAGCTCATCCTGTTCTGAAATTCTCAGTTCTGTTATTGGTTCTATTTCTGCTCCCATCAGTTGACCAGCCTCAAACTTCCTTCTCTTGTAGGATTTGGCATGGATCTTGTCAATAACTTGAATGATGTGTACATACAAGCACATGTCATTTTAAGCATCCTGGTCATTCAGCTTGGGAAAATACTTGTCATGTAGATATGAAGTATAGCATGGATGAAGCAGTTTGATCTCCATGGGGTCAAACAGTCTTATTCTTTCACCCTTCTTCTGTGGATGATTTCTTTGCAACACCAACTCCTTGGTTCTTTCTACATAGCCCCATTCTGTGATAGGCATTGTAAATTGATTTCCTTCTATGATTTTGATTGATGCTTCAGATCTGTGTTCATATCCAATTCTTTGTAAAAATTCATCATCTAAAGCTTGAGAAGAACTGGCATGAGACCTTTTCTGTTTCAACTTCCTTTTGTTGTGTTCTGTATCTCCTCTTTTTGCTTCTTTAAGCACATCTCCCTTGAACTTATGACTCAACTTAGCCACAAGTCCAGAGAAGTCTCTTCCCCTTGGACTGATTGTGTAGTTTGTGATGGGAATGTTTTGCAAAGTAGTGAGGTCTACATCTAGAAGTGTAAGGAGTGTTTCCACCCTTAGAAAGTATTGAATCATTCCAGATGTTCTCTTCAGCATAACACAATCCCATTCTAAATCATATTTCCATGCTATTATTTTATTTTCTTCAGCTGTTCTTGGAGTGGTCATCTGATCAAAGAGTTGTATCAATGTAGTCTTTTCTTCTGTTATCTCCTTCACAGCAGTTCCCAGGGGCCATACTTTGCTGGGAATGATGTCTCTTGGTTCTTTGATCATGCTTTCTCTGCCCTTATACATATATTTGCTTTGAAATATAGTTGGTTTAGTAGGAGTTTGTTTTGCTTGTTTGTAGGCAGGATTGGGAGCTCCAGTCCTGAATTTCACTCTTGTTTCTAGCTCCACCTTCATCACATGCTCCATCATAGCTCTGA
Source organism: Flaveria sonorensis (assembly GCA_025506505.1). Classification (NCBI taxonomy): domain Eukaryota; kingdom Viridiplantae; phylum Streptophyta; class Magnoliopsida; order Asterales; family Asteraceae; genus Flaveria; species Flaveria sonorensis. The sequence continues at coordinate 63,838,982 of CM046433.1, read as the reverse complement.
GCTCACCAATTGTTCTCCCTTTAAGCTCATGTTGCTTATAGTTGTGACTTTGTAACCAGCAAGTTATGTTTTACCTTGTCAGCTTCTTTATGTCATAATGGCCCAAGTCTTTTCTTATTTGCTCCATGTCCTTGAACTTTGAAAAAATTTCATGATTGCAAATTGGGAGCATCAGTCATACAGTATCAAATTCTTTCAAAACTTGAATCATTTCAGGCATATTCATTTTCTCTACCAAGTCATAGGGAAAGCCATTGTTGATTAAGTCAATGAACATGGCAGATTGATCTCTTTGTTCAAGTATGTATTTGGTGGATAACAAGTCATCAGCCTTTGCTTCTTTAGCAACTTCAGCTGGCTCTTCTTTTGTTAATTCTTCCCACTCATCATCAGTATTTACTTCAATGCTTTCAATTGGTTGAAAAGCTAGAGGATCAATTGATTGAATGTGAAGTTGGCAATTACTTTTGGTTCTCTTTTGTGCATCTTCAGGTTCAGCAGCTTCATCTTGAGTTTTACCCAGATATTTTCTTTTTTTGCTGTACATGATTGTGGGTTCCTTTGCCTTTATTTTTTGAACTCACATCAGCTTCTTTCTTTTTGCTCACTTCTTGTTTAGACAACCTTTTCTTTAACTTCTCATTCTCATCATCTTTTGCTTTCAGTTGTTCTGATTCTTCAGAGATTAGCTCATTCATTGCATCAATCACCTTGTTATTAGTCTTAATATCTTCTCCCAGCCTTTTGATTCGTCCTTCAGTTGAGTGATTATAGCATCTTTCTCTGCTATCAGTCTGTCTTTCTCTATTAGCTCCTTCTTCATTTTCCTTAACTTTTCTAACTTCCTGTTGCTTTTAATGATCAAATTGTTGTATTTTGCTACCAGGTAGCTCTTACTCACATCAATCTCTTCTTCATTCAAGTCATCCTCATTATAAGCAATGATGTCAACATAACTAACCTTTTCTTGTTTAACTTCTTCATCTTTCTCCCTTTCAACCTCCAGACATATCTCCTCAGTATCACCATCATTAACAGCTTCATATTCATCCTCATCAAAGTTGAGTTTCTCAGTAGATGTTTGGCTATTAATGGGTTCAGTAGGTGTGGGTGAGGTGGTTGGTTTAGTTTGAAGTGGAGGTGTAGGTGTTTGAGTGAGAAGTGGTGAGATGTGTTCTGTTGCACCAGAGTGCAGTGATGATTGAGATTGGATGGGTGAGATAGGTTGGGTATGCTCACTGGAAGATGATTCTGATAATTCTATCATAGTAGCTAGTGATGGAAAGTATGGTTCATATTGAGATAATGGTTGTGGTGGTGATTGTTGTGGTGATGGTTGAGGGATTTGATCAAGTGACACTACTTCAGTTGAAGCAGAGTTTATTGATGTTTGAGAAAGTGAAAGTGATAAGGGTTGGGTGTGTTCACTTGGTAGTGAGATGTTATGTACAGGTGGTGATAAGGGTATATTGGTAAAGGATGGTGGTGAAGGAGGATTGGGTGCATGATGTGGTGGTTCAGGTGATTCGGTTGAAGGTGTTTGTTGTTGTGGTTGTTTAGGGAATATGAGTTCATAAGGTATGTCAGTAGTTTCATCCATCAGATATGGGAACATCTCCACCTCTTCTCCTTGATACTGCCCAGTCAATTTGTTGAGTATAGATCTTCCTAGGTGAGTTTGCACAAACACATCACCTTCTCTTTCAACATTGGGCATACATTCTTTTATGATCAGCTGGATGAACCTTGGAAACATGTATATCTTGTTGTATTTCTGCATTCTTATGTGGTCACACAGGCAACCAAGAATATACTTGGAGTAGTTGTACTTTCTTCCCTAAAAAATGCCTATGATTCCCGATGAGATGTGCCTCGAGAATCTGTCCAAACCGGACTTCCTATTGGAGATGCACTTGAGATAGGTTTTGCATAGGAATCTATATGGCTTGCCCAACCTCCCTTTTTTGATCTTACCGTGTTAATAGTCTCCGTCATACTCCATTAACTGATAAACTTTCTGAATGTATTCGTGATCAAATACATCAGGGTGACCTTCTTCACCTTCTCCAAACTCCAGCGCCCTTATTATTGTTCATTCATCAATTCTCAGTTGTTGATTTCTGATTGAAGCATAAATTACTTGTTCTTCATTTTCTTCCTCGACCCTCGCAGAGTCCCAGAAATCTATCATGTGTAATTGATAGATAATAGGATCCGTTGTTAGTGCATAAAACAATCTACTTCTTCTCAGATAGCGGATGATGTCTCTGCATCCATCTTCCAATTCTGGATTCAGAAATGTGCATATGTTATGATCTTTGACGAATCGATTAGTCATATTGGCTTCGATGTTTGATTGATGTGTGGATTATTTGTGTAGAATGAACTATTTCAGCGATTGTTGATGAAAGGGGTTTGAGAGATTTTCTAGGGGTTTTTGAGAGTGAGTAGAAAGGCCAACGGTCAAGATATTTTTTTATACCTTTTCAGACAATTTAAAAAATATTTAATATTATGGGACTCATTTTCCTTTATACCCTTCCGAGGTTATCCACGAGTTTATGCTTCCGCAGAACATCTACGGAAGGCTAAAACTTTCCTTTTTGACTTGATTTAATTTTATTCTTCCGTAGAACATCTACGGAAGGCAAAAACTTTGCTGTTTTAACCTTAACAAATTAATTCTTTCGCAAGAACATCTACGAAAGACAATTTGTTATGAATTTGCTGTTTTATCCATAGGTTACCAATCTACGGAAAGGCAATTTTTGTTCTTTTTGATGTATGATCTTAAACACAATGTTAGATCATTTGTTGTTTGCTATTGGACGTTATTGACTCTGCTTCATGGCAATTGTGCAAAATTGATTTGGTTAAAACCTTCAGATATCCTACAGCCAAGTTAGTGCTCAAGTTCCAACTTTCTTCATTTAAAGATGTAACACATTTGATACTCAGATTTTCATGCTGATTTACTACTCCCCCTAAATTTGTGATTAATCATAAAATTATGCATTTATCAAAAATTTATAAAGAATAGCATGAAAAACATTATCTGTCCAACTAATTAGCAAAGAAAAGAACAAAACCAGAAATTATTTACAAGCATTGACATCATATAATGGGATCATACTATAACACTAAGAAACTTCCCAATGACAGTTTTGGTTGATGATAGAAGACAGATCTAGTGTTGATTGCAAGTATATTAATCATGTTTTAAAATTGTTTAAAGATGGACAAGTATGGACTCCACATTCAATTCACATTGAAGTTTGTCCTTCGTAGATAAGTCAATTTATCACTTTTTCACACTTAAAACTATGTTCCGTAAGTTATAAGCTCTATCTTAAGATTTCTTTGAAATCTTATTAATGCTGATATGATTTGTGAGCTCTGAATTAATATACAGTTGATCACCATGGATTCTTTTAGAGCTGTTCCTTTTGGAATCTTTTGTTACAAAGCATCAGGAAACCAGGTCTTTACTTACGTAAAACAGAGGTACCCAGAAACTCAGGTCTTTGCTTACGCAAAATAGAGAGTTCATGATGTGCAAAGATAGAGATTATAAAGTGTTACAACATAGTGTGCTGAGGTGAGTAAGTTGATCATAGCAGGATAAGACTTACTTCCTTGCTCCTCAATATGGAATTAGCCACAGTTTGTCACCTTGACATTATGTTATGCATGACTTGTTTATTTTCAACTCAAGCTGAACCTACTCACTTATCAAATCACATCTGATCAGTCTATATGAATTGTTTGATAAATGAGAAAAGTAATCAAAGGTATAGCGTACTATCATTTCCCATTATATGAACTGCTTATTCAATAAAATATATAAATAAGACAATAGTTTTGTATTTTTATATGTTTTAAGAATATTTTTGGCTTTTTCATATTAATACCAATCTGTGGATGAATAAGTTTGTTCTTCCGTAGATGTTCATATTAAAACTATAATGGACAGAACATGCTTTTCATTATGTTGATTAAGACTTAATGTAAATTGATCATGCCTAATGACTTAATTAAGAAATTAAATCTAACTAAATCAAAGGCTTTAGTGAATAAATCAGCAAGCTGATTTGTTGTATCCACCTTAATCAACCTGATTAAACCTTTTTCTGAGCAATCTCTCAGAAAATGATATCTGATTTTAATATGTTTTGTTTTACTATGTTGTACTGGATCAGCAATGATGAACATAACAGCTGAGTTATCAATATGTATTGGTGTTTGAAGAAACTTGTAACCATAATCAAGTTATTGGTTTTGCAACCATAAGACTTGAGAGCAACCAGCTGAAGCAGCTATGTACTTAGCCTCAGCTGTAAATACTGAGACATTTGTGTGCTTTTTGCACTGCCAAGAAACTAGTCTTGGTCCTATGAATTGGCATCCACCAGTGGTTGATTTTCTGTTGTTGTTGCAGCCTCCATAGTCACTATTGGAATATGAGTAGAGTTTAAAATCTTCTTTTAGGATACCAGAGTCCAAGAACTGGTTTCCCTTTAAGGTATCTGAAAATTCTCTTCACTACATTCATATGTGACTCCTTTGGGTCTGCTTGGTATCTAGCATAAACACACACAGCAAACATTATGTCAGGTCTGCTGGCAGTTAAATACATTAATGATCCTATCATAGATCTTTATAATCTTTGATCAATAGATTTCCCTGTAGGATCTGGTATAATCTTTTCTATTGTTGATGCTGGTGTTTTACATGAAGATGAATCAGCAAGGTTGTACTTCTTCAAAATTCAATTCACATACTTCTTCTGATTGATGAAGATGCCATTTGGTTTCTGATGAACTTGAAAACCAAGGAAGAATATTAGTTCTCCTATGGAACTCATTTGAAATTCAAATTTCATTAGACATTCAAACTCTTCACACAATCTCTTGTTTGTTGATCCAAATTTGATATCATCTACATATACTTGGAAAACTAAGAGATCTTGATGTTCATGTTTCAGGAAGAGAGTCTGATCAATTGTTCCCTTTTTGTAACCATGCTTGAGTAAGAAAGATGAAAATGTTTCATACTACTTTCTTGGGGCCTGATGAAGTCCATACAAAGCTTTGTCAAGCTTGTATACCCTGTGTGGATAATCAGGATCTTCAAATCCTGGTGGCTGAGCAACACAAACTTCTTCATTAATTTTACCATATAAGAAGGCATATTTTACATCCATCTGGTAAACTATGAACTTCTTATATGATGCATAGGCTAGAAAGACTCTAATGGCTTCAATCCTTGTAACAGGAGCAAAGACTTTATCGTAGTCTATCCCTTCTTCCTGAGTATAACCTTGTGCTATCAGCCTTGCTTTGTTTCTTATAATAATGCCTCTATCATCTAGTTTGTTCTTGAACAGCCACTTTGTGCCAATTGGATAATGGCCTTCAGGAAGATCAACTAGATTCCAGACTTTTTATTTTCTAAATTGATGAAGTTCTTCTTGTATTGCTTCAATCCAGCTGTTATCTTTCAATGCTGCAGTGATGTTGGGAGGAACCACTTGTGAAAGAAAGCAAGAGAACAAACAAATGTTGGTTGCTCCCGATTGTCTTTTTATGGTTCTATCATCAAGTTCACCTATCATGTTTTCAATAGGATGATAGTTGTGAATTCTGGATGTTGGTATTGATTCAAATTGAATGGATGAATCCAAGTTAGTGATGTTGGTTGATGAATATGGAGTCAGCTGGGTTGGGGAATCCATAAAGTAGTCAAAATTCTCATGTGGCTGATCTTTTGATGCTAAATTATGTCCATCTGTATCAGCTTGTGTTTTTGCAAATATAGGAATAGCATCCGCAGCAGCTACAAGTACAACTACAGATGATGTAGTTTGTTGAACTGCATGTGTGGGTGGTGGTTGTTGAATGTTTTCTGTTGAATTGTGAACTTCAACTGAATGCAATGGGTCATCTCTGGAAGTAGTAATATCTACAGATGTAGAAGGAAATTCTGCGGATGTAGACCTATTGTTTCCATCAGGATGATCTTTGCTTGTTTGAATTGAAGGACTAGGATTAGTAGCATTTTGAGTAAGTGACTGGACTAGACTTGGTGGATCAGCTGTCAATGGCACTTCACCCATGTTTGAAAGAACATAAGGATAACATGTATCCGCAGGACCTGCCACATTCAAATAACCTGTGTTAAATGAGTTTGTTAATGCATCTATATCAAACAACCAAGATGATCCTTTTACAAATTTTGGAAACAAGTATTCATTAAAAGATACATTAGGAGTTTCTTCCATAATGTTTTCATGTGGAACATAGACTCTGTATGATTTAGATGTTGATGTGTAACCAATAAAGAAACCATCATAGGCTTTTTCTACAAACTTTCCTTATTCATCTTTTGTGTTTAATATGGACACATGACACCCAAAAGCTCTAAAATATCCTATGAAAGGTTTTCTTTTAAACAAAAGCTCATATGGTGTTTTATTATGTTCTTTGACAATTAATGTTCTGTTTTGAACATTACATGCTGTGTTCACAGCTTCTGCCCAGAATGTGATTGGCAACTGTGAATCAGCAAGCATTGTTCTTGCTGCTTCAATAAGAGTTCTATTTCTTCTTTCAGCAACTCCATTCTGTTATGGTGTTCTTGGTACACTGAATTGTCTTGATATGCCTTTGTCCCTACAAAAGGAATCTAAAATATGATTAATAAATTCAGTTCCATTATCACTTCTTAAGATTTTTATTTTAGATCAAGTTGATTTTCAATCTTAGTGATAAACTCTATCAATGTTTCTAATGTTTCACTTTTATGTTTTAAGAAAAAGACCCATGTGAATCTAGTGAAATCATCAACAATCACCAAACAGTATTGCCTTTTTCCAATGCTCATGATATTGGTTGGACCAAAAAGATCCATGTGTAACAGTTTGAGTGGTGTTGTGTTTGTGTTAATTGTTTTGGATTTATGAGACACTCTATGTTGTTTTTTAAAACATGATGAACAGTGATTAGAACAATAAAATTCTTTCTTTGGAAGGCCAATGACTAAGTCATTTTTGACCAACTTATTCATATTCTTCAAGTTAGAGTGAATCATTATTCTATGCCATAGTTGAGATTCATCTTCTGATGACTTAGAAATCAGGCATGTTTCATTGCTTGTTATTGATGTGTTGCTCAAATCCAAAATATATGTGTTGCCTTTTCTTGGTGCTTTAAGAAGGATCCAGTCTTCTGGAATTTGAAAACCTGGCTTAAGGATATAACAATAGTTAGTATCAAAGAAAGTAGTATAGTTTTGATCATAAATTTGAGAAACACTTAATAAATTGAATTGTAAATTTTCACAGAAGTTAACTTTCTCAAATTTTAGAACACCATTGGTTACCATTCCTTCACCAATGATTTTACCTCCCTTCTTATCCCCACCAAATGCTACATAGGAAGCATTTTTATGTTTGAAGTCATGGAGAAGAGAACAGTTTCTCGTCATGTGCCTGGAACAGCCACTGTCAACATACTCCCTGGATGTTCCTGCAAAAATAATGAAATCAGTTAGACCGTGGAGCCCAAGCCTTGATGGTCTTGGGCTTGCCATTGTTATCTAATATTGTTATTCTCTCATGAATGAGCCCAGATGACTCTAGATTGGTTTTAGATTCCATTAATTCATTATGTATTATTTTGGGTGAGGATGATTCTTTTAATGATGAAGATGAAGCACTATCATCTTGATTCACACTCACTTCCTCTTTCACCTCTTCTTTCATTAACTTTTTCTTTGAACTAGTGGCTGAGGCTCTTTCTGAAAAGGTTTTTGTATTCTTTGTCTTTGACTGGGGTACATGATTACCTTTTTCAAAGTGATCAAAGAAGGTATCATCTTCTTGCAACACTACCTTTTTATGAGTTGTCTTACATTGAGATAGTTGTATCTCCTTTTTCTTTGATGAATTATCAGCAGATGTTTTCTTTGTCTTTGCATTCTTCTCCTTTTGTTGCTGATTCTTTTGCTTTGGTATTTTTGATTCATCATTCTCTGAAGATTCTGAATTTGATTAAGAGGTCTCAGCTTTTTGCTTCTTTGGGACCTTTAATTTGTTCTTTTTGTTGAAGAAACATTCTTGAGTGGAATGATTATGCCTGTTGTAGAAGGCACAATGCTTGTTAAAGTAACAATTTGAGGTCATATGATTGTTCATATTGCAGATGGAGCAATAGCTGCAGAAGTAGCACTCTTCTGTGCTGTGGTTGTGCATATCACACCATTTGCAATACTTCTCTTCAGCTTCACCGTCAGAGTCAGCTTTTATCTTTGTCAGTTTCTTCATCAGTATCTTCTTTTGCTTCTTTAGTTCTTTCTCAATATTTGCATCTGAAAGATCCTTTTGTTCACCTTTCTGGTTATCAGTTGAATCATCAGGTATTTTCTTCTTCCGTAGATCTTCTACGGATGACTGTTTAGGTTCTGTTGATTTCTTCTTCCGCGGATGTTCTATGGATGTTTGAGAACCAGTCTTCTTCTTCCGCAGGTAATCTTCTGAAGTGAGACTATCTTCTTCCTCCGTAGTTCTTTTTGCTGCCTGACTTTTATGCTGTTTGTTGAGTTCATGAAATCCTTCATTTAACTGGCCAATCCTTGTGTAAATGGTCTTCAGTAGATTTCTTTGTTTTGGTGGATAGGGCAACTTGATCTCATCAAGGATTTTAGAAGTTATAGAATCAATTACCGCACATTATCCCTTACCCAAACCAGCACTTTCTTGTTCATTAGGCTCATCACTTTCATCTAGATCATCACAGTTATCAAGATCAAGTTCTGAGTCATTTGTTTTTGAGAATTCTAATTCAGATGAATCAGTTTCAATGGATTCAGAATCCTTGTCATTTATCACTTTATTATTTTCAACTTTTAACTTAGTTTTGGTGCTAGACACAAAATGATTTGTCAAACTGTTGGTCATGGACTCAGGTAGGGTGGTGTAATTATCATTAATTGGTGGAGCAACATTATGATATCCCAACCCAGACTTGTTCTTTGATTCAAAATGAGAGTTTAACAGTTTCTTATACTGCTGTGATGATAGTTGGAATTTTTGAAGTTTTACTTCAGTTAATGCATGATCTGACATGGACTTGGTTAATGAGTTGGTCAAATGCTCAACTTGTGCTTTCAAATTATAATTTTTAGACATAAGTTTGTATAAATCCTTTTGTAGTGAATTTATTTTGACTTGATAAAGTTTATGTTCTTTTTCATGAGATTCATTTAAAAGCATAGTTTCTATGACTTTATCAGCCAATTGTTGAGCATGATTCCTGTATCTCTCAACCTCATCAACATATAAGGAAGAACATAACCTTTCTCTTACCTCTCTGGCCATTGGTGGCACTTTGTTTTCCATATTAGCCATCAAAGCCTGATTTTCTTCTAGTACTTCATTCTCGTACATGCTCCAGTCATAAGTATCATCCTGCAAAATAATCAAACCAGTTTCTTTAGAATTATTGGTACCTGTTGAAGAACCTGTGGTTGCTTGAAGCTCCTCTGATTTGCTTGTCTTGTATCTGTTGTTGATTGTTGATTGTTGTTGCATTCCCTGGAGAAGTGACCATACAGATTATATTTGTAACACCTCACCTTGGATTTGTCAACACCAATTTTTGTTGTTCTGCCTCCCACTGATAATCCCTTGTTTCTCTTCATGTACATTTTGGCTCTATAAGCAATCATGGCCATTTGCCATTGCAGATCCATCTCTTCTACTTCATGTGGATGAGGTTCTTCAAGGTCTTGCTAACAGAAGTAGGCAGGAGTCAAGGTACTTCCCAAGTAGGCTTGAAAGCTTGAACTGAAATCTGCAAAGGCTGCTTCAGCATTTGTTCTTCAAAGGTTGTGCTTCCGCAGGAGTTCTTGTACTTGTTCTTCAGCAGCTCCACTTGATCTTTGGTCTTGTTCAGCAGTTGTTGTTCTTCCATAGGAGATCTACGGAAGCACAAACTTCAGTTATGCTCCGGAGAACATCTACAGAGGAACACTTATTCATCCGTAGGTTGTTCTAACACTTAGTCAATTGTTCTAAATAGATCAAGTCTGATGTTTACTGTAATAACATAAACTAACACACACAATAATATGGGTTACCATATAACTCATGCATTCAAAAAGAGAATTACAATGATTAATTACAAGAGTTGACAAGTCAACTAAACCTATACATTTGATCTAGTCCTAACAGTCTCCTTTTGTACCACAGCTCATAAGGAGTCTTACCATAAGTCTTAAGTACTAAAACTCTGTTTTGCATATAGCAGGCTGTGTTGACTGCCTCTACTCAAAAGGTGATGAGCAGTTTAGATTCAGACAACATGGTTCTTGCAACCTCAATAAGTGTCCTTTTTCTCCTCTCAGCAACACCATTTTGCTGAGGAGTATTGGGAGCATTATATTGTCTTGTGATACCCTTTTCATCACAAAATGAATCAAAGATTTGGTTCTTAAATTCTGTTCCTTGATCACATCTTATGGTCTTGACCTTGTGATCAGATTGATTCTCAATTTTCAGAATGAAGTTCTTCAAGATCTCAAGAGTCTCATCCTTAGTTCTAAGAAAAAAGACCCAAGTGAATCTTGTGAAATCATCTATGATCACCAAACAGTATGAGGTCCTTTCTAAACTCATTACACTATTGGGGCCAAAGTGATCCATATGTAATAAGTGTAGGGGAGTAGTGATGGAGTTCCTTTCCTTTGGCCTGTGAGACACTTTGTGTTGCTTCCCTTTCAGGCATGCAACATAGTGGTCATCACTTGTAAACTCTTTCCTTGGCATTCTAGTTACCAAATCATTCTTAATTAATTTATTCATGCTCTTAAAGTTTACATGACACATTCTTTTATGCCAGAGGAAAGACTCATCACTATTTGCTTTAGATAGAAAGCAAGAAACTTCTCCTGAAAAAGATGTTTCATGCAAGTCCATCTTGTACATGTTCCCTTTTCTAGGGGCTCTGACCAGGATATGCTCTTGAGAAATGATCACCCTGGGCTTGAGAACAATGCACTCATGCTCAGTAAAGAGCATGTTATGTCTCTAATCACAAAATTGCGATACACTCAGTAGATTGTACCCAAGCTCCTTGAAAAAATTTACCTTTTCAATGGTGAGCTTACCATTTGTGACCATGCCCCTTCCTGTAATGTAACCACCAGCATCTCCTCCAAAAGCAACAGGTCCTTCATCAATTTTCTCAAAATTTTAAAGTAGAGAACCATTTCCAGTCATGTGCCTGGAACAACCACTATCAATGATCCATACATTTCCCTCGGTCTTTAGCTGTTCCTGCATAAAAAGAAGTGGTTAGTTACATTTGGAAACCGAAGCCTCGTTGGTCTTGGGCTTTTCAAAGTGATCTGAAGACAGTGTAATAGTAACTAATCCTATGTTCAAGCTTTGAGGATCATTAGCTGTTGTTGATGAAGAACTTTCAGTCACCAGGTCTTTCTTCATCTTCCACACCATCTTTGGAGGATTGGACTTGACCTTCAACACCTCGAAAGTTTTAACAACTTCTAAAGTTTTGGAGACTGGACCTTCGAAAGATCTTGCTTTCACTGCAGCAGGCTTTAGTACTTCAGAAGCATTCCTTTCTTCTGAGACCAAATTTTCTTTCAAAGGCAAGTTTCACTTGTCTTCTTTTTCACCTTGGAGCTTCCGAAAGAAAAATATTTTCCTTCCAAATCTAGCTTTTCCTTCTTCTTCTTAGTTTTCTCTTTGATTATGTGGATAGTACTTTTAGGATTGTAAATGCAATCCTTAGCCAGATAAGAAGTACTACCACACATGATGTAATCCATTTGCTTCCTTCTAAGAGTCTTCTTCTGAGAGCAAGACTGAACTTGATCATTTTCCACCTCCATCTTCATCTTGACAAATGATGCAGCAAGCTTCTTAGGGAGAGGCTTGCTCTTGGAGCTGGATGGTTCAGGCTGTGTAGCAGTGGTACACAGCTGATCAGCCTTCTTCTGTTTACTGGAATGATTTGGACCAGAACTAGAACTCCTGGTACTAGAGTTCATAGTTGAGTCCTCAGCCTTCACCACTTCAAATCCTGCAGAGATAAACACTTATTTCTTCTTAGAGTTGAAAGTGGCCTTGATTTCTTGAGACTTCTTTGACTTTATCTTGGTTCTCCTTATCAAGTTCTTCCTTTAAGACTTGGTCATCCCAGCTTCTTCATCTCTCTCCTCAGGAGAATAGTGACCCTTCTTAGGATGGTCTTCTTCAATCTTCTCAGACACATCCTTCACTATCTCCTTATTATCCTCTTCAACAATAGGGTCTATGAGGGGAAGCTCATCTTCATAAGTTCCACACCTTGGAGATCTTACAGATAAAAGAGTGTATGGAGGAGCTATCCCAGTAGATCCCAGTCCCTGCTTATTTCGATAACAAACTTGTGCATGCATAGATGAGGATATCATGTTCTTGAAGGTCTCTTCTTTTAGAACAAGTTTTTCTACCCTGGCTATGTTGATAACAAGCACAACCTGGCATTCAGTTAACATAGTGATGAGATCTTTTATCTGAGTTCTGTAGTTGGTATGTTCATGCTTTAGAGTTGAAATGGTTTTCTCTAAATCTTCTATTTTCAGTTTGTAATCATTTTCAGCTCTTTTGAAATCAACTTTTAAGATATTTAAGGACTCAAGATTAGATCTTATCTCTAAGTTATAGGACCTATATTTATTGACTTTAGCAATACATTCAGGTGTACAGAGATGTTCCAATACCTTGGCATCATCATGATTTGCTATCAGTGCCTGGTTTGGAGATGCATCCTCCACCTGAAAACTCCAGTCAAAGCCTCCTTCTTCAACAGCAACTGCAGCTTGCTGCTTGTGCTTCTCGTTCTGGTGAGCTCCTTTAGTGTAGTTTGGCCTGGCTTTTGTTTGGCCACCATTTGTCTTTGGTGCATTGCACTCTCTGGCAAAGTGTCCCATTTGATTACAGTTGTAACACTTCACCTTGCCTTTGTCTAGCCCAAACTTTCCACTAGATATATTGCTAGGAAACTTCCTCCCAGTCCTCTTATAGAACTTCTTGGCTCTGTGAGTGAGAAGAGCCATCCACTGGAGTATTTTCATATACTCCAGATCATCTGGATGGATACAGTCCAAGTCTTCAAGAGTGAAGAAAAAGTTGCCTGTGCTTTCATCAGAAGACACAAAAGCTTGTGAAGAGCTTGTCTCTTAGAATGGGCTTCTATAGGGACTAAACATTTGGATTACAATATCGTTTTAACACATACTAGATGAATAACATGCAGTTCGTGTGACAACATTTCGCACAACAACATGCATGCGATAACATGCATACAAAAGGAGAATACACAGTTTATTCATACGAAATGTTTGAAACAAAATACATGCATGCGAAATGTTTGGAACAAAATACATGCATGTAAAAGTTTGCATGTATATAATTGCATGTGTGCAAAACAATTAAGTGTGCCACATTAACCGAGAAACAATTATGGAAAATCAGTGTGTGTGTTTTTGTTTATTTCGCTCAAAACGAGCAGATCACGTTTGTGATTCATCCACCCTCGGGTAAGATCGATCTTGTATCAATTATCATTGTAATCATTTGACGTATTATATACATTTGAATTTCAATGAGTTGAAGTACATTGTTATCTCGATTGATTCAAGTAAAGTGCGCACCCGTCTTCGCGTATTATCAAGTGCAACTATCAAACGAAGTTCGATCGATTAGTTTTTTTGGACCTTACAGCTTCCATGGATGTAGCTCTCCCTTGGTGTCTCTGAGAAGGTGATGAAAGGACCCTTCTGTGAGTTGTCAGGGTAGCAGATGAGATGGTGCTGTGGTTCTCTGCAATCCCTTTTAACCACATGAAGGGCTGAACTCTGTTGGATGCTGGAGTTACTAGATGAATTTTGCATGTTCATCTCCATCTGGTAGCCACTGAGTATACCATACACCTCAGTGAGAGTGAGGGTCTTGAGGTTTTTAGTCCTCTTAATGACCACACAATAGTGTGTCCATTGTCTGGGAAGAGAGGACATGAACTTCCTCACAATATCCCTGTTCTTAAGAGTCACTCCAATATCCACTAGAGTATCCACAATTTCAATATATCTAAAGTACTATTAAGTCATGGTTTCAATGTCTTGAAGGTGAAATTCTCAAACTGCTGCTTTAAGAGGTCCTTCTTATTCTCTTTAGCTTCATTTGACCCGTCATACATCAGCTTCAGTGCATCCCACAGTTGCTTGGCAGCCTTGCACTTCTTGAAGCCTCTGTAGATAGAGTTTGGAAGAGCAGCTTGGAGGGCGGTCATGGCCTTTTGATCAATATCAATCTTCTTCCAGTCTTTATCGAAATAATCAGCCACTTCCTTTGGTATCATACCACCAGCAGCAGCAGCTGAAGGGGTGGATGGTATATGAGGTCTAAAGACAACTGATCCCCACATCTTGGATTCCTGAGACTTGATAAAGCCTTCCATTCTTTGGCACCAAGTGTCAAAGTCTTTAGGAGTGATCAGTGGAGACTTAGTCATAGTACCAGTTTCCATGTCAGCCTTGGTGATAGCTGCCATTTGAGATGTTAAGTATTTTGTGAGTCTGAAAGGATTAAGTATGGTGAGATCTTACAATCAAGAGACTAAAATGCTCTGATACCAATTGCAGGACCGTGTGAAGGGTGGTCAATACAATCAGTCTCATAATGAGGAGAGTTTTAAAACACTTAATAGATCAAATGGGGAACCGGGTTTGTTTAAGATGATACTTAGAACACAAGTAAGTAATGAGACATAACTAAGAACAAGAACAAAGAAGTATGGTTTTCAAGGGTGCTGTATATTGCTCTCAAGTTCTATTACAAGTGTTACAAAGAATAAAAGAATTACAAGGACCTGAGACACTTTATACTACATCATACAACCGTTAATAGTTAGAAAGACAGTTGGAAACACTAATCTAGACAACAAGATCAATGTAGAGTCAAAAGACAGATTGCCTTTTGACTAGTGACTATGACATGCCATTGCTCACATCCTTTTCTAATATAAAAAGGTTTAAAGGTACAATAGTAGGAAGTTACAGACAAAGACCTTAATATATAGTTTACAAAAGCATAGACTTTTCATCAACTTGTATAAGTTGGTGAGTATTCAGAGTTGCAGCGGAAAGTGTGTCACCTTTATGTAAAGTAGATCAGAGAAAGCATGTCTTCTCTGTCTTCGGAAGAAATCAATCTTCATAGCAAATTGGCTTCGGAAGACTTTGTCTCTGAAGCTTCGGAAGACTTCATCTTTGGCTTCGGAAGATTTGGACTTCGGCTTCGGAAGATTTTACACTTAGAGTATTTTTTTGTGGAGAGTGTAAAACTTCCGAAACAACTTCTACCTTGTATGTTCAATGCATGCATGCAGGAAGACCCTTGGTTGTTTTGGCTTTTTTGGTTGCATCAGCCTTATAATCTTCTAATATTACCTTACACATCCTCTCTAAGAAGCAAAGCCTTTATTAAGTTGACTAGACCCACGTTGGCGGATAGGAAATTGGTTGGAAATGCTTTAACATATAAAGATGTAGTTGTAACATTTATAAATAATTTTAGTTTTACGCAAGTGTGTATATATATATATATATATATATATATATATATATATGCGTGTATATATATGTATATATATAGGAATCAAATAAAAACCCTTTTTATAATTGAAAACCGTTAAAACCACCACCACCCAATCACATAATTTATAGTTGATTTAAGTTTTTAATTGTTTAAAGTATATTTAGTAAACTTTAATATCATTTTTTGCGGTCATTATATATATTTTAATATAAACTCCAAGGAACGTCGATGATGACGGAACGACTTACGTATACGTAACTTGTATGAGGTACATGTACGCTACTCTTAGTTGTGCACTTGGTAAGACGTACTTACATATAAATAACCTCTACATCGTAATTTTTAGTTGTATACTTTGTAACACGTACTTACATATATGTTACCCGTGGTCCTCATGGTTTTCATTTATAACATGGTTTTCAAAGGTTCCTCCCTATATATATATATATATATATATATATATATAACACGTACTTACATATATGTTACCCGTGGTCCTCATGGTTTTCATTTATAACATGGTTTTCAAAGGTTCCTCCCTATATATATATATATATATATATATATATATATATATATATATATATATATATATATATATATTAAGTTAATTAAAAATAGCCCTTGTGGTTTGACCCTAATCACACTTTTGGGTCTATAATTACGTAATTAGGTGATGTGGTTTTTATGTTTCATAAGTTTGGATGTAACATGAACTTTGGTTATATTAACTGGGATTCTTACGAGGAATGAAATAAGTTTTTAGTTAAAAGTAAACTTAAGCAAAGGTTGTTCATGAATATTACTAAAAAACAAACATGGTTATATTTGTAACTTACTCAACCCTTTCCCCCTCCCAAGCCCTAAGCACCAACTACTATGAGGTTGTCAACTGCAACCACCACACCACCAATCTTAACCCTCAAAACAACACATAGTTATCTCTCACTCCCTTATGTTGCTTAGCGAAACCACCTCACAAACCACTTAAGCTATTATTTGAGATCAACAATCAGTTTGATTTATATATTATAGAGGACAAAAGGGCAAGGTGACGAACAATAAGAGAGTCGGAAGAGGTGGGAGGAATGAGGATAGATGTTGTGATGTTTTTTCTATTAGTTTTTGTAGTTTACATAAACGTACTTTGCATAGAGTTAATCACATATTATGGTCTCTTTGGCCAAATAGTCGATTGGTAATGTGGTCATTTCACATAAACTTAACTGAATTAAAGATAAGACAAACATGATTTTTTGATGAGTGTTAGTTCGCACCTTAGTCTCTCGATGTGTTATGTTTGTGGAATTACACTTCCAATATCCCATATCTTGATAGAGTCAGTAATCATAATCAAAGACTTCTATAACATATCAAAAGAATAAGTTTGAAAACATTACATATGTTCAAGTCTACTAGTCTTATCATAATCGAAGTTCAAATACCTGAATCTCTAAGTAGCCAAGTTTATGCCTACCTTTCATTGTTTCTTTACTTACTTAAGTTGTCTCAACTAGGGGTGTTCAATTTCGGATATCCGAAAATTTCGGATAGTGAATTTCACTATCCGAATCCGAAATTTCGGATATCCGAAATTCGGATATCCGAAATGTCAGATTCGGATTCGGATATCCGTTCGGATATCCGAATTCAAAAAAAATTTGTATTATTTAATAAAGTTTAAAAAATTATAATAGTTTTTATTGAAATTTTTTTCGGATATTCGAAGTTTTTATTAAAATATCCTAAATATCTAAAAACATTCGAAATATTTAATTAATATTTAATATTTTTAAAATTTTATAAAAATATTTTGGATATTTAGGATATCCGAAATATCCGAAAATTCTCAAAATCACTATCCGAACTGAATCCGAAATTTCGGATATCCTAATTTGGGATTTTCAGATATTTCGGATACGGTTTCGGATTCGGATATTTTTGAACACCCCTAGTCTCAACTTCCCAATATACATGTTAAACTATATTGCTGACATCATATTTTTAAAACACTTTCTAAAATAGTTTAATCAAAAGCATTTACTTCAAATTCAAGACATTTCATGACAAGTTTCTCAAATTTAATGTTCTCAATTATAGTATAATAACAAATGTACTCCTAATTAATGACTCGTGAACTTCTAAGGGTTTCACTGTGCATGCTTCTTCTAATTGCACCTGCACTTTTGCCACCTCACATGGATTGTACCTACGCCAACTAATTTAATATGTTATCTATTTAGCACAACCATCCCCTACGACAACCACAGACTAAAAACATTCTCATGCATGCATCACATATAAATTTTAACAGTTTACAGAGTAACACGCACTTTTAAAATATAACTTTTACACGTCATTCAATCTACAAAGTTTAAGTTTATTAAACTTGTTTAATTGGAGGAAACTAACTAAAACCATTAACTTGTTTCCAAAGTAACTCAACAAATCCGTGGCCTATCTTAAACTGCTCGGTGCATGTCTTCATGCTTAAAGTGACTAATAAGTTGTTATAATCAATCGCATATCTTGTGTCAGTGGCTTGTAAACCATCATCTTTTATTGATTAGTTACACATTCATGAGAGACAATAATAATTATATGTTATAATTATGATATTATTTAGCTGTAGCCCTAATCTTATGGTTCTTTGTGTGGTTTTGATAATTCTAACTTTAATTGATTGGTGGAATTAATCAATACATTAAAATGAGCAAATAATTAAGCATTTGACAAGAAAATCAAGATGTAAAGATGAAGAGCATATAAATAACTTTAACTTCCACTAAATTCCTCAAGTTTGATGCAATACAGCCAATTGAAAATAAGATACAATCATTCTAATCACATACATCTCAAACTATAAAACACCATTCATTTATAATAGACGAAATAATACTTCATTACGTACATCATCCATAGTATTTAATCATTACAAATAAAACTTTAACAATACATGTCTTTATCTAGAAAACCAATCGTCGGATGGCTGCACAAGTTACCTTTCTTTATTTTTTATCATACATGCCAAACTAATATACATATAAAAGTCAGCATTTCCAAATGAGTTCTAGTTTTAACCTTAGCAAAATACTTAGCATATTAATCATTAACATACTTTAGTTTTATCATTTATTTTTATTCTTAGCTATCATTGTAACTTTATCTGTCATTCTAGTTTAAATTGTCAATCTGTATCAATACATCTTTATCTTTAAGCTTTTACAAGTATCCTTTACCTAGTGAGCTAGTAATAAATTGTCAAGATCCTATCGGGTGAGTTTACACTAGGTAAAACTTCTTTTGTAGGCGAGACTTCACAAGGCGATGTTGTTTTTTTTATTTTCTCATCCATTAGTTTCAATTTTCATAAAAACAAACTTTATTTGCAAAGTGGTAATCATTTTGATTGGTTGCAAGGTCTCAAGTGACAATCAATGCCTTTTGTTTTAACTCATGTTTTTTTATCCTAACACGAAAATGATATTGAACAAAATTTGGTATTAAACCCAAAAGTTATTACATAATAATACCGCATAACCTAAATATGCAACTTTTAAGGTTGGACCCAAAGTTGTGAAATTGGCACAACCACAACGACTATTTGGGTAGTTAATTCAATTGCTTACAATACAAGTAAAAACCAAGCGTATGATCTCCCCCATTAGAAATCATCATATTTGAACACTCAATAATGTATATAAATTTGTTATAGTGCTACGAACATGTTTTGCATTGGTCATGCTACCTCCTTGCATTTTTTAGTACTAGTCATTATTCTTCACTTATTATCATGAATTATGGCCTTCGCCATGTCATGAACTCATTATAGGAGTGGTCTCAACTATTGTGTAGTGGGGTAATATAATTACTTGAGGTGATTCTGTAGTAGGATTGGCATTTAGCAAATTTCTAAACATATAATGTTTTAGAACATAAGGTCTGTCACATTCTCCTACCACCAATACATGCACATCATCATTGCAGCAACCATTTTCACCTAAACCTACTCTATCAGAACTCCCTTTGACCGCCGAACTTATGTTTGTCGGCATTTAAACACAACTACCTGCGGGACCGGGTAACGGTTCAACAATATTTTTACAGTTGGAGATAACACATTTACTAG
Organism: Flaveria sonorensis; assembly: GCA_025506505.1. Classification (NCBI taxonomy): domain Eukaryota; kingdom Viridiplantae; phylum Streptophyta; class Magnoliopsida; order Asterales; family Asteraceae; genus Flaveria; species Flaveria sonorensis. The sequence continues at coordinate 63,819,189 of CM046433.1, read as the reverse complement.
ATCAAATAGGGAACCAGGCAAAGAAACAATGAACAAATAAGTAAGAACACTCAAGAACACAAAGATTGGTTTTCAAGAATTATGTATATTGCTCTCAAGTGTTTTACAAATGTTACAAAGCTTAGTCCTAAAGACTGATACAAGAGATACTTTATACTACATCCTATAGCCGGTCATACTTTGAAGGCCAGCTGGACAATAATCTAGACAACAAGATCAATGTAAAGTCAAAAGGCAGATTGCCTTTTGACATGTGAATGTGATATGCTATAACTCACATCCTATTATATTAAAATAAGGATAAAAGTACTAAAGTAGGAAGTTACAGATAAAAGACCATGATGTATAGTTGACAAAAGTAAAAAGATAATTACCAACTTATATAAGTTGGTGAGTCTTCAAAGCTCACAGCGAAAAGGTCTTAGGCTTTTGTCAAAAGTGTGTCAGTAGACACATGTCATCTTTAGTCTTCGGAAGTGTTTAGTCTTTAAGCTTTAGAAGACTTTGTCTTCAAGCTTCGGAAGGCTTCACTTTTGGCTTCGAAAGATTTTTGTCTTTGGCTTCAAAATATTTGACACTTAGTTATTTTTATTTGTACATTGTCAAATCTTCCAAAGTACTTCCTTGTACTTCAGAGCATGTTGAGAGATCTTTAGTTAGCATCAGCCTCTAAGATAATCCTCTTGATCTTAGATGCTACCAAAACTTAAAGATTACTATGAATGTTGATCTTTCACTTGTTTACAGCCATCATCAGAATTAAAGCCATTCCTCCCTTCATCAGCTGGTTTGGATTCTTCATGATTTCATAGTATCTCTTCATGTCCAAGAGATCATGATCAGGCAGGTCAAGTATGTTCAGCCAAAAGAATACTTGTTGACCTCCTTGATCTATTGTGATATATCATCTATCTGGGTTAGCAGAGTACACCCAGGACATGATGGGTCTCTTTGTTGGTCCTTCCCTTTCACATGTTTAGAAGAAGTTTCAAGACCTTGCCATGGGTTAGAAGATGAAGTTGGTTGTGGATCAGCAGTAGGTCTTGGTTATGTTGTATAGTTGGGTTCAACCTTGACCTCAGCTTCAGGTGTAGCTTGACTTGGTGGAGAATGCAAGTCTTGAAGCTCACCCATCATGATTTTCTACTTAATCACCCTGATGTGCTCATCCATTGTGGATAGAGACATGTGACCAAGCCTCCTTCCGAAAGAAGCTCACCATCTTTTGTCTGTCTTCAGACTTCTTCTTGTTAGCTTTGATGGTGGCCCATGATTTTTGAACTTCCTCCCTCATCTTTCTTTTAGCAGCTTTTCTTTCTTTAATGGATTCTTGTTCTAGCTGCCTAAGATACTCAAACCCTATATAATCATAAGATAGTGGGAGTAAAGCTTCTGCCTGGTAGAAACCTATGGCACTCAAGTAGTTGATCATGTTCTATCTATCCTTTTCTTTATCAACTTGAGTTTCTTCTTCTACAACCATAGTTTCTACCTCAGGCATCTCTTGAATTGGGGAGAGGACCGGAGCTTGATATAATCTTCTTTTCTTTCTTTCTTCTTTGATTTTGAAAAGCAAAGCAGCATCTTAGCTTCCTTCCTCTTTTTAGACACCTTTGTTTCTGCCAGTTCATTTTATTCATCCAAGGGAAGAGAGATTAGATCATCAATATTGTAATTCCTAGTTCCTAGGTAGTTTAATCTAGGCGCCCTTAACTCATCTACTTGAGTGTTTGGTCTTTGGGCAACTCTGATTACAACCTGCATGAAACTAGGAGTCTCTGTCTGTCTTTCTTCCCTTGCCTTCCTCTTCCTCTCTGTTTTCTCCTCCTTAATATCCTATGAAGTTATAACTTTCTTTCCTTTATCAATCACTAGACTGTTTGACTTAGGGAGGAGAGAGCTTTGGCCTTCTTGAACTTGTTCTTTACTTTAGCTCTGGCCAGGGAGAGGATGTATAACACCTTCACCAACTGGTGTCTCATATAGAGGGGTTGGTGTTAAAGGAGAAAGAGTCTCAAGGTTCACAGGGTCATCAACTGAGCCTTCAACTGAGGTTTCCCCTTCGAAGCTAATCTTAGGGTCCAACTTAGTATCCAGTTGACCAACTGTTTTCCCTGCTAGCCTTTGTCTATACATGCTTGTTCTTCTTTTAAACTCCTTAAACACCTTCATTTGACTTCTCTCTACCAACCTGTCAGCATGTTTGTTTTGACTTGGGTTGACAAATGGTAGGATTGGCAGAGGGAAGCTTTCATGGAATCCCAGGTTATAGATGTTGAAGACTTCTTGTTGACCCTTTAATCTAGAAAGCACCAAGGCCCTTCTATCAATGTCATACCCCCATCCTATGATTGGATTGTTAGAAGGATTGGATAGAGGTGACATGGCCCTTGGTATAAAACCATCCTCAAATATGCTTTGAAGGATGGCATCCACATTGATGTGGGCCAGAGGAAGTTGTTGAGTCTGGACAGTTGCAAGTGAAGGTGGTGAATTTTCAATGTCCATTCTTTAGGCAGTGCTCCCATGTTCTATGATTGTAATGACTTTCTACCCCTTTTTGGTAGCATCACTTACTTGCACAAGTGAGCTAGAGGTTAGGTCCACTACATCCACAAGTTCTTATGAACATGGTTGCGCATGCCTGGCAGGCCTCTCAGCTAGCTTACCCTTGAGATTGGTGATCTCAAGTTGCTGATTAAGCACCAACCTTTGTAAGGTAGCCACCTAAGATTCCAGGTGACTGACCTTTGAAGCAAGATATATGCAGGTATCCGTCAATTTTTGCACCTTTTGTTTCATGCTCCCCTTATCTTCATCAGAAGAATCATGGGGAAATGAGACTAAATAACCAAAGTCATCCCTCCCACCACCAGATATTTGTTCTTAGTCTCTGGATTTCCCCTGCTTTGTGACAGTTTTATAAGAAGTGTCAAGAGGGTGGGTTGCCATGGTTGAGGTCTGAATGATGTAATCACTTGCAAAAGTGAGAGCCTGTAAGGTTCATACTTAGAGGCTGATGCAACCAAAGAACTCTTAGCATGCACATGTGAAGTACAAGTTATTTAAGAAGATTTGATATAACTCAGTGAATTATACTAAGTATCAAATCTTCCAAATCCAAAAGACCAATTCTTCTAAAGCCAAAGATGAAGTCTTCCGAAGCTTCAAAGACAAAGTCTTCTGAAGCCAAAGACTGATTTCTTTCAAAGACAGAGAAGACATGCTTTTTCTGAATCACCTTTTGACAAAGGCGGAACCACTTTTTGCTGTCACCTCTGAAGACTCACCAACTTATATGAGTTGATGAAAAGGTCATACTTTTGTCAAAATGTTGATTAAGGTCTTTTGCCTATAACTTTCTACTCTTGTACTTTTATCCTTTTTTTTAATATATCAGGATGTAAGCCATGGCATGTCATAGTCACTAATCAAAAGGCATCTGCCTTTTGACTCTACATTGATCATGTTGTCTAGATTAGTATTTCTAGCTGGCCTTCAAAGTATGGCCTGCTGTAGGATGTAGTATAAAGTAGCTCAAGTACTTGTAACTTTAGAAGATAAGCTTTGTAACACTTTGTAAGAACTTGAGAGCAATATACATCATTCTTGAAAACCATATTATCTTGTTCTTGTTCTGTTCTTTACTTGTGTTCTTTGTTTTATCATAAACTGGTTCCCTATTTGATCTGCAAAGTGTTCTAAACATTCTCCAAACATTGTGAAACTGTTGCATTGACCTCCCTTCACCGGTCTTGCAATTGGTGTCAGAGCTTTTTAGGCTCTTGATTGTAAGATCTCACCATCTTAGATCGCTTTAGTTTCACAAAAAACTTACCAGCTCAAATGGCAGCTCTCTCAAAGACTAATATGGAAACCGGTACCATGATAAAGTCTCCACTGATCACTCCTGATGACTTTGATACTTGGGGCCAACGTACGGAAAAGTTCATCAAGTCTCAAGACAGAAGGATGTGGAGATTTTTTGTTGAAGGACCTCACATCCCAAGCACCTATTCAGCCACTGCTGGAGGTGGGATGATACCAAAGAAAATGGCTGACTATTCTAAGGAAGATTGGAAGAAAATTAGTGTATATCAGAAAGCTATGACCGCTCTCTAGACTGCTCTTCCAAACTATATATATAGAGTCTTCAAGAAGTGAAAAATTGCTAAGCAGCTCTGGGATGCACTTAAGCTTATGTATGAGGGGTTTGAGGAAGCCAAGGAAAACAAGAAAGACCTCACAAAGCAGCAGTTTTAGAACTTCACCTGCAAGATAAGTGAAACCATGACTCAACAATACTTTAGGTATGTTAAGATTGTAGATACTCTAATGGATGTTGGAGTAAAATTTGAGAATAGGGACATTGTGAGGAATTTCATGTTCTTTCTTCCTAGAAAATGGACTCAGTACTATGTGGCCATTTAGAGAACTGAAAACCTCTCTACGTTCACTCTCACAGAGCTGTATGGTATCCTTAGTGGTTACCAGATAAAGATGAACATGCAAAATCCATCAAGCAGCTCTTCCAACAATGAAGATGGTTCAACCCTCCATGTGGTTGAAGGGATAGTAGTGAACCACAACATCATCTTATCTGCTACCCTGACAACTCACAAAAGGGTCCTTTCATCACCTTCCCTGAGACATCAAGGGAGAGCTACATCTAAGGAAGCTGATTCCAAGAGACAAGCTCTGCTCAAGCCTTTGTGTCTGCTGATGAAAGTTATGGTAACTTTCTCTTCACTCTTGAAGACTTGGATTGTATCCATTCAGATGACCTGGAGTATATGAAGATAGTCCAGTAGATGGCTCTTCTCACTCATAGAGCCAAGAAGTTCTACAAGAGAACATGAAGGAAGTTCCTAAGCAATGTGGCCAGTGAAAAGTTTGGCCTGGATAAAAGCAAGGTGAAGTGTTACAACTATACCCAAATGGGACACTTTTTTAGGGAGTGAAAGGCACTAAGGACAAATGGTGGCCAAGCACAATCCAGACCAAACTACACTAATGCAGCTCCCAACACTGATAAGCCAAGCCAACCAAAACAACATGCTGTTGTTGCTGTTGAAGAAGGCTTTAACTAGAGCTTTCAGGTAGAAGATGCTTCTCCCAACCAAGCACTGATGGCTGATCATGAAGAACCCAATCTATTAGAACATCTTTGTATTCCTAAATGTATTGCTAAAGTTAACATGTATAATTCCTTCAACTTGGATGTGAGATCTGATCTTGATTCCTTAAACATTTTAAAAGCTGACTTTAAAAGAGCAAAAAATGATTATAAACTTAAAATTGAAGATTTAGAGAGAGTTAACAGAATGCCAGGTTGAGCTTGTGATTAGCAAAGCCAGGGCAGAAAAATGTGTTCTTGATGATAAAACCTTCAAGAACATAAGATCCTCATCCTTGCATGCAAAGATTTGTTATCAGAATAAGTAGGGACTAGGGTCAAGTGAGATAGCTCATCCACACACACTACTATATGTAAGGTCTCCAAGGTGAGTTGCCTTCTATTAATCCTATCTAAGAGAAAGATGAAGATATAGAGGAGATAGTGAAGGATGAACCTAAAGTGAGTGATAAGGGTTATCCTAAGAAGGGTCACTATTCTACTGGAGAGAAGAAGGAACCAAGGATGACCAATTTTGCAAGGAAGAACTTGATAAGGGCAGCCAAAAGAAAATCAAAGAAAGCCCAAGAGATCAAGGACACTTTCAACTCTAAGCAAAAACAAGTTTTTATCTCTGCTGGATTTAAAGTGGTAAAGACTGATGACTCAACTATGGACCCTAGTACCAGGAGTCCTATTTCATGTTCAAATCATTATGTTCAAGAAAAGAAAACTGATCAAATGTGCACAACTGCTACACAGCCTGAACCATCCAGTTCCAAGAGCAAGCCTCAGCCCGAGAAGCCTGCTGCATCATCTATGAAGATGAAGAAGGAAGTGGAAAGAGATCATGCTCAGTCTTCTACTAAAAAGTAGACTCTTATAAGTATGCATGTTGAATGCATCATGTGTGGTAGTACTTCTCACTTTGCTAAGGATTGCATCTAAAATCCCAAAAGTACTATCCACATGACCAAGAAGAAAAATTCTGCGAAGAAGAAGAAGATAGCTTCAAAAGGAAAATCTCTTCCTTTCGGAAGCTCCAAAGTGAAGAAGAAGATAAGTGAAAACTTACCTTTGGAAAAAAATTTGGTCTCGGAAGAAAGGAATGCTTCCGAAGTACTGAAGTTTGCTGTAGTGGATGCAAAAGCTTCTAAAGGTTTAGTCTCCAAGACTTCCGAAGTCATCAAAACTTCCAAATTATTGAAGGCCAAGTCTAGTCTTCCAAAGATGGTGTGGAAGATAAAGGAATGCCATGTGATTGAAAGTTATTTATCAACAACAACAAATAATCCTCAAAGCTTGCATATAGGATCAATTACTGTTGAATTATCTTTAGATCACTTTGACAAGCCCAAGACCAACAAGGCTTGGGTTTCCAAATGTAACTAACCATCTCTTTCTGTGCAGGAACAGGTGAGGACCAAAGGAAATATATGGATATTCGATAGTGGTTGTTCCAGGCACATGACAGGCAATGGCTCTTCGCTTTAGTACTTTGAAAGAATTAATGGAGGGCTAGTTGCTTTTGGAGGAGAATCATGTGGTTACATAACTGGAAGGGGCAGGGTCACAAATGGTAAGCTCAACATTGAGAAGGTAAACTATGTTAAGAAGCTTGAGTACAATCTCTTAAGTGTATCCCAATTTTGTGACCAGAGACATAACATGCTCTTTATTGAGCATGAGTGCATTATTATCAAACTCAGGGTGGTCATTTCTCAAGAGCATATTTTGCTCAGCGCCCCCAAGAAAGGGAATATGTACAAGATGAATTTGCAGGAAACATCCCCATCAGGAGAAGTTTCTTGCTTTCTATCAAAAAAAAATAATGATGAGTCTTTCCTCTCACATAAAAGAATATGTCATGTAAACTTAAAAAACATGAATAAATTAATTAAGAATGATTTGGTAACTGGAATGCCAAAGAAAGAGTTTAACAAATGATGACCATTGTCTTGCATGTCTGAAAGGGAAGCAACATAAAGTGTCTTACAAGCCAAAGGAAACAAACTCCATCACTACTCCCCTATACTTATTACATATGGATCTCTTTGGCTCCACTAGTGTAATGAGTCTAGAAAAGGCCTCATATTGTTTGGTGATAACAGATGACTTTACAAGATACAGTTGGGTTTTCTTTCTTAGAGTTAAGGATGAGACCCCTAAGATCTTGAAGAGCTTCACTCTGAAAATTGAGAATCAATGTGATCACAAAGTCAAAATCATAAGATATAATCAAGGAACTAAATTCAAGAACCAAATCCTTGATACATTTTGTGATGAGAAGGGTATTACAAGACAATATAGTGCGCCAATGACTACTCAACAAAATGGTGTTGCTGAGAGGAGAAACATGACACTTATTGAAGCTGTAAGAACCATGTTATCTAACTCTAAACTACCCATCACCTTCTGGGCAGAGGCAGTCGGCACTGCCTGCTATGTGCAAAATAGAGTTTTAGTAGTCAAGACTCATGGTAAGGCTGCTTATGAAATATGGCATAAAAGGAGACCTTTTGTTGGTTTCCTCAAATCATTTGGATGTCTATGCACCATCTTGAATACCAAAGATCAGATAGCCAAATTTTCTAAGAAATCAGATGATAGACACTTTATTGGATACTCTTCCCATGCTAAGGCTTATAGAGTATACAATCTTAGAACTAGAGTAGTTAAGGAGTCAGCCAATGTGACCTTCAATGAGCACACACCCAGTGTGAAAGGTTCTAGTCCTGATTAGCCGTTTGATTTTCATTTAGTTACCTACTGTTTTAACAAATCTTTTAAGGATGTTTCAGGATCTACAGGTAACTTATCAATAGGAGATTCTGATCCAAGATTTGAGCTGAGAAGACCAAATGATCAAACTACTTCATCTCCAGTGGTAACTAGCTCTGTATTTGGAAATACTGTCAGCACAACTATGACAAAATCTTCAGCTGATATATCTAAGGTGCTTATAAATTCTATCATAGAGGCACAAAACTCAAATGAAGGAGTTTCCAATGTAGGAGGACATGGAGGTGGTGATAGTGATAAGAAATTTCTTGATGCTGATAACCACTCCATAGAAGACAACATCAACGATATGACACACTCATTGGATCAAGCTTCTCTTGATAAGTGTGTTGATGTGGTGGATAACAATCAATCACTAGATCTGAATTTTACTAATTTCGATCTGTCCAACTAACCTGCTGTGACTCCTCAAATGAGAATCCACAAGTCACATCACACCACAAGCATCACTAGAAATGTTGAGACAGGGGTGAGAACAAGAGGACAAACCCATGACAAAAATGTTTGTCTTCATTTTTTTTTCTTATCCCAGATTAAGCCTAAGATGATTGATGAGGCTCAGAAGGATGGAAGTTGGGTTGAAGCAATGTAGGGGGAGCTACTTCAATTCAAAATACAAAAGGTTTGCAACCTATGTCCTCTTCCTCAAGGGAAGACCACAATAGGTACCAAGTGGGTATTCAGGAATAAGAAAGATGATAGAGGACTTGTCATCAAGAATAAGACAAGACTAGTTGTTCAAGGGTACACACAAGAAGAAGGGATTGACTACACAAACGTTTTTGCTCCTGTAGCGAGACTTCAAGTTGTTAGGATATTCCTTGCTTTTGCTGTATACAAGGATTTCAAGGTCTACCAACTTGATGTTAAGTGTGCCTTCTTATATGGGGTGATTGATGAGGAAATGTATGTCAAACAACCACCTGGCTTTGCAGACCTAAATCATCCTGATTATGTCTGCAAGCATGACAAAGCTCTCTATGGGCTACATCAATCTCCAAGGAAGTGGTATGAGACACTATCACAGTACCTTTGTCAGCATGGATACAAAAGGGGTACTATTGATGGAACACTCTTCATTAAAGGAACAGGAAATGACTTGATGCTGGTTCAAGTTTATATAGATGACATCATCTTTGGGTCAACTAATCCGAAGCTCTGCAAAGACTTTGAGAAGCTGATGAAGAATAGAATTGAAATGAGTGCCATGGGGGAACTCAATTTCTTTCTAGGAATTCAAGTGAAACAGGTTGACAATGGCATCTTTATAAATCAGTCAAAGTATGTGGAAAACATACTTAGCAGATTTCATCTGACTGAGTGCTAGGTTGCTAAGACACCCATAGCTAGAAACCATTCCCCTAGGACCTGATCTTGAGAGGGAGTGTGTTGATGAACATCTCTACAGGGCTATGATTGAGTCTCTTTTGTACCTCACAGCCAGCAGGCGTGATATCATGTTTGCTACATGTCTTTGTGCAAGATATCAAGCCAACCCCAAGATGTCATACCTGGTTGTTGTTAAAAGAATTCTCAGATATCTGAAAGGTGCTCCAAAACTAGGCTTTGGTATCCAAAGAATTCTGACTTCAATCTGTATGCTTATATAGATAGTGACTACAATGGCTGCAACATGACTGCAAAGTCTACATCTAGGGGATGTTAATTTCTTGGTGGAAGGATAGTCTCATGGCAATGCAAGAAACAATCCTATGTGTCTGTATCAACTGTTGAAGCTGAATACATTGGTTTTGCAAGCTGATATGCTCAAGTGCTTTGGATTTAGAATCAGATGTCGGACTATGGATTCAACTTCAAAGAGACTCCCATCTACATAGACAACAATAATGTTATCTCTATCATAGAGAATCCTATGCAACACTCAAAGACGAAGCACATCTATATCAGGTATCATTTGATTAGAGATAATTTTGAAAAGGATTGATGAAACTAGTCAAAGTTAACACAAATGAACAATATGTTGATCTGTTCATAAAAGCTTTTGATGAACAGAGATTTAAATATCTTGTATCAGCTATTGGGATGATTAACTTTGAGTAGATTTTCTTAAACTAAATTCAAGATTATGTTTTTAAATATGTGTGTTTTAAGTTGTCTATATCATCACCCATATAAAGCCAGTTTACTTTGGAAGAAACATTTCAAAATGATATTTTTTAGAATTTTGTGAATTTTAGATATGTTTTCTTTTGGAAGACATAAAGTTGTCTTCGGAAGAAAATTATGTCTTAGAAGTTTAAGAAGTAAAAATACACTAAGTATTTTTCTTCCGAAGCAAATTCTTGTAAAGCTAAGGAATATCTTCCGAAGTCAAATTGGCTTCAGAAGTTTTGTCAAACCTTCCGAAGACAAATTACCTTCGAAAGATTTTAGCCTTCCAAGAAAACCACCTTTTTGGGCACTTTTTCAGAGGTGGGTTGTCTCCAATCCTTATGGGTTGTCTCCAATCCTTACCATATATATATATATATGTATATCTATATATATATATACGTGTATATATATATATATATGTATATCTATATATATATGTATATATATATATGTATATATATATATATGTATATATATATATGTATATATATATATATGTATATATATATGTATATATATATGTATATATATATATATATGTGTATATATATATATGTATATATATATATGTATATATATATGTATATATATATACGTACAATGATTCCCCCTCTTTCACCTTCCTCTTCATCAGCAAAAGTTCAAACCCTAAATTCACCCACAAACTGACTTTGTTCTTAACTTTTTTCACTTCTAAGCTACTCAAAATGGCCAACCCTGATCCTCGAAACCAGCCAGATTTTTCCATGCATCTACACAGGCAACACAATTAGGTTGCTCTGTTATCATCTGAGAACAATCCAGGTTTCTCATATGTTTACCGCTTCTTATCTCTCTCAAACCACCTCACCGCCCTCACAATAAACCCTCCATTGTATGAAGAACAACTCCTAGAGTTTTGAAGGACCTGCCAAATGGTCATCTTGGACGGTGAGAAGGCACTGTCTGCCACAGTGCAGGGGAAGACAATTTTCATCACTCAAGTGTAAGGCCCCGTTCCCAGGAACCCTACAGTTGATCAATCACAACCTCATTAATATTAAAACATATTAAGATTTATTAAGTAAATAAAATATTACAACGGAATAATTCATCAAAAACCATTTCATGCTTTAATAAATACATTTGCCAAGTAATACATCGTCGTTTAAAAGATTACAAAATATCACTTAGTTGTATTACAAAACAACATCATTATCGTGCATGAAAGGGATGTCAGTCTTTGCCTGCCAAGTAGTTTCACCCTCGTGCCATCCTCAGCAACAAGCTACCTGCCAACTGAAAATGCATAAAAAGTCAGCATTGCTGAGTGAGTTCTAGGTTTAAATAATAAAAGACTTTACCTTTAGTAAAAACCTTTTTCTTTACTTTCGTTCTTGATCACAAAACATACATACATCTTGATAATATCATTATTATCTTTTATCATCATTCATAATCGTTCATTTTGCACTTTTTCATTATCTTTCACTTCAATCAAGATCCTGTCATAAGCTATACCCCATCATTAGGCACGAAGCCACCTCAGTCTTGAGGTTAAGCGACAAGGATCCCGTTTCGCACGTATGGATCAGTCACTAAGACTGACCCCCCTGTGTGTATACCCTAATGGGTTAGCCAAGATCGCATGCTACATCGCACACAGTTGAGCTAACAACCCTTCAATGAGCTGTGAACCTCTTTAAATTTGCTTGCAAGACTTTCATTTATTCGTTATGTTCCACTTTTCATTATCTTTAATCTTCCACTTATTTTATGATAATACTTTACGTATAAGAGCATTAACGCACCATGTAAAGTCACGTAATAATACGTAATAAGGAACATCAATAACAGGACACAAACATGCATAACATGAACAAACATAAACCACCAAAACATTCCAGGGCTTAATCATTAATTTCTATTTCCTAAAATTCCAGAAAAATCCTAAGTCAGTTTAGGTGCATGTGCACTATATGGGCGCATGGGCACTATGCAGGCGCACGGGCATATGGGCGCATGGGAAAACTTTGAGTATGGCAAACACTTAGGCGCATGGGAAAAACTTAGGCGCATGGATACTATGTACTAGCATGAGTACTATGCAGGCGCATGGGTACTTGGGCGCATGGGCAGTTTGGGCGGATGGGCAAAAACTTAGGCGCACGGGAAAAAACTTAAGCGCATGGGTACTATGCAGGTGCACGGGCAAGTATTAGGCGCATGGGAAAAAATGTTAGGTGCATGGGCAATTACCAGTTCTAACTTATACTAATTTCAGTTCCCATTCATCATCCTAATGTATTCTTAGCCCAAATCTAGCATACTAAGCATATAGAACACGCATACAACCACTTGATTCAGTCAAAACATTCACAAACACACACACCCATGAAAAACAGGGGGTAACATATGGTTTCAAAACATTATGAGTTGTAAAAATGATAATTTATATGCATTTCAGCCCCAAAACAAGTTTAAAATAGAAAAATCGAGGATCTAGAACTCACCTACAGCAGCCTTCGTGTAAAACTCCTCCAAACTCTAGAGCACTTGGAGTTCAAACACCCAAACACGCCAAAAACACATAACCGAACACGGAGAAACACATAAGACTCGGTCCACAAGCTGAAAATCCAGCTGAAACCGAACAAAACACAGGAAAAACATACCTTCAAGTCGATCTTCTTCTTCTTCTCTCTAAAACCGATGGAAACTCTGTTCTTTATTCTTTTCTGCAGTCCAGCAGTTGGTGAGCAGGGTTGTGGGCGACCATGTCCACCTTTTAAACATAATTATAATAAAGTTTGCCTCTAGCATAACTTTAACCCCTTAACTTGGGTTATTTCAGCTTTCTTTCTTTATACTTCTCTTTTCTTTTCTTTTCTTTTGTTTTTTTTTTTTTTTGTAAATTTCCGGGTGTTACAAGTCCACCCCCCTTATATAGGTTTCGTCCTTGAAACCTATCACTCCTCAAACAGTTATGGATAATCCTGTCTCATCTCTTCCTTCGTCTCCCAGGTAGACTCGGATCCCTTCCTGTGCCTCCACTGTACTCGCACCAGTGGAACCACTTTATTCCGCAGCCTCTTCTCTTTTCAGTCAATGATTGCTACTGGTTGCTCCATATAATTGAGCCATTCATCTACCTCAATATCCTCCAGTGGCACAATCATATCCTCTTCGGCTAAGCACTTTCTCAGATGAGATACATGGAATGTCGGATGAATTCCATTTAACTCATCGGGTAGCTCAAACCTATAGGCCACCTCTCCTACTCGAGCAATGATTAGGAAAGGTCCTATATACCTCGGGCTCAGCTTAACCTGCTTTCTAAACTGATTGATCCCCTTCCAAGGTGAAACCTTCAGCATAACTTTATCACCCACCTTGAATTCAATCGGTCTACACCTCTTGTCAGCGTACGACTTTTGCCTATCTTTTGCCGCCTTCATAAAGGCCTTGGTCTTCTCCAACTTTTCAGTTGTAGCCTTGATCACTTCAACGCTCCCTAACTCCTTCTGTCCAATGTCACCCCAACATACGGGCATTCTACACTTCCTACCGTATAGCATGTCATATGGTGGCATACCAATGCTGGTATGATAACTGTTGTTGTATGAGAATTCAGCTAACGGTAAGTTTTCATCCTAACTTCCTCCGAAATCAATGACGCATGCTTGGACCATATCCTCAAGCGTCTATATAGTTCTCTCTGACTGACCATCGTCTGAGGATGATAAGTTGTACTATTGTGTAGTCTCGTACCCATCGTATCATGGAATCTCTTCCAAAACTTAGATGTAAACCGAGTGTCACGGTCAGATACTATAGACACCGGTACACCATGACGAGTCACAATCTCTTTGATGAACAGATTCGCCAACCTCTCAGAGGAATACGTCTCTCGGATCGGAAGAAAGTGAGCACTCTTCGTCAAACGGTCAACTATCACCCATATGGCATCGTACCCCCTCGCTGTATGTGGTAACTTCATAATGAAGTCCATGGTGATGTGCTCCCATTTCCACTCGGGTATATCCAAAGGTTGGATCTTCCCGTATGGCTTCTGATGCTCCGCCTTCACTTGCAAGCAAGTAAGGCACTTGCTCACATACTCCGCTACATCACGCTTCATACCCGGCTACCAGTAATCTTTCTTCATATCATGATACATCTTCGTAGCACCAGGACGAATTGAGTATCGAGTCTTATGAGCTTCACCATGATTCGCCCCCGTAGGTCTCCATAACGAGGGATCCATATCCGCCCGAAGCGGGTTCTAACTCTGAGAGTGTTCTCACCCAACTCTGAGACTAGACCTTTGATTATTTTGGAGTTAAGGCGATCTTCTTCCGATGCCTCATCCTTGGAATTCAATGACCTGTGCCATCATATTGGAGGTCATCACCAACTAGTAAGCTTTCACCCGGATTGGCTCGGGTCTCTCCTTTCAGCTAAGGGCATCCGCCACTACGTTGGCCTTGCCCGGATGGTAGTGGATCTCACAATCATAATCCTTGATCAACTCTAACTACCTCCTTTGCCTCATATTGAGGTCCTTCTGCACAAAGAAGTATTTCAAGCTCTTATGGTCAGTGAAGATAGTGCACTTCGTTCCATACAAGTAGTGCCTCCAAATCTTCAATGCAAAGACCACAGCCGCTAGCTCCAACTCATGAGTAGAGTAATTAGCCTCATGGATTCTTAACTATCGGGACGCATAGGCTATAACCCTTCCCCGTTGCATCAGCACGCAACCCAATCCTGAATAAGAAGCATTTGAATAGACCACCAAGTCTTCATTCCCTTCGGGTAGCGTCAAGACAGGAGCTTGAGTCAATCTTGTTTTTAACTCCTCAAAAGCATTCTCCTGTTCCAGACCCCATACAAACTTCACATCCTTGCGGCTCAGCTTGGTCAAGGGTGAGGCTATCTTAGAAAAGTCTTAAATGAATCTCCTGTAATAGCCCGCTAAACCCAAGAAACTGCGGATCTCGGATGGCATCTTTGGAGTCTTCCACTGTTTCACCGCCTCCACCTTTTGCCGAGTCTACCATGATCCCTTCGGAATTTACCACATGACCCAAAAACTAAACCTCGCGAAACCAGAAAGATCACTTGGAGAACTTAGCATATAGCTTCTCTCTTCTAAGTGTCTCCAATACCTCATGAATGTGACCGGCATGCTCTTATTCGCTCTTCGAATAAATCAGGATATCATCTATAAACACAATCACTGATTTATCCAACATCGGCCGACACACCCGGTTCATCAAATCCATAAAGGCAGTTGGCACGTTAGTTAGACCAAAAGACATAACGAGAAACTCGTAGTGTCTATAATGCGTGCGAAAAGCTGTTTTTGGTATATCCTGCTCCTTCACCTTCAACTGATGGTAACCAGTTCGAAGATCTATTCTCGAAAACCAACTGGCACCTTGGAGCTGGTCAAACAAGTCATCAATTCTGGGTAGTGGAAATCGGTTCTTCACCGTCAACTTGTTTAACTCACGGTAGTCGATGAACATCCTCATACTACCGTACTTCTTCTTTACAAACAAGACCGGAGCACCCCAGGGAGAGATGCTCGGTCGAATGAACCCTTTGTCCAACAACTCTTACAACTGAACCATCAGTTCCTTCATCTCAGACGGTGCCAATCGATACGGTGCCTTGGCAACAGGTTGAGCACCAGGTATCAAGTCGATCTGGAACTCGATCTCGCGGTCCGGTGGCACACCTGGTAAATCTTCTGGGAACACATCTAGAAAGTCATACACAACTGGTACGTCGGACAATTGTGGTACTGACGCATCCACATCCTTCATGTAAGCCAGGTAGGCACTACTTCCACGTTTCATGCACTTCTCTGCCACCACCATCGAAATCACCTTCGGAACCGTAGTAACTCGATCACCGTAGATCATCACCGAACTTCCATCAGGCGCAGTCAATCAGGTCATCTTCTTGCGACACATAATATTTGCCTCATAGGCTGCTAACCAATCGATCCCTAGAACCACATCGAATCCGCCTAGGGGGGTCACGGATAATTTAGCAGAGAACCTATGGCCTTCCAACTCTATGTCATAATTTTCTATCCGATCAAAAATCCTGGTAGACTTACCAATGGCAGATTCTACATCGAAGGGCTCATCAATCTTTCTACTCCTAACAGGCAACTTAGTACAGAAGACAGCAGAATAAAAACCCTTACTAGCACCAGAGTCAAATAGTACAGAGGCACAAGTTTGGTTTACTTGGAACGTACCTGACACGACATCAGGGTCCACCCTAGCCTCCTCCCGGGTCATCGTGAATGCTCTGGCTTTTGCCTTCGGTCCCTCCTTCTCAACCCCTTTCTTCACCCTGCAGCTCTCGACCCTTAGCCTCTTGCAATCCCTGCTTAGATGGCCCTCTTCACCACAGTTATAACACCTCATCACCCCACACTCTCTTACCATATGACCGGGCTTCCCACACTTGAAGCAGAGATACAGTCCCCACTTACACTCCCCTGTATGTTCCTTCCCGCACTTACCACACCTCTTCATCCCCGTACCTGCCGACACTACCCTTCGGTCATCCATCCTTGCTTTCTTGTTGCTCGGGGGTAAACCCACCATGATCAAATCGTTTCCCATTCAAGTTCCTAACATCACCACCCTTCTTACTCACCTCTACCACTTCCACCTCTTTCTCTCATTATATAACCTCCCTGCAAGATCAACCACCAACCTAAAAGTACTAGATCGGGCGCCAATCATGTGCCAGCGGATATCTGCTGGCAAACCCTAAATATACCTCTTGATCTTCCTTGACACCGGCGTCACCTGATCTGGCACCAGCCTTGCCATCTCATTGAACTTAGTAGTATACTGCTGGTGTGTCATGGTTCCCGCCTCTAGCTATATGAACTCTCTCTCAATCTTGTCAAGCTCCCTGTGAGGACAAAACTCCTCGATCACCATCTTCTTTAACTCACTCCACCTCATTCTCCCAATCGCCCTGCAACCCTCAGCCAGGACAATATTGTCCCACCAGCATAAGGCCTAGTCTACGAATGAGTGGTTAGCAAACTTCACCTTTTGATCCTCCCTACATTCACTGATATCCAACACAACCTCCATCTCCCTCACCCATCGGTGAGCAGCATCAGCATTCCTGTTGCCATCAAAAGTCGGGGGCATGCATCTTTGAAATGCCCCATAACTACACCCCTTGGCAGTTTCCTGCACCGCTTCGTTTTCGTCTTCATCACTGGAGACAACCATCTCAGTTTCTGGTTGCTCCCCATCACCTGAACCTCTCCTAATGGTCCTCCTCATCCCCTCCTTCTCTTTCTTTTCATCCTCCCTCACAGCACGAATAACCTCAATCACCACAGATGACAGGATCGTCTGCATGACCTGATGAACTTCCTCCACAACTGCCTCTTTCACAGAGGCTCTCAAATTAACACTCTCATCACCGCCTTCCTGGTGATGAAGGTCGGGCTCTTCAGGAGCCGTCTCGGCAGCCTTAGCCTTGTTCCCGGTGACACGTGGCCTAGCACCACGACCACCCTGCACACCTACTCGAGAAACCTTCGAAGATCTACCACCCGCCATCCTCTAAACACTATAGGATTCAAACACCAACACGATCATTCAAGGTATAGGTTATGTCAAGTATAGTAAGTCCCTAATTACAGTGGCCAGTTGTGAATAGCCACTTACTTTACTCTTCATCCCCCAAGCATTTCCTATCCTCACTACATCAGTATCCAAATCTACTAAGAGCATATAAATAAGATAGCACACGCACATAATACAGGTTAACCTTAAGAGAATAAATTACCTGATGGCATGTAGCTACTTGGGCTGGCATCCCTCCATTCGGTCCCATTCTCAGTTTAAGTTTAGGTTTTGAAAATATTTACCCATTTCTCTTAAACTTTAGCTCTGATACCAACTTGTAAGGCCCCGTTCCCGGGAACCCCACAGTTGGTCAATCACAACCTCATTAATATCAAAACATATTAAGATTTATTAAGTAAATAAAATATTGCAGTGGAATAATTCATCAAAAACTATTTCTTGCTTTAATAAATACATTTGCCAAGTAATACATCGTCGTTTAAAAGATTACAAAATATCACTTCGTTGCATTACAAAACAACATCATTATCGTGCATTAAATGGATGTCAGTCTTTACCCGCCAAGTAGCTTCACCCTCGTGCCATCCTCAACAAC
Organism: Flaveria sonorensis; assembly: GCA_025506505.1. Lineage (NCBI taxonomy): Eukaryota > Viridiplantae > Streptophyta > Magnoliopsida > Asterales > Asteraceae > Flaveria > Flaveria sonorensis. The sequence goes on along the minus strand of CM046433.1, from coordinate 63,800,936 downwards.
AAGCTACCTGCCAACTGAAAATGCATAAAAAGTCAGCGTTGCTGAGTGAGTTCTAGTATTAAATAATAAAATACTTTACCTTTAGTAAAAATCTTTTTCTTTACTTTTGTTCGTGATCACACAACATACATACAACTTGATAATATCATTATTATCTTTTATTATCGTTCATAATCGTTCATTTCGCACATTTTCATTATCTTTCATTTCAATATAGATCCTGTCATAAGCTATACCCCATCATTAGGCACGAAGCCACCTCAGTCTTGGGGTTAAGCGACAAGGATCTCATTTCGCAAGTATGGATCAGTCACCAAGACTGACCCCCCTGTGTGTATACCCTCATGGGTTAGCGAAGATTGCACGCTACATCGCTCACAGTTGAGCTAGCAACCCTTCAATGAGTTGTGAACCTCTTTAAATTTGGTTGCAAGACTTTCATTCATTCGTTATGTTCCACTTTTCCTTATCTTTAACCTTCTGCTTCTTTTATGATAATACTTTTCGTATAAGAGCATTAACACACCATGTAAAGTCAAGTAATAAAACGTAATAAGGAAAATCAATGACAAGCCACAAACATGCATAACATGAACAAACATAAACCATCAAATCATTCCAGGGCTTAATCATTAATTTCTATTTCCCAAAGTTCTAGAAAAATCCTAAGTCAGTTTAGGCTCATGAGCACTGTGTGGGCGCATGGGCACTATGCAAGCGCACGGACAGTTGGATGCATGGGAAAACTTGGCGTATGGGCAAACACTTAGGTGCGTGGGAAAAACTTAGGCGCATGGGTACTATGTAGGCGCATGAGTACTATGCAGGCGCATGGGTACTTGGGTGCATGGGAAAAAACTTAGGTACATAGGTACTACGCAGGCGCACGGGCAAGTGTTAGGCGTATGGGCAAAAATGTTAGGCGCCTGGGCAATTACCAGTTCTAACTTACACTAATTTTAGTTTCCATTCATCATCCTAATGTATTCTTAGCAAATCTAGCATACTAAGCACATAGAACAAGCATACAACCACATGATTTAGTCAAAACATTCACAATCACCCACACCCATGTAAAACAGGGGGTAATATATGGTTTTAAAACAATGTGAGTTGTAAAAATGATAATTTATATGCATTCCAGCCCCAAAACAAGTTTAAAATGGAAAATCGGGGATCTAGAACTCACCTACAGCAGCCTTCGAGTAAAACTCCTCTAAACTCGAGAGCACCTGGAGTTCAAAAACCTAAACACACCAAAAACACACAACCGAACATAGAGGAACACATAAGACTTGGTCCACAAGCTGAAAATCCAGCTGAAACCAAACAAAACACACGAAAAACTTACCTTCAAGTCGATCTTCTTCTTCTTCTCTCTAAAACCGATGGAAACTCTGTTCTTTTTCTTTTCTGCAGTCAAGCAGTTGGTTAGCAGGGGTGTGGGCGGCCATGTCCACCTTTTAAACATAATTATAATAAAGTTTGCCTCTTGCACAACTTTAACCCCTTAACTTGGGTTATTTCACCTTTCTTTCTTTATACTTCTCTTTTCTTTTGTTTTGTTTTCTTTTTTTTTTGTAAATTTCTAGGTGTTACATCAAGCCACCATCAACTCTCATCTGAGGCTGGATAATGCAGAAGGCGAGTTATTTTTCCAAAATCTACTACAAACAACTCATTCTAGCAGATGGGCTATAAAGGGGACTACTCTGTCAGAACCTTCAAAAAGGGTAAGGTTTCCTCTCAATGGAAGTACCTCCTCCATGTGGTAATCCACTATCTATCTAACAAACATGGAGGATGGGATCAAATTATTAAGGACTTATCCTACATAGTCCATGGGATGGTTCAAAGAGTCAAGTTCAAGTACTCTTAGTTTGTTTATACAAACTTGCTTGCTAAGTTGGACTCCTTAGAGTACTATATGTTCCCTAGATATGTTCAACACATTCTTAGCTGTGAACTGGACTCACATTTAAGGGAAATAGGTAATACTCTTAAATTGGGACAGTTGAAGCCCCACATCTTCAAAACAATGAGAAAGTCCACTATTGGCTTCTCAGGGGTAGAAACAACCCTGGTCCTAAAAATGTTAGAGCTTATTGCTTAAAGTGAAAACTTGGTGGAACCAGTCAATGTTGAACCACCTTCTACATCTATACAACCCACATAGCCAAAAATCACCATCACCTATACCAGAAAATCCAAACGAACCCCTGCACAGTCTACTCATGTTAAGCAGACCCCCATATTACTACCTATGCAGGAGGAAGTGGAAACAAGAGCTCCCACTTCTCCTTAGGAGCAGACCACTCCTATCATTTCCTTAATCAGTGCTGAGGTTCTTCAAGTTCAGCCTGATGAGCTCATTACCCTAGCCATAAGCCATCATTGAGTCTCAAAACTCAAGTGATCAACCTTCAGGGGAAAGTTACCATCCCCAGCCGTTAGACTTAAACCAACCCATCCTTGACCTCCAATTTTATGATGATGAGGATATGGGATTCAGTGAGTACCATGAGTTTCTCTTCTCCACCCCTGCTTAAAGAGAGATGAGTGCTTCTGAATCTCCTGTATCTATCCCATATCATCCACCCACAACTAAGGTGGACCTCCTTGAACATGTTCAGGCAGCCCATATGGAAGAGGCTCTCACTTCTGTAAGTGATTACATCATTAAAACCTCAACCATGGCAACCCAGCCCATTGACACTTCTATTGAAGCTGTTAGTGTCCAGGGGAAATCCATTAGCCAAGAAATCCAACAAACAACTGAAAAGACACACATTTTTTACAACAATTTTGAAATTAATTTAAGAAAATCTACTCAAAGTTAATAATCCCAATAACTAATACAAAATATTTTAATATCTATTCATCAAATGCTTTTATGAATAGATAAGCATATTGTTCGTTTGTGTTAACTTTGACTAGTTTAATCAATCTATTTGCAAAATTATCTCTGATCAAATGATACTTGATATTGATATGATTTGTCTTTCAGTGCTGCACTGGATTCTCTGTGATGGAGATAGCACTATTGTTGTCTATATGGATAGGAGTCTTCTTGAAGTTGAATCCATAATCTAGCATCTGATTCTGAATTCAAAGCACTTGAGCACAACAGCTTGCAGCAGCAATGTATTCAGCTTTAGTAGTTGATATAGATACATAGGATTGCTTCTTGCATTGCCATGAGACTATCCTTTCACTAAGGAATGACATCCCCTAGATGTAGACTTGCTAGTCATATTGCAACCACCATAGTCACTATCTATATATGCATACAGATTAAAGTCAAAATTCTTTGGATACCAAAGTCCTAGTTTGGGAGCTCTTTTGAGGTACCTAAGAATCCTCTTGACAATAACTAGGTATGACATATTGAGATTGGCTTGATATCTTCGACATATACATCTAGTAAACATGATATCAGGCCTGCTTGCTGTTAGGTACATAAGAGACCCAATTATAGCCCTATAGTGATGTTCATCCACTTACTCTCCCTCAAGATCGGGTCCTAGGGAGTGGTTTCTTGCTATAGAAGTCTTAGAAACCTTACAATCAGTCAGATGAAATTTGGTTGTGGGAACATATTGACTTTAGCAATGTATTCAAGAGAGCAAAGATGTTTCAATACCTTTGATTCATCATTATCTACCATTAGCGCTTGGTTTATGGAGACATCTTCTACCTGAAAGCTCTAGTCAAAGCCTTCTTCTTCAATAGCAACTACAGCTTGCTGCTTTGGTTGGTTGGGCTTCTCAGTTCTTGGAGATGCCTTAGTGTAATTTAGCCTAGATTGTATATGGCCACTATTTGTTTTTGGTTCCTTACACTCCCTAGTAAAGTCGTCCATTTGGTTACAGTTGTAATACTTTACTTTGCTTTTGTCTAGCCTAGTGTTTTCACTAGACACATTGCTAGGAAGCTTACTCCCTATCCTCTTGTAGAACTTCTTGGCTCTATGAGTGAGAAGAGCGATCTGATGGACTATCTCCATGTACTCGTGATCATCTGGATGGATGCAGTCCAGGTCTTTAAGGGTGAAGAGAAAGTTGCCAGAACTTTCATCTGAAGACACAAAGGCCAAAGAAGAGCTGGGCTCGTGGAATGGACTTCCTTGAGTATAGCTCTCTCTTGGTGTCTTTGGGATGGTGATGAAAGGACCCTTTGGTGAGTTGTCAGGGTAGTAAATGAGATGATGATATGGTTCTCTATTATCCCTTTCAATTACATGAAGGGCTGAACATTTTTAGGTGCTGGATGAGCTGGTAGAAGGATTTTGCATGTTCATCTCCATTTGATAACCACTCAGGATACCATACAGCTCAGTGAGAGTGAGGATAGAGAAGTTCTCAGTTCTCTTAATGTGTCCATTGTCTAGGAAGAGAGAACATAAACTTCCTTACAATATCCCTATTATCAAGTTTCACCCCAACATCCGTTAGAGTGTCTACAATCTTAACACACCTGAAGTATTGTTGAGTCATAGTTTCACCTGTCTTGTAGGTGAAATTTTTTAAAGTGTTGTTTCATGATGTCTTTCTTGTTCTCCTTGGCTTCATCATCTCCTTCATACATCAGCTTCAGTGCATCCTAATGTTCTTTAGCACTCTTACACTTCTTGAAGCCTCTATAGATGGAGTTGGGAAGAGCAGTTTAAAGAGCGGTCATGGCTTTCTTATCAATGTCAATTTTCTTCAAGTTTTCTTTAGAATAGTCAGCCACTTCCTTCGGTATCATCCCACCTCTAGCAGTTGCTAAAGTAGTATTTGGCATATTAGGTCTAGAGACTATAGATCTCCACATCCTGCTATCTTGATACTTGATAAATCCTTCTATTATCATGCACCAAGTGTGAAAGTCATCAGGAGTGATCAGTGGATACTTAGTCATTGTGTTGGTTTCCATATCAGCTTTAGAAACAGCTGCCATTTGAGCAAGTAAGTGAATGTCAAACTGAAGAGTGATTCAAGATGGTGAGATCTTGAAATCAAGTGCCTGAGAAACTCTGATACCAATTGCAGGACCAGGTAATGGTTCAAGAACAGTTTGACGGTTGGAGATAACACACTTACTAGATCAAATAGGGAACCAGGCAAAGAAACAATGAACAAATGTAAGGCCCCATTCCCGGAGACCTCACAGTTGAACAATCATAGCACAATTTATAAAACATTTCATAATTTATTATCACAATGCAGTGGAATTTAAACTTCAAAAGCCATTCATTAACTTTATAAATGCTGTTGCTAAGCAATACATGTTTGATAACAGTTACAAAAGATCATTAGTTGTATTACGAAACAACAGTGTTATCTTCTTGAATAGATGTCGGCCAAATCCCGATGAGTAGCCTCCCCGAGTGCCATCCTCAGCAAATTACCTGCCAACTGAAAACGTATAAAAGTCAACTTTGCTGAGTGAGTTCTAGTTTTAAAATCATAAAAATATCTTGATAGATTTGTATATAAAATACTTCTTAAAAGAAAATATCTTATCTTTCTTTCAGATGTGATCACACATCATACATACAAATCGTATCCATTTACATCATCACAATTCTCTTTCTTGCTTATTATTATTATCTTTCACTGTCGATATGGACCAAAGTGCTATAACCCCATATAATACGCATAAACCTGGTACTAGGCCTTGAAGTCTATAAATAGACTCCATCCGTGGTGCACATATGCTGACTCCAGTACCGGGGCAGAAACAGTGGTCCCCTCAATCTTAAAGATTGACCCTGTGTACATCCTTTGGGTTAGCTAAACCGTACACAGTTGAGCTAACGACAACATGGTCGTGCACCTCCTGTAAATTTTTACTTGCAAGTCTTTTCATTCTTTATGTTCCATTTTTCGTTAATATTAATCTTTCACTTGATTAATAATAATACTTTATGATCATAGGCAATCCACATAAAGTCACATGTTAATATCATAATAGACACATAAGGGCAGCCCACAACATGCATAAGATAATCAGATACAAGCATCAAGTCAACCATGGTCAAACCCTAATTCTGATCTTCCAAAATTCCAGAAATTTCCTTAAGTCTTAAAGAAATAAGGGTGAACAAAACCAATACGGGTGAACAAAACTAATGCGGGTGAACAACTTGCAAATGCGGATGAACAACTTGCAAATGCGAATGAACAACTTGCTAATGCGGGTGAACACTTGGTAATTATTCTGTCTTAAAGAAATGCTGATGGACACTGTAGCAAATGCGCATGTATAAAAGAAATGCTGATGGACACTGTAGCAAATGCACATGTATAAAAGAAATGCTGATGGACACTTTGGCTGAATTTAGGCAAATGCGGGTGAACAACTGCAAATGCGGGTGAACAAAAGTAAATGCGGGTGACCACTTAGGTTGAATTAGTGCAAATGCGGGTGAACAACTGTAAATGCGGGCGAACAAAACACTTAGACAATTATCACAGTGTAAATGCGGATGAACCATCAGACCTGTAAATGAGACTTATGCTATAACCAGTTCTAAAACCTCATTTTCATACATTCTTAACATAGATCTATCATGCTAAACTCTTAGAACAAGCTTACAACCTCATAGAACGTAGAAGTTCATACACATACATACACTGTTATCATACATAATGGTTGTAAAACATTTTAAACGCATTTTCAGCCCCAAAGAAGTTTAAAAACATAGAATCGGGGTCCTAGAACTCACCTATTGCAGCAAAGAAGTGAATCTCCTCCCAACTTGCGTGCACAAGAGTTCAAACACCTAGAACAAGACAAAACAAACACCCAAACACTAAGAACACATAGAAATCAGTTTCTAAGGTTGAAACCTTAAAGAAACCGAACCAATCAATCATAAAAATCTACCAACCTTGAAGATTCTTCTTCTACTTCATAATTCGACCGAGAGAAAACACAAAAACCCAGCTTTCTTTCTTTCTTTTCTTCTTTGAAAAGCAGCAGCAGAAAGAGCATGGGCGACCATGCTCTTTATACACCCACTTTTGACTTTTGTACTATTTTACACTTTTCACCCTTCAACTTTGGGCTTTATAAAAATTCGGGTGTTACAAGTCAACCCACCTTAAAGAGGTTTCGTCCCCGAAACCTGTCATTCTTCAAATAACTAAGGGTAGTGCTGCCTCATTTCTTCTTCGGCTCCCACGTAGACTCGGAACCCTTTTGATGTTTCCACTGTACCCGCACAAGTGGAACCACTTTATTTCTCAACCTCTTCTCCTTTCGGTCGATGATTGCCACTGGTTGCTCCACATAATTGAGCCGTCCATCCACTTCAATATCATCCAATGGTACAATCATATCTTCGTCGACTAAGCATTTTCTTAGATGAGATACATGGAATGTCGGGTGAATCCCACATAACTTATCGGGCAATTCTAGACGGTAGGCCACCTTTCCTACTCGTGCAAGGATTCGGAAAGGCCCTATGTATCTTGGACTCAACTTACCCCTCTTTCGGAATCGGATGATCCCTTTCCAAGGAGAGACCTTCAACATGACTCTATCACCCACGTTGAATTCAATCGGTCTATGCCTTTTGTCGGCATACGACTTCTGCCTATCTTTCGCCGCCTTCATAAAGGCTTTGATCTTTTCCAACTTTTCAGTCGTAGCCTCGATCACTTTGATGCTTCCCAACTCTTTCTACCCAATGTCTCCCCAACACACGGGCGTTCTACACCTTCTACCATTTAGCATCTCATATGTTGGCATACCAATGCTGGATGATAACTGTTATTGTATGAGAACTCTGCTAACGGTAGGTGATCATCTCAACTTCCTCCAAAGTCGATCACGCATGCACGAAGCATATCCTCGAGCGTCTGGATCGTCCTCTGGATCGTCCTCTCAGACTGACCGTCTGTTTGAGGATGGTAAGCCGTGCTAATATGTAGCCTCGTCCCCATGGCATCATGAAATATCTTCCAGAACTTCGACGTGAACCGGGTGTCACGATCCGACACGATAGACACCGGCACACCATGACAAGCTACGATCTCTCTGATGAACAGATCCGCCAATCTCTCAGATGAATACGTCTCGCGGATCGGTAGGAAGTGAGCACTCTTTGTCAACCGATCAACTATCACCCAAATAGCATCGTACCCCTTTAAAGTATGTCCATTGTCTTCGTGATAAAATCCATGGTGATGTGCTCCCACTTCCACTTGGGTATATCCAACGGTTGGATCTTCCCGTATGGTTTGTGATGTTTTGCCTTCACTTGCAAGCAAGTAAGGCACTTATTTACATACTCTGCCATGTCACGTTTCATACCCGGCCACCAGTAGTCTTTCTTCATGTCTTGATACATCTTGGTAGCACCGAGATGAATGGAGTATTGAGTTTTATGAGCTTCGTCCATAATTCGCCATGTAGATTCCCATATCGAGGAATCCACATTCGTCCAAAGCGGGTTTTAACACCGTAGGTATTCTCCCCCAATTCTGCAACTAGACCTCTCATTTATTCGGAGTTGAGGCGATCTTCTTTTAACGCCTCATTTTGAAACTCTTTAACTTGCGTTATCACATCTGAGGTCATCACCAACTAATACGCCTTTACCCGAATCGGTTCGGGTCTCTCTTTCCGGCTAAGGGCATCGGCCACTACGTTGGCCTTGCTCGGTGGTAATGGATCTTGCAATCATAGTCTTTGATCAACTCTAACCACTTTCTCTGCCTCATGTTGAGATCTTTCTGCTCGAAGAAGTACTTCAAGTTCTTATGATCCGTGAAAATTGTACACTTCGTCCCGTATAAGTAGTGCCTCCAAATCTTCAACCCAAAGACCATCGTAGCCAATTCTAAATCATGAGTGGGGTAATTAACTTCGTGGGTCTTTAACTGTTGGGACGCGTAAGCTATCACTCGTCCATGTTGCATTAGCATGCAACCCAGTCCCGAATAAGATGCATCTGAATACACCACTAAGTCTTCACTTCCTTCGGGCAATGTCAAGATAGGAGCTTGAGTTAATCTTGCCTTTAACTCCTCAAAAGCATCCTCTTGTTCCCGACCCCACACGAACTTCACATCCTTACGGGTCAACTTAGTCAAAGGTGAGGCTATCTTGAAAAAGTCTTGAATGAACCTTCGGTAATAACCCGCCAAACCCAAGAAACTGCGAATCTTGGATGGCGTCTTTGGAGACTTCCAATACATTACCGCCTCAACCTTTGCCGGGTCCACCATAATTCCTTTGGTATTCACCACATGACCCAGAAATTGAACCTCGCGTAACCAGAAAGCACGCTTAGAGAATTTATCATATAACTTTTCTCTCCTAAGTGTCTTCAACACTTCATGTATGTGATCTGCATGTTCTTCTTTTCTCTTTGAATAAATCAAGATATCATCAATGAACACAATCACTAATTTATCCAACATTGGTCGGCACACTCGATTCATCAAATCCATAAAGGCAGCTGGCGCGTTGGTTAAACTGAAAGACATAACGAGGAACTCGTAATGTCCATAACGCATTAGGAATGTCTTGCTCCTTCACCTTATACTGATGATAACCTAATCGGAGATCTATTCTGGAAAACCAACTGGCACGTTGAAGCTGGTCAAACAGGTCATCAATCCTTGGTAGGGGGTATCGGTTCTTCACTGTTAACTTGTTCAACTCTCGGTAGTCTATACACATTCTCATACTACCGTCTTTCTTCTTTACGAATAATACCGGAGCACCCCAAGAAGAGATACTCGGTCCAATAAACCCCTTGTCCATTAGTTCCTGTAGCTGATCCATCAATTCTTTCATCTCGGTCGGAGCTAACCGATAAGGTGCTTTGGCAACGGGTTGCGCACCGGGTATCAGGTTGATCTGAAATTCTATCTCAAGGTCCGGTGGCACACCTGGTAGATCTTCGGGAAACACATCCGGGAAATCATGTACCACTGGCACTTCTGATAATTATGGTATCGACACGTCCACATCTTTCACGTATGCCAAGTAGGCACAACATTCGCGCCTCATACACTTCTCTGCCACTGTCATCGAAATCACTTTCGGAACCGTAGTGACGTGATCACCATAAACTGTCACTGAACTCCCATCGGGTGCAACTAATCGAATCATCTTCTTCCGACACACGATGTTTGCCTCATAGGCTGCTAACCAATCCATCCCTAGTACTACATCAAATCCGCCTAGGGGCATCACATATAACTTAGCATCGAACCTATGGCCTTCTAGTTCTATGTTGCAGCTTTCCAAAATATCAGAGATTCTGGTAGACTTACCAATAGCAGTTTCTACGTCAAAAGGTTCATAGATGCTCCTACTACTAACAGGCAGTTTAGTACAGAAGGCAGCAGATATAAAACTCCTACTAGCACCAGAATCAAATAGTACAGAGGCACAAGTTTGGTTTACTAGGAACACACCTGACACGACGTCGGGGTCTACCCGGGCTTCCTCTCGGGTCATAGTGAAGGCTCTTGCACTTGCCCTCTGCCCTCCTTCTTCCGGCCTCTTCTTCAACCCAGAACTTTCAGCCCTTGGCTTCTTGCAATCCTTGTTCATATGGCCGATTTCACCACAGTTAAAGCACCGTGGGGCTCCACACATCTTTGAAATGTGACCGGGCTTGCCACATTTGTAGCAGACATTCATTCCCAAGCGGCATTCCCCGCTATGTTCCTTCCCACACTTATCACACCGTTTCAACCCCGAGCTTACAGTAGCCACTCGGCGATCATCCACCATCGGCCTCTTACTGTTCGGGGTGAAACCACCACGCCCGAATCTCTTCCCGTTCTAACTCTTGTTATTACCACCGCCATCAGTCCTCTTCACCTCAACCACTGCCACTTCCCTTTCGTCATACAACATTCCCGCCAAATCCACTGTCGACCTAAAAGTGCTCGGTCGGGCAGCGATTAAGTGCCTATGGATGTCAGCAGGCAACCCCTGAATATACCGCTTGATCTTTCTTGAAACCGGTGTAGCTTGATCGGGCACCAGTCTTTCCATCTCGTTGAACTTGGTGGTGTATTGCTGGTGGGTCATGGTTCCCGCCTCAAGCTGTATGAACTCTCTCTCTATCTTGTCTAGTTCCCTGTGAGGACAGAATTCCTCAACAACCAACTTCTTCAAATCTCCCCATCTCATCCTCCTGATGGCCCTGCTGCCCTCGGCTTGGACAATATTGTCCCACCAACACAGAGCCGAGTCAACAAATGAGTGAGTGGCAAATTTCACCTTCTGATCCTCCCTGCACTCACTAATATCCAACACTGCCTCCATCTCTCTAACCCAGCAGTGGGTAGTAGCAGCGTTACCATTGCCGTCAAAAGTAGGGGGTTTACACCGTTGGAATGCCCCGTAGCTGCCTCCCCTCGCGGTTTCCCGCACCTCTACATCTTCTTCATCACTGGAGGCTCCCCTTTCAACATCATCTCCTCCTTATCATCATGATCTCCCATATTCTCCCTTCTCCCAGCAGCAGCCCTTCTCTCTTCCTCCTTTTCTTTCCTCTCATCCTTCCTTACAGCCCAGATCACCTCAGTCACGACAGATGGTAGGATCGTCTACATGACTTGGTGAACCTCCTCCAAAACTGCCTCTTTCACTGAGGCCCTCAAATTGGCACTCTCATGCTCAGCTGGAGCCGTCTCTGCAGTTCTCATCTTGTTCTTTGCGGCCCGGGGTCTACCAGCACGACCACCCCGTACTCCACCTCTAGAAACCTTCGATGATCTTCCTCCCGCCATCCTCTAATCGCTATAAGATTCAAACACTAACACGATCATTCAAGGTAATAGCTCAGTTAATGTTAATTATAATAAGTCCCTAATAACAGTGACCAGTTGTGATTAGCCACTTACTTTACTCTTCATCCCTCGAGCATTTCCTATCCTGACTACATTAGCATTCATATCTACTAAAAGCACATAAATCAAATAGCATGCGCACATAATACCGTTTATCACTATGAAAAGAAATACCTGATGGCACATAGCTACTCGGGCTGGCATCCCTCCATTCGGTCCCATTTTCAGTTTAAGTTTAGGTTTTTGAAAATATTTACCTATTTCTCTTAAACTTTGGCTCTGATACCAACTTGTAAGGCCCCATTTCCGGAGACCTCACAGTTGGACAATCATAGCACAATTTATAAAACATTTCATAATTTATTATCACAATACAACGGAGTTTAAACTTCAAAAGCCATTCATTAACTTTATAAATGCTGTTGCTAAGCAATACATGTTTGATAACAGTTACAAAAGATCATTAGTTGTATTACGAAACAACAGTGTTATCTTCTTGAATGGATGTCAGCCAAATCCCGACGAGTAGCCTCCCCGAGTGCCATCCTCAGCAAATTACCTGCCAACTGAAAACGCATAAAAGTCAGCTCTGCTGAGTGAGTTCTAGTTTTAAAATCATAAAAATATCTTGATAGATTTGTATACAAAATACTTCTTAAAAGAAAATATCTTATCTTTATTTCGGATGTTATCACATATCATACATACAAATCATATCCATTTACATCATCACAATTCTCTTTCTTGCTTATTATTATTATCTTTCAGTGTCGATATGGACCAAAGTGCTATACCCCCATATAATGCGCATAAACCTAGTACTGGGCCTTGAAGTCTATAAATAGACTCCATCCGTGGTGCACATATGCTAACTCCAGTACCGGGGCAGCAACAGTGGTCCCCTCAATCTTAAAGATTAACCCTGTGTACATCCTTTGGGTTAGCTAAACCGTACACAGTTGAGCTAACGACAACATGGTCGTGCACCTCCTGTAAATTTTTACTTGCAAGTCTTTTCATTCTTTATGTTCCACTTTTTGTTCATATTAATATTTCACTTGATTAATAATAATACTTTATGATCATAGGCAATCCGCATAAAGTCACATGTTAATATCATAAAGAACTCATAAGGGAAGCCCACAACATGCATAAGATAATCAGATACAAGCATCAAGTCAACCATGGTCAAACCCTAATTCTGATCTTCCAAAATTCCAGAAAATTCCTTAAGTCTTAAAGAAATGCGGGTGAACAAAACCAATGCGGGTGAACAAAACTAATGCGGGTGAACAACTTGCAAATGCGGATGAACAACTTGCAAATGCGGGTGAACAACTGCAAATGCGGGTGAACAAAAGTAAATACGGGTGACCACTTAGGTTGAATTAAGGCAAATGCGGGTGAACAACTATAAATGCGGGCGAACAAAACACTTAGGCAATTATCACAGTGTAAATGTAGATGAACCATCAGACCTGTAAATGAGACTTATGCTATAACCAGTTCTAAAACCTCATTTTCATACATTCTTAACATAGATCTATCATGCTAAACTCTTAGAACAAGCTTACAACCTTATAGAACATAGAAGTTCATACACATACATACACTGTTATCATACATAACGGTTGTAAAACATTTTAAATGCATTTTCAGCCCTAAAGAAGTTTAAAAACATAGAATCGGGGTCCTAGAACTCACCTATTGAAGCAAAGAAGTGAATCTCCTCCCAACTGTGTGCACAAGAGTTCAAACACCTAGAACAAGCCAAAACAAACACCCAAACACTAACAACACATAGAAATCAGTTTCTAAGGTTGAAACCTCAAAGAAACCAAACCAATCAATCACAAAAATCTACTAACCTTGAAGATTCTTCTTCTTCTTCACAATTCAACCGAGGGAAAACACAAAAACCCAGCTTTCTTTCTTTCTTTTCTTCTTCGAAAAGCAGCAGCAGAAAGAGCATGGGCGACCATGCTCTTTATACACCAACTTTTGACTTTTGTACTATTTTACACTTTTCACCCTTCAACTTTGGCCTTTATAAAAATTCATGTGTTACAACAAACAAGTAAGAACACTCAAGAACACAAAGATTGATTTTTAAGGATGATGTATATTGCTCTCAAGTGTTTTATAAATGTTACAAAGTTTAGTCCTAAAGGCTGATACATGAGATACTTTATACTACATCCTATAGCCGGTTATACTTTGAAGGTCAGCTGGACACTAATCTAGAAAACAAGATCAATGTAAAGTCAAAAGGCAGTTTGCCTTTTGTCATGTGACTATGACAAGCCATAGCTCATATCCTATTGTATTACAATAAGGATAAAAGTACTAAAATGGGAAGTTTCAAATAAAAGACAATGATGTACAATTGACTAAAGTAAAAAGGTAATCATCAACTTATATAAGTTGGTGAGTATTCAGAGTTGACAGCAAAAAGTCTTCTACTTTTGTCAAAAGTGTGTCGGTAGACACATGTCTTCTTTAGTCTTCGGAAGAGTTCAGTCTTTGAGCTTCGGAAGACTTTGTCTTCAAGCTTTGAAAGACTTCAGTTTTGGCTTCGGAATATTTTTGTCTTTGGGTTCGAAAGACTTGACTCTTAGTTATTTTTCTTTGTACATTGTCAAATCTTCCAAAGTACTTCCTTATACTTTAGTGCATGCTGAGAGATCTTTGGTTAGCATCAGCCTCTAAGATTAACCTCTTGATCCTACACTGCCATTAACACGGTCCATTACACTTTAACAGTCCATTTACTAGGCCTTCTAGAACTATAGCAGAGCATAGTACTCCTTATGGCTTCATGTTACGCCTCCCAACACTCATAGGAACAAAGAACTATGTCCACCATCTTAACTCACGATCATACTCTATAAATTTTCTTGTTTGTATATAAATTTTCTGTAACTTATTACTGCTAAAAAAATTTAATTCTTAGGTGAATATGCTATTTACAACCTTCGTCTCCACCTTTCATGCACACTATAGTCACAGTCCTTTCATGTCCCGTCCCTTGTTCTGGTCACTCAAGACAACTGTGCCCTCAGATATGAACTTTTCATAACTGTGATCCAGTAGTCCATCATATTAGGAACTGGTTACATAACTCATATCTAACCCCATTAAACCATCTCCATTTGAACTGACTAGTATGGGTCGCATTGGTAAACCTAGGAAACATTGCATCATATTTCACATTTATTTCAATTTTTGTTTTTCTCCACCAAAATCTCCACAACTTGTTGATTCTTTTATTCAAATGTCTTTTTATCTATTAGTTATAAAGATCTGTTTATGTTTAATTATTTTACATTAGTAATCAAGGATAGGTATGACAACTTTTTATGCTTAATTGCAATAAAACCGACTTTGACATACGGACTTTTGTGACTTCATTTTGTGTATCAATAGTCTTATGGGTTGCTCGAAATCATTAGCGGATTTCAATGGCCTACATATACAGCATGGCTTAACTTAAATAATTTTTTTAGTAGATCCACAAAATAATCAAATTATAACACTTGTGTTGAAAACTCTAAAAATTACAACGTTTATTTTCGAAGTGATAGTGGACCAGTAAATGTGTTTCCTAATTTTAGAACAATATCTTTCATTATGAATCTTCATAGAAGAGACAAGATGACAAATGAAAGTGTAATGCATGTAATTTATGTATAAATAACAATCTTTTTCGTACAAATAATTAAATATCACCCGTAACTATTGACAGAAATAAAGATATGATAAAGAAGCCTCCAACTAAAACGTTGTTTATGAAAAAATCAATTCAGCAAAACTTAATCAAATTAAACAGTAAATTTTAGGATTTAATAGTATAACAAATAAAAACTTCGAAATATATTAACCAGATTGAAGATTAAAAAAATTGATGTGGATGAATTTTTGTTTTCCATTATTTATTATCTTACCACTATATCAATCTTAATCGCTAAAAAATTGATAAGTACCTTCCTATGCTTCCTACAAACATTTCTCTTCTTAAGAAGCCAGCTTAGAGTGAGAGGACATGTATCAATGGAGTAAAAGATGGTTTTAAATACATTATCGTAATGGCATGGACATACATTATAATCACAAAATTCATTCATGTGTCTGATATAGGCAACTTGGGTGCCCCGTTGTATGCTAGACAAATTGTTGTACTAGTTTGGATGCTTATTCTAATTAACCAACTTAGATTTATCATTGTAACTAGTTACAACTTGCTACGGGTTTACATGCATCGCAGTAATTAGCAAACTTAGAAGCATCATTATAACTAATTTCAACACACAAACAACGTATTAACAATTAGGATAAACTAATATGATACTAAAATAAAAATAAAATATGATTTTTTGATGTAATTGTATAAGGTTTTGTATAAAATTGTTATTTATTGATTGAAGCAGATTGAAGCAAAATTAAATAGAGGTTGATTCCTTATTATTTGCGAATTCTTATTGCAAGCAAAATTCTTATTTGCGAATTCTTGGTCCAATTTCTCTGGATGAGCACATTAGAGTGATCAAGCAGAATATTAAAAAGGGAGAGCTTATTGACTTGCATTCTCCACCAAGTCTAGCTCAACCTGAAGTGGAGGTAAAGGTTGAAGCCCCTAAGACAACACAACCTGGACCTAGAGCTGAATCTCAGCCAACTTCATCTTCTAATCCACAGCAGGGTCCTCTTCACTCTCCTGAACCTGCGAGAGAAGAGAACCCAATTGAGAGAGACACAGTAGAACAACCTTGTGTTGAAGATCAGTCCTCTCAGTTAAAGACTTCAAAGAGAAGAAAAAGGATGGCCATGAAGAGTGTTTCCAAGAAGAAGACCAAGGCATCCACCTCTACACCTCAGGATGAGTCAGTGCATCCTGAGGTAGTGTAAGAAGAGGCTGCTCAACCAACTCCAACTCAAGTAGAGCCTCTTGTAACTAGAAGACCCATCTTGTCATGGACTTTTGCTGCTAATCCAGATAGGTGGTATGTCACCAGAGATCTAGGAGGTCAAGATGTCTATTTCTGGCAAGACATGATTGATCTTCCTCTACATGATCTTCATGATATGAGAAGATATTATAAGAGTCTGAGGTATCCTGACCAGATGACAAAAAAAGGATGGTCAATATAATCAGTCTCACAATGAGAAGAGTGTTAGAACACTTAATAGATCAAATAGGGAACCGGGTTTATGTAAATGATACTAAGAACACAAGTAAACAATGAGACAGAACTAAGAACAAGAACAGAGTAATATGGTTTTCAAGGATACTGTATATTGCTCTCAAGTTCTTTTACAAGTGTTACAAAGCATAAAAAGAATTACAAGGACCTGAGATACTTTATACTACATCCTACAGTCGGCCATACTTTGAAGGCCAGCTGGAAACATTAATCTAGACAACAAGGTCAATGTAAAGTCAAAAGACAGATTGCCTTTTGACTAGTGACTATAACATGCCATAGCTCACATCCTAATATATTATAAAAGGATAAAATGTACAAAGTAGGAAGTTACAGACTCAAGACCATAATCTATAGTTTACTAAAGCATGGACCTTTTCACCAACTTGTATAAGTTGGTGAGTCATCAGAGTTGCAGTGGAAAGTAAGTCAGCTTTATGGAAAAGTAGATCAGAGAAGGCATGTCCTCTCTGTCTTCGGAAGAAATCAGTCTTCACTTCATTGGCTTCAGAAGACTTTGTCTTTGAAGCTTCGGAAGACTTCATCTTTGGCTTCAGAAGATTTGGTCTTTGGCTTTGGAAGATTTTGTCTTTGGCTTTGGAAGATTTTACACTTAGAATAATGTCTGTGATGAGTGTAAAACTTTCAAAGTAACTTCTACCTTGTACATCAATGGATGCATGCATGAAGCTCCTTGGTTGTTTTGGCTTCTTTGGTTGCATCAGCCTTCTAATATAACCTTACAAACTCCCCCTAGCTGATGCTACCAAAACAGAGAAGTTATTCAGATGTTAACAGTCCTCATTAGGATTAAGACCACATCATTGTTCATCATCTGGTCTGGATCCCTCAGACTCGCATAATATCTTCTCCTGTCATGAAGATCATGCAGAGGAAGATCAAGCATGTCTTTCCAGAAATAGACATCTTGACCTCCTTGATCTCTGAAGACATACCACCTGTCTGGATTAGCAGCAAAAGTCTAGGACAAGATGGGTCTTCTAGTTATAAGAGGCTCTACTTGAGTTAGAGTTGGTTGAGCAGCCTCTTCTTGCACTACCTCAGGATGCTCTGACTCATCCTGAGATGTAGAGGTGGATGCTTAGGTCTTCTTCTTGGAAAAACTCTTCAAGGTCATCCTTTTCCTCCTCTATAAAGTCTTTAACTAAGAGGACTGGTCTTCAGCACCAGGTTGTTCTACTGTGTCTCTCTCAGTTGGGTTCTCTTCTCTCACAGATTCAAAAGGAGAGTGAAGAGGACCCTGCTGTGGATCAGAAGATGAAGTTGGCTGAGATTCAACTCTAGGTCTAGGTTGTGTTGTCTCAAGGGGTTCAACCTTTACCTCAACTTCAAGTTGAGCTGCACTTAGTGGAGAATGCAAGTCAACAAGCTCTCCCTTTTTAATATTCTGTTTGATCACTCTAATATGGTCATCCAGAGACATTGGACCAAGCCTCCTTTCGGAGAATCCATACGGCTTCAAGAAGCTCATCATCCTTTGTCTGTCAGTAGACTTATTTTGGCTCTTTTGAATGATGGTTCTTGACTTTGCAGCTTCTAAGGGAAGAGAGAGTAGTTCATCCATATTGTAGTTTTTGGTCCCCAAGTTGTTTATCATAGCTGCCCTCAACTTATCATCCTAAGTATTTGGCTTGGGGGCAGCCCTGATGGCAGCTTCCATGAAGCCTGGAGACTCTCTTGAACTTTCTCCCCTTAGCTTCCTCTTCCTCTCTCTTTCCTCCTCCTCAATCTCCTTAGAAGTTAGTTTCTTTTTCCTTTTGTCACTCACATGCCTTGTTGACTCATGGTGAAGAGAGCTTTGGTCTTTATTTCTTCATTCAGCAGTCAAGCTCTGGTTAGAGAGAGGTTGTGAAGCACCTTCACCAGCTGATGCCTCGCTGAGGGTAATGGGTGCTGAAGAAGTTCATGTCTCAAGGTTCACAGGTTCAACTTCTGGGCCTTCAGTCAAGGCTTCCCCTTCGAAGCTAATCTTAGGGTCCACCTCAACATCCAGTTGACCAGAAGTCTAACCTGCTAGCTTCTGTCTATATAGTCTTGACCTTAGTTTGTATTCTTCAAACACCCTTTCTTTAATCCTATCTGCTAATCTTACAGCTTGTCTGTTTTGACTTGGGTTAACAAGTGGAAGATCAATCAGATGGATGCTCTCATAGAAGCTCAGGTTGAAGAAGTTGAAAATTTTCTGTTGATCTTGAGATCTAGAGATGACTAGAGCTCTTCTATCAGTGTCATACCTCCATCCCATGATTGGATTCTCAAAGTGAGGTGATGGGGTAGGCATAGCTCAGGGATTACCCTCCTCAAACAAACTTTGTATGAGTAAGTCCACATCCATGTAATCTTGAGGAGGTTATTGAGTATGGACCATTGCAAGTGAGGGTGGTGAAACCTTAAAGTCCATACTCTGTGAAGAACTCCCAGGTTCTATGATGGTTTGGACTTTCTCCCCTTTTTTGGTAGCATCACCTTCTTGCATAAGTGAGCTTGGGGTTGGGTCTATCACACCCATAGGTTTTTGTGGACCTGGTTGAGTTCTCCTGAGTGGTCTCTCAGCTAACTTGCCCTTGAGATCAATGATCTCAAGTTGCTGGTCATTGACCCTCCTTTGTAAGACGGTCACCTAAGATTCCAGGTGACTTATCTTTGAGACTAAATAGGTGCATGTTTTTATCAGTTTTTATACCTTTAGTTTCAGACTCTCCTCATCTTCATTAAAAGAATCATGGGAGGGATGAGAGAATAGGACCAAGGTCTTCTTCCTCATCACCAGCCCTTTGTTCTTGGCTGCTGGATTTCCCTTGCACCATGACAGCTTCAAGTGAAGTGTCAATGGGCTGGGTTGCCATGGTTGAGGTCTTAATGATATAGTCACTTGCTAAAGTGAGAGCCTTTTTCATATGGACCTCCTGAACAGATTCAGGGAGACCCACCTCAGTAGTAGTTGGATGATATGGGCTAGACATGGGAGAAACATGAGTACTCATCTCTCCTTGAGCAGGGGTGGAGAAGAGAGACTCATGATACTTACTGAAGCCTATGTCTTTATTATTATAGAATTCAAGGTTTGGGATTGGTTGGTTTAGATCAAGAGGCTAGGGATGGTAACTGTCCCCTGAAGGTTATTCACTAGAGTTTTGAGACTCTGAGTGAAGGCTTAAGACTGTAGGGGTTGTGAGCTCATCAGGCTGAGCATGAGGAACCTCAGCACTGATCATTGGTGAGATGGGAGTGGTTTGCTCCTCAAGAGAAGTGGGAGCTCCAGTGTCCACTTCCTCCTATATGGGTGATGATATAGGGGCCTGCACAAACTGAGTAGCATGTGCAGGGGTTTGTTTGGATTTTCTTTGGTAGGTGATGGTTATTTTTGGCTGTATTGGTGGTTGAGAAGTAGAAGGTATGGGTTCAACACTAGCTGGTGCTGCTATGTTGTCACCTTGAGCAATGAGCTCTAACATTTTTTGGGACAAGGGCTGTTTCTACCCTTGAGAAGCCAGCAGTTGGCTTCCTCATAGTCTTGAAGATGTCGGGCTTTATCTATCCTATTTGGAAAACCCAAGCCTTGGTCTTGGGCTTATCAAAATGATTTGAAGACAATGTAACAGTAAGTGATCCTATGTTCAAGCTTTTAGGATCATTAGCTGTTGTTGATAAAGCACTTTCAGTCATTTGGTCTTCCTTTATCTTCCACACTATCTTTGGAAAATTAGACTTGACCTTCAATACTTCGAAAGTTTTGACAAATTCGAAAGTGTTGGAAACTGGACCTTCGGAAGATCTTGCTTTCACTGCAGTAGGCTTCAGTACTTCGAAAGCATTCCTTTCTTTCGAGACCAATTTTCTTCCAAAGGCAAGTTTTCACTTGTCTTCTTTTTCACCTTGGAGCTTCTGATGGGAAAAGATTTTCCTTCTGAAGCTAGTTTCTCTTTCTACTTCTCAGAATTTTTCTCATTGATCATATGAATAGTACTTTTAGGACTGTAGATGCAATCCTTAGCAAGATGAGAAGTACTACCACACATGTTGCAATCCATTTACTTCCTTCTAAGAGTCTTCTTTTGAGAGAAAGACTAAACTTGATCACTTTCCACCTCCATCTTCATCTTCACAAATGATGCATCAAGCTTTTTAGGGTGAGGCTTGCTCTTGGAATTGGATGGTTCAGGCTGTGTAGCAGTGGTACAAAGCTTATCAGCCTTTTTCTCTTTGCTGGAATAAGCTGGACATGAACTAGAACTCCTAGTACTAGAGTTCATAGTTGAGTCTTCAGCCTTCACCACTTCAAATCCTACAGAGATAAACACCTGTTTCTGCTTAGAGTTGAAAGTGGCCTTGATCTCTTGAGCCTTCTTTGATTTTCTCTTTGCTTTCCTGAAATCAAGTTCTTCCTCTTAGACTTGGTCATCCCAGATTCTTTTCTCTCCTCAGGAGAATAATGACCTTTCTTAGGATAATGTTCTTCAATCTTCTCAGAATCATCCTTTAGTATCTCCTCTTTATCCTCTTCATCAATGGGGTCTATAAAGGGAAGCTCATCTTCATAAGTTCCATACCTTGGAGATCTTACAGACAATAAAGTGTGTGGACGAGATATCTCAGTAGATCCCAGTCCCTGCTTATTCTGATAACAAACTTTTGCATGCAAGGATGAGGATATCATGTTCTTGAAGGTCTCTTCTTCAAGAACACATTTTCCTGCCCCAACTTTGCTGATCACAAGCTCAGCCTGGCATTCAGTTAACTTAGTGATGAGATTTTTTATCTGAGTCCTGTAGTTGGTATGTTCATGCTTAAGAGTTGAAATGATTTTCTCTAAATCTCCCGAGACTTAATTTCTTTTGGAAGAAAATTGTCCTTCAAATACATGTATGTACTTAAAAGCATATTTAAGCTTCGGAAGATATCTCAGAATTTCTTCCGAAGGTAAATTTCTTATAAGTAGTTATTTGACTTGAAGACATAATGCTCTTCCGAAGACAACTTGAAATCTGCTTTCAAAAGAAAATTGTCCTTCAAATACATGTAAGTACTTAGAAGCATATTTAAGCTTCAGAAGATATCTCAGAATTTCTTCCGAAGGTAAATTTCTTATAACTAGTTATTTGACTTGAAGACATAATTTTCTTCCGAAGACAACTTGAAGTCTTATATTTTCATTTGTAATCATTTTCAGATCTTTTAAAATAAGCTTTTAAAATGTTTAAGGACTCAAGATCAGTTCTCATCTCTAAGTTATAGGACCTAAATCAGTTAACTTTAGTAATACATTTAGGTGTACAAAGATGTTCCAATACCTTGGCTTCTTCATGATCTGCCATCAGTGCTTGGTTTGGAGATGCATCCTCAACTTGAAAGCTCCAGTCAAAGCCTCCTTCTTTAATAGCAACTGCAGCTTGCTACTTGGGCTTCTCATTCTAGGAGCTCCATCAGTGTACTTTGGTCTGGTTTGTGCTTGGGCACCACTTGTTCTTGGTGCCTTGCACTCTCTAGCAAAGTGTCCCATTTAGTTATAGTTGTAACACTTCAGTTTGCTTTTTTCCAGTCCAAACTTTTCACTGGTTGCATTGCTAAGAAACTTACTCCCTATCCTCTTGTAAAACTTCATAGCTCTGTGAGTGAGAAGAGCCATCTGCTGGACTATTTCCATGTACTCCAGATCATCTGGATGGATACAGTCCAGGTCTTCAAAGGTAAAAAGAAAGTTGCCCATGCTTTCATTAGTAGACATAAAGGTTTGTGAAGGGCTTGTCTCTTGGAATAGGCTTCCTTAGATGTAGCTCTCTTTTGGTGTCTCCAGGAAGGTGATGAAAGGACCCTTTTATGAGTTTTCAGGATAGCAGATGAGATGATGCTGTGTTTCTCTGCAATCCCTTTCAACCATATGAAGGGCTGAACTCTGCTGATTGTTAGAGTTACCGGATGGATTTTACATGTTCATCTTCATCTGGTAGCCACTGAGGATACCATACGACTAAGTGAGACTAAGGGTCTTGAGGTTCTCAGTCCTCTTAATAACCACATAATAGTGTTTCCATTGTTTGGGAAGAGAGGACATGAACTTCCTCACAATGTCTCTGTTCTCAAGAGTTACACCAACATCCATTAGAGTATCCATAATCTTAACATACCTGAAGTATTATTGAATCATGGTTTCACCTGTCTTGAAGGTGAAGTTCTCAAATTGCTGCTTCAAGTGGCCCTTCTAGTTCTCTTTTGCTTCATTTGATCCCTCATACATCAACTTCAGTGCACCCATAGTTGTTTGGTAGTCTTGCCCTTCTTGAAGCCTCTGTAGATAGAGTTTGGAAGAGCAGTTTGGAGGGCGGTCATGGCCTTCTGATCTATGTCTATCTTCTTCCAGTCTTCTTTAGAATAATCAGCCACTTCCTTTAGTATCATACCACCACCAGCAGCAGCTGAAAAGGTGGATGGTACATGAGGACCATAGACAACAGATCCTCACATCCTGAAGTCTTTAGACTTGATGAATCCTTCCATTCTTTTGCACCAAGTATCAAAGTCATGAGGAGTGATCAGTGGAGACTTTATCATAATACCGGTTTCCATATCAGGCTTTGTGATAGCTGCCATTTGAGATGTTAAGCGTTTTGTGAAACTGAAGGGATTTAAGATGGTGATATCTTACAATCAAGAGCCTAAAACGCTCTGATACCAATTGCAGGACTAGTTAAGGGATTGTCAATACAATCAGTCTCACAATGATGAGAGTGTTAGAACACTTAACAGATCAAATGGGGAACCAGGTTTATGTAAATGATACTAAGAACACAAGTAAACAATAAGACAGAACTAAGAACAAGAATAGAGTAATGTAGTTTTCAAGGATGCTATATATTGCTCTCAAGTTCTTTTACAAGTGTTACAAAGAATAAAAAGAAATATAAGGACCTGAGATACTTTATAGTACATCCTACAGCCGGCCATACTTTGAAGGCTAGCTGGAAACATTAATTTAGACAACAAGATCAATGTAAAGTCAAAAGACAGATTGCCTTTTGACTATTGACTATGGCATGCCATAGCTCACATCCTAATATATTATAAAATGATAAAAGGTACAAAGTAGAAAGTTACAGGCTCAAGACCATAATCTTTAGTTTACTAAAGCATGGCCTTTTCACCAACTTGTATAAGTTGGTGAGTCATCAGAGTTGCAGCGAAAAGTAAGTCAGCTTTATGGAAAAGTAGATCAGAGAAAGCATGTCCTCTCTGTCTTTGAAAGAAATCAGTCTTCACTTCATTGGCTTCAGAAGACTTTGTCTTTGAAGCTTCGGAAGACATCATCTTTGGCTTCGGAAGATTTGGTCTTTGGCTTCTGAAGATTTGGTCTTTGGCTTCGGAAGATTTTGTCTTTGGCTTCAGAAGATTTGGTCTTTGGCTTCGGAAGATTTTGTCTTTGGCTTCAGAAGATTTTACACTTAGAATAATTTTTGTGATAAGTGTACTACTTCCGAAGTAACTTCTACCTTGTACATCAGTGCATGCATGCAGGAAGCTCTTTGGTTGTTTTGGCTTCTTTGGTTGCATCAGCCTTCTAATATAACCTTACACTTATTATTTTCAATATTGAAATTGTCTCAATCTTAACCATTAAAATAGCGAGATCAACGGTTAGAATCACTTTTTGACCTGATTTCTATGTACATGTAATAAATAGAATTTTGTTTTTGCTATATACCGAATAGTTAGGCGCATAGTCGACCTCAATAGAATCTTTTATTTTTACCAATGAATATTTTATTTTTATTACCTTCATTGTGAATCTTTAAATCATTCATAGTGCTTTTATACCTTATCATCTGTCAGTCTACCTTAATGTCACATCAGTATATTTAAGTTTTATTTATAATTCATTATAGTGGTTCGCTTTTACAATACCATCTTTCACTCACTTTTATAGTTTCTAAATCTTTCTTAATATTAATAAATTAAATTAATATAAATTATTTTTATTTTTCTTTTTAGATAAAAGATTAAAATCACAATAACATTCATTAATAAAAAAATGTTCCATTATAATTAAATAAAAAAACTACATACAACTTTGGAAATTCTTTTTCTTATGTTTTTGGCGGCTTTGCGTACGTGTTCCATAAGATAATCGATTGGGATAGTCCGCTCATTGGATCCTCACTTCAACTAAAGTAATTCCATTTGAATTTGATTGTATATGTCAAACCAACAAGATATAACATCAATGTTTTTGAGTTCCAATGTGGTTGACAATGTTATGCCCACTTTCCCTTCAGTTTATCCCTCCCACTCAACCACATTATTTTGGTTGTCAAGTCCAGTTGGAACCATTTTGTGTGTGGCTTTGGACTTTGGGGTAGGGGGGTTGGGATAGGTACTTATAGAGATAAAAAGTTTTTCTAGTGTTGTAGTAGTTGGAAAAGATAAAAGTGGGATAATGGTAAAAAATAGAGCGGTGTGGGATACGTAGTATGTGATGAAGTTTCATCGTGACAAGCATGGAATCATGGTGCCACAACTAAGGGTAGGGATGTTGGTGTTGGAAATTTAGTGAAAAATATGAGTTTTCACTAACTTTGGACATTAATAATTAATTGTATTTGTTACAATTTATTTACCAAACCATTTCGTATGTGTTCTCCTAAGTGGGAGGAACACAACGAACCAAACCGTGTCCAAAATGGAGCTAAGATGAATGAGATATTGATGCTCAAAGTTGAGTGGTTGAAACACAAAAGCTGTGAAAAACTAAGTGAAAATTGTTGTCCCACATTGGTGGAATGATAAACCATAAAGGTGTTTATAAGTGGGACTTTCCAAGGGAATGTATTCCTACGTACGTTGAGGGACACCCAAGGTCAAGCATAAGGGAGCGAAGCACCTAACGCGCACAGGCTCGGGTCGAGGGCGATGGGCGCAATGTGGTGCTTTGATGGCGCACTTTGCACTTCGCTCGCATCGCCGAGAGCCGCCTTTGTATTTTTGAAGTGCTGATCTGATTGCATGCTGAACTTCCTCTGTTGTAACAGACAGTCTGTTCACTTTCCTCATAATAATTCAGGCTTTAACTAAGGAACCTTTGAACTAATCAGTTCATAACTGCCTTAGAATTCACAACATATATATACAAGACTTTGTGTCTTATGGAGATACGTGTGCTTTACATGTTTCACAACACACTGCAAGAAGAATTCCCTGCTCTCTCACAACTTCGTACTCTAGTTTTAGGTACCTATTTCAGGTGCTAGGCTGACTCCGACAGTACTTCTGCTCCGGCTGTTGTACCCTGGGAGACAAACGAGATTCACCTGGGTGGCCCGAAATCTGTTTTAAGGGACCTCTGTTCAACATAAATCCTCAGCCATTGTTCTGTTTACTTTTTTTGATTTGTTGTTTCTTTTAAATACTATAATCAATTTATTTAGTTTCATTTGCATTGTAATCAAAGTTCTTTATCAATAAAATGTTTATGTAATTTTGTGAGCGATATTCCTACAAGCTTAAAACAGATTTTAAATCATTGTTCCTCTTATGTTTTAAAACTTTATACTTTGATTTCTGCTCTATTTTAAAAACAACTTTGTTAAAGGAAACGTAGCCTTCACTTGGAATTGACTTGTTTTTGTTATATTGTTTCAGAAATGGCTTCTGGTTTTACTACTTCTGACACCACCATGGGACCATTAGTTGGTTCCGACGCTGCCTGGGCTGTGGCCAGTCATGCTGAAAAACCAGAGAAGTTCTCTTGTTTGAATTTTAAGAGATGGCAGCAAAAGATGTTATTTTACTTGACTACCTTGAACCTTGCGAGGTTCTTGACCGAGTCTCCTCCTACACATGCTAAAGGGGCTGATGCTCAAGCAGTGAGTGCACTTGATACTTGGAAACATTCCGAGTATTTGTGCCGCAACTATGTGTTGAACAACCTTGGAAATTCTTTTTCTTATGCTTTTGGCGTCTTTGCATACGTGTTCCATAAGATAATCGATTGGGATAGTCCGCTCGTTGGATCCTCGCTTCAACTAGAGTAATTCCTTTTGAATCTCATTGTATATGTCAAACCAACAAGATATAACATCAATGTTTTCAAGTTCCGATGTGGTTGACAATGTTATGCCCACTTTCCCTTTCGTTTATCCCTCCCACTCAACCACATTATTTTAGTTGTCAAGTCTAGTTTGAACCATTTTGTGTGTGGCTTTGGACTTTTGCTTGGGTTGGGTTGGGGTGGGGGGTTTGGGATTGGTACTTATGGAGATAAAATGTTTTTCTAGTGTTGTAGTCGTTAGGAAAGGTAAAAGTGGGGTAATGGTAAAAAATGGAGCGGTGTGGGATACGTAGTATGCGATGAAGTTTCATCGTGACAAGTATTGAATCATGGCGCCACAACTAAGGGTAGGGATGTTGGTGTTGGAAATTTAGTGAAAAATACTGTAATCCTCAGCCATTGTTCTGTTTACTTTGTTTGATTTGTCGTTTCTTTTAAATACTGTAATCAGTTCGTTTAGTTTCTTTGCATTGTAATCAAAGTTCTTTATCAATAAAGTGTTTATTTAATTTTGTGGACTATGTTCCTATAGGTGGCACGCTCCGCCAGAGTCTACCTTTGAATGCCACGTCCAACGGTGTAACCACTACACATAGTTTTATGTCAAAGCATGTAAGATGATATCATCATACAAGAACCAATAATAAACCATCTTGTTAGAATTTTTATCTTCAAATATTTACCAGTTTAAATAAATGTGAATCTGTGTTTAAAATACGGGTGATAATCATATAGGGCTGATGGTCTGATATGTCTTATTTGATGGTTAGGCGGGTTGAAACCAATGAATCTAATTATGTTCCATAAATTTATTTTGTAAATCATCAATACTAATTAAGACATATTTAAATTCAATTACTATGAACTCGCTCCATGTAAGTTGTTTATCTAATCGACTTGGCAAGATAAAATGGATTCATGGTTTGTAATTAAGATGAAAACATGTTAATTATGTCGAAGGCAGGTTGATGGGTTATAATTAATTTTGTGATAAATTTGTAAATGTGTTAAACATGTTGTAGTAGGTATAGGGTTAAATTTATAAATTATATAGGTTTTAAATATTTTTACTCTAAACTAAAATAGGATGATGAAATGAGCAGAAAAAATTTAATTAAATAGTTACAAAAGTCAATTCCAAGATAATGGGTTAGACTGGTTATTCTAAAATTAATTATCTTTTGAATGAACTATATGGATGGTCGTGTACTTAAATTTCATCTATTCTTCCTAGGAATGAAAATTAAAAGTTTAATCCAAATGTTTGAATAATTATAACATATTGAGTTCTTTCGATGGATTGACAATAAAAATTTCATTAATTGTATGTGATTATACCTTGCTACTCTTAATATTAGGAGAAAATAAAAGAAATTATTTAAAAAATACAATATATATGTGTTTAGGTCACATGTTAAAAAATAATCAAAATATATCATTACCATTACCACCCCTTTACTTTGAGCAAAGCAACCACCGCCACCACCTTAAAACAACTTTTGCCAGCCAATAACCACCACCACAAACAGCTACGGCGACGATGATACCAGATAAGTCCTCGTTTTCTAGATGAGTCATTTGACCACCCCCTATTCTAAGTCACGATCATATCCACATAACTCAACATGTCGAAGGTCACCGCAAAATTTGGGTCTCGAGACCGGAAGTTGTTGTGTCAGTTCTTATGTCACAGGAAGATGGTTACCAAGTGGAGGTTGTGGTCTGCGGTCATTTTGCTCACCACCCAAGGAGTTGCAGGTTACAAGGAACGCGAGATTAAGTTAGAGATAGATGGCTCGGGTTTGATTTTGTGGTTGGTGGGACTTAAACCCAATACTTTTTTTTAAATTAAAAGATTCTTGATTTATCTTACTTCAACCACTTATTCTGAGGACATTAGTTACTCTTTTCTTTATTATAATAAAAATTGAAAAACTCTCTCTAAAACATACAAGGATGATTTGCAGGAAAAGTAAACTTTTGAAACAAAATATGAAAAGTATGGTTCACCAATGAGAAGAAACCCAACATCTTAGTTTCCCATAATTACTTAAGCTTTTTATTTTGCAAAATAATGATGGCGAAACAATAGCCTTTTGGTAGTGCACGCCCTCTCTTCTCTTCCCCTTTACGCATTTTTCATATCAATCAAAAAACTCCATCTAAGTATAAAGCAAGCATAATCTTTTTCCTAAAGCGATAATTGATTATAAACATCATTTCTATTTTACTTTTTTATATTCCTCTTATCTCAATATTTGATTAAAAATACTGTATAATAATAATAATTATTATTATCATAATAACAATAATAATAACAATAACAATAACAATAATAACAATAATAACAACAATTGTTATTGTTGTTGCTGCTGTTGTTACATTTGATTTTGTTGTTGTTGTTGCTACTACTATTGTTGTTGTTACTGTTGCTGCCGTTGTTGATGTTGTTGTCGTTTTTGTTGCTACTGCTGCGGTTGTTTTTAGTGCTAATACTACTGTTGGTGCTGCTCAAAAAGAACATCAGGATGAATTTATACAAACTTTTTGTTTGAACGGCTAAATGAACACTAGTGGGCCACTAGTCCACCCGTTCATCTGCACTATTCGAGTACGAAACACAAGACTAGCCTTAGAAGAAAACGCACGCTAGAAGATAAACCCCCTTGGGCCAACTTGGAATTCTCTTTTTTATATTACAGGTGAGCCTTAAACATAAAGCTTACCTGTATTTTAATAAAGTTTTAAATACCTCCCCACAACCACTTAACCTGAGATTCATGGTTATTTATACAAACACTTAATGTCTTAGAGCATTCACAACTCACCCTATCTTAAACCCTGTAATTTAACTACGAAACATTGTGCCAGCTAGGCAAAGCATGGAAACAATTAATTCAAGATTTCTTCAAGTATACATAACTTTACTATTACTAGCTACAAGTCTATAAAATTTTTGATACAAGTTGATGAATCATGAATCTTTCATGATTAATTTTTTGCGTAACTTTTGTTTGTTTAATTTCTTTAAGAAACGAAATGCGCAACTTTCTTAAGTTTTTATTATAATCGAATAATTTATCTTAACTCATTAATATTTGTGTGCTTATTAACACCCTTTTTTTTCTTATGAATCTTTCTCTTCTCCTCGTATCGTCGATTTAGCATTCATTTGAGTTCTTTTCCTCAGATTCCATTTTAACTTCATCAATAATTCTAATACGTATGCAACATTATATAAATAGCACTTGATTGAGAAGGGATAAAGTAATCATATTATTAACTCTCATGATACTTACGATTATTAGAGGTGTGAAATTTTTACATGACATAAAACCAACAAACCTACTAGGTTTATTTTTGGGGCCAACATCCGGTCTAACCCATATAAACATTTAGCTAACGGGGTCGAGTTCTTCTGAACCTAATATGTTTAGTGTTGACACATTAAACATATCTTTTTAATAATTTAAAATATTTTATGGAAAAATATGCATATTA
Source organism: Flaveria sonorensis (assembly GCA_025506505.1). Classification (NCBI taxonomy): domain Eukaryota; kingdom Viridiplantae; phylum Streptophyta; class Magnoliopsida; order Asterales; family Asteraceae; genus Flaveria; species Flaveria sonorensis. Next base: position 63,770,364 of record CM046433.1, on the reverse strand, counting down.
AACGGGAAGTAATCAGGTTTTATAACATAACTGTTTTATAAACATTAGTATTTTTTTGTAGTAAATTTAAATTTTTGTAGTATTAATATTTAAATGTTTAAAACTTCTAGGGCTAAAGGATATTGTGGTTTTTTTAACCATTGAATGATTTTCATATTCGTATAAGATATTTTAGTTGGTGTCGATTTTGATTCGCAAACTTTCAAACTTAGCGCATATTATTTGTTTTAAAAGATAGGTTCAACAAGGGAGATTTCACTAAAAGTAGCTTCAATTATTCGCGTGTTGGTTTGTGTTATGTTTCGGTTTGGTAAATATGAATTTGATAATTATATGAAGCTAAATACTTAAAAAAATACATATATATTTAGCTTGCGTTTGATATATAGTAATTCAATAAAATTAGTATTTGAATTTCATGTGTCAATGTGTTTGATAGGTGGAGTTTGTTGGAATTCTAGAAATGGAATTTGAGTTCCGTTATTAACGTGTTTGGTTAAGACAAGACTTGAAAATGAAATGAATTCTCTGAAACTTCTTCAAGTTAAGGATTTCAAATTCTGTCCAAATTGTGAATGAATTTAACAAAAAGAGTTGAAATCTCCTACATGAAAGAAGCGGCGCCACTGATGATCAAGCATTAACTCCTTCGCCATCGACCACCATCACCATTGCCTTCGTCCCAGCCATGATCGCGACCCTTGCCCACCGTCGATGAATATCTCGTTGACCCCTTGCCACTGACCACCGCCATTGCTGACCATTGCTGCCACCCGTCGCCACAACCACCACCCACCTCCCCTAACCGCCCACCTCCACCATCTACCCCGACCGGAACCACCCACCACCTACGATCAACGCCACTGCCACGTGCCTGAGAACTCACAAAAGGACCCTTTTATCATCTTCCCTAAGACACCAAGGGAGAGCGACATCCAAGGAAGCTCATTCCAAGAGAGAAGCCCAACTCAAGCCTTTGTGTCTGCTAATGAAAGCTGTGGCAACTTTCTATTCACTCTTGAATACTTGGATTGTATCCATCCAGATGACCTGGAGTATATTGAGATAGTCCAGCAAATGGCTCTTCTCACTCATAGAGCCAAGAAGTTGTACAAGAGAACCGGAAGAAAGTTTCCCAGCAATGTATCCAATGGAAAGTTTGGATTGGATAAAAGCAAAGTGGAGTGTTACAACTATAACCAGATGAGATACTTTGCTACATTGATATAGCTCCAAGATCTGAGAAGCTATGCCAACCAAAGCAACAAGCTGCTGTTGCTATTGAAGAGGGAGGCTTTTACTAGAGCTTTCATGTAGAGGATGTTTCTCCAAATCAAGCACTAATGACTGACCATGAAGAAGTCAAGGTATTAGAACATCTCTGTACACCTGAATATTGTTAAAGTGAATATGTATGTTCCTATAACCTAGAAGTGAGATCTGATCTTGAGTCTTTGAAAATTTTAAAAACTAATTTCAAAAGAGCTAAAAATGGCTATAAACATAGAATAAAATATTTAGAGAAAACAATTTCAACTCTTAAACATGAGCACACAAATTATAGGACTCAATCAAAGATCTCATTACCAAGTTAACTGAATGCTAGGCTGAGCTTGTGACCAGCAAAGCCAGGTCAGAAAAGTGTGCGCTTGAAGAGGAAACCTTCAAGAACATCATATCCTCATCCATACATGCAAAGATTTTTTATCAGAACAAGCAGAGATTGGGTTCAAGTGAGCTAGCTCCTCCCCACACTCTACTATCTCTAAGATCTCCAAGGTGTGGAACTAGTCAAGATGAGTTGCTCCTCATTAGCCTTATCCAAGTAGAGGATGAAAATGAAGAGGAGATAGTGAAGCATGAATCTTTAGTGAGTGAGAAGGATCATCCTAAGAAGAGTCACTATTCTCCTGGAGAGAAGAAAGCACCAAGGATGACAAAGTGAGCTAGGAAGAACTTGATCAGTGAAACCAAAATAAAATCAAAGAAAGCTCAAGAGATCAAAGCCACTTTCAACTCCAAGTAAAAACAAGTCTTTATTTCTGCTAGATTTGAAGTGGTGAAGACTAAAGACTTAACTATGGACTCTAGTACCGGGAGTCCTAGTTCATGTCCAAATCATCTTGGTCAAGAGAAGAAGGTTGATCAAATATGCACCACTGCTGTAAAGCCTGAACCATCTAGTTCTAAGAGCAAGCTTCACCCTCAAAGGCCTGCTACATCATCTATGAAGATGAAGAAGGAAGCGGAAAGAGATCAAGCTGAATCTTCTTTTCAAAAGAAGACCCTTAAAAGTAAGCCAGTTGAATACATCATGTGTGGTGGTGCTACTCATTTTGCTAAGAATTACTTATACAATCCCAAGGGTACCATTCGTATGAAGATGAAGAAGACTTCTGAGAGGAAGAAGAAGAAGACAGCCTCGAAAGGAAAGTCACTTTCCTTCGGAAGCTCTAAGGTGACCAAGAAGAAGATAGGTGGAAAATTGCCTTTGGAAGAAAATTTGGCCTCGAAAGAAAGGAATACTTCTGAAAAACTGAAATCTGTTGCAGTGGATGCAAAAGCTCTAAAGGTTTAGTCTCTAAAACTTCCAAAGTTTTCAAAACTTCTGAAGTCTTGAAGGTCAAGTCTAGTCTTCCAAAGATGGCATGGAAGATGTAGGAAGACCATATGACTGAAGTTTCTTCAACAACAATAGCCAAAGATCCTCATAGCTTGAATATAGGATCAATAACTGTTGAACTACCTTTAGTTCATCTTAATGAGCCCAAGACCAACAAGACTTGGGTTTTAAACTTAACTAATCATCTCTTTCTATGTAGGAACAACTGAAGACCAAGGGAAATGTACAGATCATTGATAGTGGCTGTTCCAGGCACATGAAAGGAAATGGCTCTTTGCTTCAGAACTTTGGGAAAATTGATGGAGGGCCAGTTGCTTTTGGAGGAGAATCAGGTACTTACATTACAAGAAGGGGCCATAAGTGGTAAGCTTAGCATTTAGAAGGTAAACTATGTTAAGGAGCTTGGGTACAATCTTTTGAGTGTATCCTAATTTAATGACCAGAGAAATAACATGCTCTTTTGTGAGCATGAGTGCATTGTTCTCAAGCCTAGGGTGGTCATTCCTTAGGAGCATATCCTGCTTAGAGCCCCTAGGAAAGGGAACATACAAGATGGATTTGCAGGGAACCTTCCCATATGGAGAAGTTTCTTGCTTTCTATCTAAAGCCAATAGTGATGAGTCCTTCCATTGGCATAAAAGAATATGCCATGCAAACTTTAAGAACATGATAAACTAATTAAGAATGATTTCGTAACTAGAATGCCAAACCAAGAGTTTACAAGTGATAACCATTGTGTTGCTTGTCTGAAAGGAAAGAAACACAAAGTGTCTCACAAGCCAAAGGAAAAGAACTCCATCACTGCTCCCCTACACTTATTACATATGGATCTCTTTGGCCCCACCAGTGTAATAAGTTTAGGAAGAACTTCATATTGCCTGGTGATCACAGATGACTTCATAAGATATACTTGGGTTTTCTTTCTTAGAACTAAGGATGTGGCCCTTGAAATCTTAAAGAACTTCATTCTGAAAATTAAGAATCAATGTGATCACAAGGTTAAGATCATAAGATATGATAAAGGAACTAAATTCAATAACCAAATCCTTAATACATTTTGTGATGAAAAGGTATTACAAGACAATATAGTGCTCCCAGGACTCCTCTTTTAAATGGTGTTGTAGAGAGAAGAAACAAGAGACTTATTGAGGTTGCAAGAATCATGCTCTCTCACTCTAAACTGCCTATCACCTTCTGGGCAAAGACAGTTAACACTGCCTGCTATGTGCAGAACATAGTTTTAGTAGTCAAGACTCATGGTAAGACTCTTTATGAACTGTGGCACAAAAAGAGACCTTTCATTGGTTTCCTCAGGTCATTTGGATGTCCATGCACCATCTTGACAACCCAAGATCAGATAGCCAAATTTGCTGAAATCAGATGATGGAAACTTTATTGGATACTCTTCCCAAGCTAAGGCTTATAGAGTATACAATCTAGAGTAGTTGAGGAGTCAGCCAATGTGACCTTTAATGAGCACACACCCAGTGTGAAAGGTTCTGTTTCTGATTGGCTCTTTGATCTTGATTTAGTTACCAACTATTCTTACAAATCTTGTAAAGATGTTTTAGTATCTACAGGTAGCTTATCAACAGGAGATCCTGACCCAAGATTTTAGCTAAGAAGACCAAGTGATAGAATTCTTTTAGCTCCAGTGATAACAAACCTTGTAGTTGGAAATCCTTTCAGCACTACCATGACAAATTCTTCAGCCGATACATCTAAGGTACCTATAAATTCTAGCACTGAGGAATAAAACTCAAATGAAGGGGTTTCCAATGTAGGAAGAGATGGAGATGGTGAAAGTGATCAAGATTTTATGATGTTGAAACCTCTCCACTAAAGACAACATCAATGATGTCACACAATCATAAATCACTGGATCAATCTCTTGAAAAGTATGCTGATGTGGTGGGTGATACTCAATCACCCGATCTAAATTTCACTAATTTAGATCTGTCAAACCAACTTGTTGTGATTCCTCAACTAAGAATCCACAAGTCCCATCCCACCCCAAACATCATTGGAGATGTTAAAACTAGGGTGAGAACAAGAGGACAAACCCATGACAAAAATGTTTGTCTATACTCTTATTTCTTGTCTCAAATTGAGCCAAAGAAAGTAGATAAAGCTTTGAAAAATGGAAGTTGGGTTGAAGCAATGCAGGAGGAGTTGCTTCAATTCAAGAGACAAAAGGTTTACAACCTATGCCCTCTTCCTCTTGGGAAGACACCAATAGGTACTCAGTGGGTTTTCAAAAATAAGAAGGATGATAGAGGACTTGTCATCAAGAACAAGGCAAGACTAGTTGTTCAAGGGTACGCTCAAGAAGAAGGGATTGACTACGTAGACTTTTTTTTCTCCCGTGGCAAGACCTGAAGCTGTTAGGATATTCCTTGCTTTTGCTACATCCAAGGATTTCAAGGTCTATCAACTTGATGTCAAGTGTGCATTTTTATATGGAGTGATAGATGAGGAAGTTTATGTCAAGCAACCACCTAACTTTGCACACCCATATCATTCTGATTATGTCTGCAAGCTTTACAAAAGCTCTTTATGGGCTGCATTAAGCTCCATGAAAATGTTATGAGATAGTGTCATAGTATCTTGTCCAACATGGCTACAAGAGAGGTACTATTGACAGCACACTCTTCATCAAAGAAACAGGGAATGACTTGATGTTAGGTCAAGTTTATGTAGATGACATCATCTTTGGGTCAACTAATCCAAAGCTCTGTAATGACTTTGAGAAGCTGATAAAGAATAGCATTGAAAGAGTGCCATGGGGGAACTCAATTTCTTTTTAGGAATTCAAGTGAATCAGGTTTACAATGACATCTTTATAAACCGGTCAAAGTATGTACAAAACATACTAATCAGATTTCATTTGACTGAATGCAAGGTTGCTAAGACACCCATAGCGAGAAACCACTCTCTAGGACCTGATCTTGAGGGGGAGTATGTTAATGAATATCTTTACAGGGCTGTGATTAGGTCTCTTATGTACCTCCTAGCCAACATGCTTGATATGATGTTTGCCACATGCATATGTGCAAGATATCAAGCTAACCCCAAGATGTCACACCTCGTTGTTATTAAGAGGATTCTTAGATATTGTAAAGGTGCTCCTAAACTGGGCCTTTGGTATCCAAAGAATTCTGACTTCAATCTTTTTACTTATACAGATAGTATGATGGCTGCAACATGACTACAAAGTCTACATCAGGGGGATGTCAATTCCTTGGTGGTAGGATAGTCTTATGGCAATGCAAGAAATAATCCTGTGTGTCTGCATCAACTGCTATATCTTTGGAAGAAATTCTACTATATCTTTTGAAGGTTAAATACACTTCTAAGTACTTATATGTTTTGAAGGACAATTTTCTTCACTAAGCAATTAAGCCTTGAAAGCTTTATTTTTCCTTTGAATAAAACTTCTTAAGTTTAATATCTCCTAAATATATCTCAGAAGCAAATTACTCTATGTATTTTTCTTCTGAAACAATTCTTGTTAAGCTAAGGAATATCTTCCGTATTCAATTTGGCTTCGGAAGTTTTCTCAAAACTTCTGAAGACAAATTACCTTTGGAAGATTTTCTACTTCCAAGAGAACTAACTTTTTGGGCACTTTTTCAAAGGTGGGACCAATATTCAAATTTCAAAGTTTATCCTTTTGCATTAACTTTGTCTCAAATCCAACAATATAAATATCTTTACAACGGTTCCCCTTCTTTCTCCTTCCTATTCATCCGTAAAGGTTCTAACCCTAAATTCACCCACAAACCCTCTTTGTCCTTATCTTTCTTCATCCCAAACCTTTCTCAAATGGCAACCCTAAACCCCGAAACCAACCAGATTTTTCCATGCACCTTCACAGGCAACATAACCAAGTTACTCTGTTGACATCTGAGAAAGATCCTGGTTTCTAAGATGTCTGTCATTTCCTTGCTCAATCAAACTACCTCACCTCTCTAAAAATCAACCCTCCACTGTATGAAGGAAAATTACTAGAGATTTGGAGGACCTGCCAAAAGGTGATCATAGATGTGAGAAGGCACTGTCTGCATCAGTGCAGGGGAAGATAGTGTTCATCACTCTAGCCATAATCAACACTCATCTAAGGCTGGATGATGAAGAAGGCGAGCTGTCTTTTCTCAAATTTGCTATAAATGAATCATTTAGGCAAATGGGCTATGATGCGTACTACACAGTCAGAACCTTTAGGAAGGGTAAGGTCTCTTCCCAGTGGATGTACCTCCTTCATGTTGTTATTCGCTCATTATCAAATAAACATGGATGATGGGACCAGATTCCTGAGTACTTGTCCTACATAGACCATGGAATGGTTCAAGGGGTCAAGTTCAAGTACTCTTAGTTTGTTTATACAAACTTGCTTGAAAACTTGGACTCCTTAAAGTACTACATGTTCTTTAGATATGTCTAGCACATTCTTAACTATGAACTGGGCTCATAGTTAAGGGGAACATGTGGTACTCTTAAATTAGGACAGATGAAGCTTGACATCTTCAGAATCATAAGACCACTATTGGCTTCATAGGGGTAGAAACAGCCCGGGTCCAAAAACGTTAGAGCTTATTACTCAAGATGACAACACCAGTTAATGATGAGCTTATTGCCCAAACCTCAAGCCTTCACTCTGAGTTTCAAAACTCAGGTGATCATCCTTCAGCGGATAGCTACCATCCCCAGCCGTTAGACAGAAACCAACCAATCCCTAACCTCCAATTCTATGATGATAAGTATATGGGTTTTAGGGAGCACCAAGTGTCTTTCTTCTCCTCACCTGCTCAAGGAGAGATGAGTGTTCCTGAAACACCCATATCTAGGCCATATCATCCACCCCTAACTGAGATGGACTTCCCTGAACATGTTCAAGAAGTTCATATGGAAGAGGCTCTCACTTTTTCAAGTTGTTACATCATCTCAACCAATGAAACCTAACCCCTTAACACTTATCTTGAAGCTGTCATGGAGTAGGGAAATCCAGCAGCCAATAACCACAAGCTGGTGTTAAGGGAGATGACTTTGGTTATGTTCTCTCATCCCCCCATGATTATTCTACTGAAGATGAGGGGAGTCTGCAACTAAAGGTACAAAAACTATCTAAAACCTGCACCTATTTAGTTTTAAAGGTAAGTCACCTGGAATATCAGGTGGCAACCTTGCAAAGGCAGGTCATTGATCAACAACTTGAGATCACCGATCTCAAGGGCAAGTTAGCTGGGAGACCTACAAGGCAAACTCAACCAGGTCCACAAGAACCTGTGTATGTGGTGGACCTAACCCTTAGTTCCCTTGTGCAAAAGGGTGATGCTACCAAAAAGGGGGAGAAAGTCCTAACTACAATCATAGAACCTAAGAGTCCTACCTAGAGTATGGACATAGAGGCCTCACCATGCTCACTTGCAGTTGTCCATACTCAACAACCTCCTTAGGCCCATATTGATGTGGATTCCCTGATTTAAAGCCTATTTAAGGAGAGAATTCCAAGGGCTATGTCTACCCCATACTACCCTGCTGAAAACCCAAAAGTAGGATAAAGGTATGATGCTAATAGAAGAGCCCTGGTACTCTCTAGATCTCAGGGGAAATAAGAAGTCTTTAGTTTTTGAACACTGAGATACTATGAGTGTTTTCCTCTAGTTGATGTGCCACTTGCCAACCCATGTAATAACAGGCAAGCTAAAAGGTTAGCTGAGAGGATCCAGCAAATGGTGCTAGAAGAGTTCAGAACAAGATCCTACCTATATAAACAGAGGCTAGCAGGCAAAACTATTGGTTAACTGGATACTGAGGCGGACCCTAAGATTAGCTTCAAAGGGGAAACCTTAGTTGAAGACCCATCAGTTGAACCCGTGAAGCTTAACACAGGAATTGCTTTAGCACCCAGTACCCAGTGAGTCACCAGCTGGTGAAGGTGTCTCACAGCCTCTCCCTGGCCAGAGCTTAAGTACCACACCAAGTGATGAAAGCCAAAGCTCTCTCCACCTTGAGTCACACAGGCCTATGACTGACAAAGGGAAGGGGATCATGACCTCTTAGGAGATTAAGGAGGAGAAAACAAAGAGGAAGAGGAAGGCAAGGGGAGATAGAACAAGTGAGACCCTAAGCTTTATGCAAGCTGCAATCAGGGCTACCCCCAGGTCAAACACTTAGGAAGATGAGTTAAGGGTAGCCAGATTGAACTATTTGGGGTTAAGGAACTATAACATTGATGAAATCATCTCTTTTCCTTTAGAGGAACTAAATGAACTGGCTGACACTAAACTGTCAAAAGAGAGGAAGGAAGGTGAGGTTGCAGAGTTGCTCCTCAAGATTAAGGAAGAAAGAAAAAGAAAGAGACTATACAAAGATCCTACCCTCTCTCTAGTTCAAGAAAGCCCTGAGGCAGAGGCTGTGGCAGCTGAATACGATAACCTACCTGAGTGCCACATGCCTTTATCAGGCAGCAGATCTACTTTCCTTATCATATGAATACATAGAGTTTGAATATCTCAAGAAGCTTGAATAAGAAGTATTAAAAGAACAAAAAGTTACTAAGAGGAAGATGAGGAAAGAGGCTACTAAGTCAAAAGCCACCATTCGAGCCAATCAGAAGAAGTCTACTCGTAGACTAAAGATGGTGAGCTTCTTGAAGCTATATGGGTTCTTCGGAAGGAGACTTGGTCTCATGTCTCTATCCATTATGGATGAGCACATTAGAGTGATCAAGTAGAATATTAAGAAGGGTGAGCTGGTAGACTTGCATTCTCCACCAATTCATGCTACACCTGAAGCTGAGGTCAAGGTTGAACCCCTAGAGAAAACACAACCTGGACCTAGTGCTGCATCTTAGCCATCTTCATCTTCTGAACCATAGTAGGGTCCTGATCCTTCTCCTTTTAAACCTATGAAGGAAAAGGACCCAACTGAAAAATAGAAGAAGAAACATCTGGTACTCACAAGTAGAGCCTCTTGCTACTGAGAGACCCATCTTGTCTTGGGTTGTTGCTACTAACCCAAACAAATGTATGTCACTATGGACCAAGGGTGTCAAGATAGGTACTTCTAGAAAAAAACATGCTTGACCTTCTCTGCATGATCTCGATGACATGTGAAGATATTTGAGAGTCTGAGGATTTCTGACCAACTGATGATGAAAGGAATGGTCTTGGTTCTGATGAGGACTATCAACAGATGTAGATTAAGACTCAAAGTTATCCTCTAGTTTTGGTAGCATCAACCTAGGGGGAATTTGTAAGAGTTACACTTAGAGGCTGATGCAACCAAAGTTCTCTCAGCATGCATTCCGAAGTAAAGAGAAAGTTACTTCAGAAGATTTGATACAACTCAATGAAATTCACTATGTATCAAATCTTCAAAAACCAAAAGACCATTTCTTTCGAAGCCAAAGATGAAGTCTTTCGAAGCTTCAAGACAAAGTCTTCCAAAGCCAAGAGACTGATTTCTTCCAAAGTCAAAGAAAACATGATTTCTCTAACATACTTTTGTCAAAAGCTAAACTACTTTTTGTTGCCATCTCTGAAGACTCACTAAGTTGGTGATACATCAATACTTTTGTCAACTATAGATTAAGGTCTTAAAGTCTGTAACTTTCTACTTTGTACTTTTATCCTTTTTGTAATAGATAAGGATGTGAGCTATGGCATGTCATAATCACTAGTCAAAAGGCAATCTGCTTTTGATTTTACATTATGTTGTGTCCATATAGTGTTCCAGTTGGCCTTCAAAGTATGGCGGCTGTAGGATGTAGTATAAAGTATCTTAGGTACCAGTCCTTAGGACTAAGCTTTGTAACATTTGTAAAACACTTTGGATCTGTATACATCATTCTTCAGAACCATCTACTTGTGTTCTTATTATGCTATTTACTTGTGTTCATTGTTTTATTAGTCGGTTGCCTATTGATCAGTTAAGTGTTTTAGTCTCTCCAACCTTGTGAAACTGTTGTATTGCTCCCCTTCACTGGTCCTTCAAGTATCAAAGCTAAAAACTAACACAAAGTTAAAGATATATGTACTTTTAGATAATCTAGTTCATGAGATTAAATAGTGTATTCAAATCCATTGTGTAATTATCTATCAAATCTCATATTTCACATTGTGATTTTGCTTCCACAGTAAGAATATAGACTCTAGGGTTGTAAAGAGTTGAGCTGAATTGAGTCAGAGTGAACTTAGGTTTGGCTTGTTCATAAACTAATGATAGTTGAGTTGGTTCATTTAACTCATATGAAATGCATATCTTGAGCTTGACTTGTTAATTGATATTAAATGCATACCTAGATTATAATTTGCTTCTAAAGTATATGATTATTTACAAGAACTTATGATATAGTTGATAGGTCAGTTATGTTAGATCTATATAAAAAAGGTAACGGTGCAACTCAAAATAGTTGTTAATTATTATCATAAAGTTGAACACAATGTGTAACAACTAGTGCAATTTCTTATGGGTCTTGATGATGTTTAAAAACTCTTCAGAACAAGTTTGTTAACAAGAGACCCTATCCCAACTATCAAAACTATTTTTTCTTTAATTTCTAGAGAGGAGTCCCATAGAGGAAGAAATGATCCTTCTAAAGGGAAATATTCAAGAAGACATTATAGTTGTCAATCTTAGAATAAAATAGTTTACATCATATCATTTATAACATTGCAGCAAAAGACTTAGAACATTCATATAAAAAATAAAACTTATCAAAAGTAAACGTATTTTAAGGAAATGTCATAATTTTCATTAGATAAAAAATTTAGTCTTTAAACATTATCCCTTATTTCATAATCTAGGATGCCAGACTTCCATTTTCGAGTAGCTTGAACATCATGCTTGTTCATCCTTAGCTTATCAACTTACCAGCCAACTAATATGCATACAAAAATCAACGTTGCTGAGTGAGTTCTAGTTTTATCTAAAAACTTAAGCACAATCTTTCTTTCATGAATACATAATAACCATTCATAAATTCCACATGTTTTTCATGTCTTTCTTATGATGTTCGTTAACTTTCTCCCATTCATCCATGTATTCATTCATTCATTCCTTTCATTATCTTTCAATATTCTGAATTTGAGCCATTACTAAACCCCTATCAGTCTCGAGCATAAATGATAAGGTAATAGTGAGCAACATATTTCATAACCCTAAACTATAACTCTTGGTATGCATAAGTGCAAGACCTCATAACATTGGCAATGATAACACATGTCAAGCCCCTAACATGTGTTAGTCTTGAGTATAAATGTTGTCGTCAATTGAGCATGCATAATTGCAACTCTATTTCATTCCATAACCATTGTTTACAAGCATTTTCATACGTAGTTAGTCACACTTTTCATTTTATTATAGTTCACGATCATTCATTATTTATTAATCTTCCACTTCATTATACATAATACTTTGATCATTTCCTTCATCATATCATGCATTTCATACCATATACATATACATATGCATACATCATATATAAGTTGTCATATTACAAAATAATGTTAGAACTCATATCATAACAAAAGTCAACCCTAGATCAAAGTCAAGCCTTAGTCAACTATGAGTCAAGATTCACATTAGAAAATTTCTCAGTCCACTCAAAATCAGGGTTGACACATGTGGTCCTTCCGATTTAGATGCCAGCTTCCTTGATTAGGGTTGACACTGTTGTGGTAAATCATTTTAAGCACCACGTCATAAGTGACCCCTGACATTTTCTAGTCATTTTTCGACTAGAATAAACATTATTTTTTGATAATACATGCATGCATTTAATAATGGTTAAATAAATGGGTTCGTTCTTGTACAAACATTCACATAACGATAATTCGAAGAATTGCTGGATTACACATGAGTCTTGTCCCAGATCATTGGTGATCTAACATAATGACTTTTTAGATATATATAATTAATATGAAATTATATGTTATGTAATTACATGATTAATTGTTTATCTTGGATGTGAAAATTGTGAATTTTTGGATATTACACATTATATCCTTTTACCACTTTTATACTTTAATTTCTATAAAAATTGTTTTAAACTAATATAAAGAATAGTATTTTATGGGTTTAGTGTTGAAATGATATTATGTGATGATTCTAGCAATTTAGTGAAGAAAAACCAAATCGTTTAACACTTGAATGATTTTATAAAACGACAAGAACCATTGGTGTAAAATAAATGTAACTCCCAAACCCCTACTTCATCACCGTAAATCAACCTCCCCCACCCGTTTGCCCCTCATTCTTTCGTAACACAATACAACATACAACACCTCTTGATTTCTTTCAAGCAAAAGTTGATGATTTTGGGTGTTTCGTGCATCAAACATGAGTCAACGATCATCCATATATGCGTTTCAAGTAGCATTTTGTCCAAATTCATCTTATTTGATTTATAAAGTTCTTAAAACCCTAGATGATCTGAACACACATCAAAACTCGCAATTGATTCAAGTTGATTGATGATTATGCTTTAGTATGTAATTCTAATATGACTATACGGTTTAGTGTGTTGGAAAGTTGCAATTAGTTTGAAAACCAAAACTTGCAATTATAAAGGGAACCTTAATTTGGGGGCTTTTGTTGACATTATGTGAATTTAATGAAATTGAGTTGATTTATCTATGCTATGATGTTTGTTTTTGCTAGTAGATGAATTTTGATGTTTTGGTTTTGTGAATTTGATTCGTTATTTGAGCACTTACTAATAGTAGTAACTTTTGGGCAAGTTAGTTTCAAGGTTGAGTGTTGAGCATTTTTGGGTGATGATGATGATTTATATGCATTGTATACGATGTAGGAATGAATTAAGAATCATTGAATTGTTAAAAACGCTTCAGATGGACATACTTGCTATTTATGTAAACTTTAGTGAAATGATGTTTTATATGTTGAATGTCATACATGTAGAGCTTTGTATAATGATTGGAATTATGTTAGAATGATCATAGGAACATGTTGGGAGACTATGATGGGAATTGTGCAATATGTTTTCTTACACTTCCATATATAGAAACTTCACTAATGACAATGTACTTAGTATTCTTAACATGCTATGGTTGGGTATTAGATGAAGTGCATATGAATTAGGATTCTTGTTATGACAAGTTACATGGTTTAGAAAATGGACTACACATGTGTACTGAAATCATATTTTCCAAAAGTAGAAACTTTTCGTAAATAGAAACTTTTACGTAAATAGAATTCCGACATGAAATCCTATGTGCAACTCTATTTGGCCTTTTCGAGTAAGATTAAACATATCTTCACTTATTTGAGTCACTAACGGGTCATTGGGTCAACCTAGTTAAATTTGGCCAACAAAAGTCAACTTTGGTCAAAGAGTCAAACTTGTCAAACATGGTAAGCTTTTCCCAAACACAAAATTGGTTATTGTTTTTGGGATGTAAAGGAGTTCATATGGACAATATGTACACACACTGACAGGCCTATATTTTTTAGGTAATGTTTAACGATCAGCAACTGCTTTAACTGTTTATTTACGCACCCTAAGGTGAGTCTTTATAGCCCTACTTCTACCTAAATTCCTTCTAGTTGTAGTATTATTGTTATATCACCTATTACTATAGTGCAAACTTTATCGCAGAAGTCCTTACATTCTTGAACCATTAGTAACAAGCTAGCGAGGTAATCTTAAGTAGTACTATTGCGTTTGACAAACCCACCGTGTTTGTCACACTAACTAAAATGGATGTCGAATAAGTGTTAATTGACCTAATATTTGCCATTGTTTTGTGATTAGATGTGGTGGAAAGGAAAAAACATACAAACAACCAACCTTAGTTACGAAATGATAAGTAATTCCACATATTGGCTTGCTACCTATTTATATACCTTTTTTTACCTTATAATGCAAAAATTTCTAACAAATTATCTATTATTTAAACCTATAAAGTTACTAACCTTGTGTTGGCATACTTTAGCATGTTTTCTCATGTCACAATCATTTATAAGGATTAGGTTGCACTAGTGACGTTTCATGCTCATCAATCATCTCAAACAGTTTCATATACATTAAATACTTTCATTCGTCACCATGTTTTGCATATTACTATTATGGGTTTACTATGCTTTTACGCTTTTGCATTGATTACATTGAAAGTCGTAGTTTACTCTGATTGAAGCAAATGTTTACTTTAAATTCATATTATGTTGTTTAATATGACCAATATCTAAGATCCTAGAACTTGAGGCTATGAAATCACCCACTTGGAATTTTCTTGCTCTTAGATTTTTGTTTTAGGATCTTTGTATCCTTTGTTTGTATGCGCGATCTAGATCTTATTAATATCCCTGATCTTGTTGAAGTACCAAGATCATAAGCGAGAGCTTCATTATTAGGATATTAGAGGCTGGACCTCGCAGTAGGCATGACCATTTTTGTATGGATTACAGCCTCTGCGGCAAACACCAATAAAATGGGGTTTAACCTGTTGCATTCTTTGCAGTCGTTGTTAGACCCTGAAAGGATCATACTTTCCAATTCAAGAGGTGGTTGTAGGTTGCTCTAGTTGGAAACCATCAAGATAGAAGATAGAAGACAAAATCAGAAAACAGAAGAAAAGACAAAGAAAAAAAGACAAGTGTTGAAGTATCCGCATTAGTTAATGCGAATGACCAATGAACAAATGCTGACAAGTGTTTGTTCATCCGCATTAACTAATACGGATGAAGAAAGAAGAAATGCTGACAAGTATTTGTTTATCCGTATTGACAAACGCGGACGAACAAAACAAATGCTGATGAAGATTTGTTCATCCGCAACAACAAATGTGGATGAACTAAATTAATGCTGAAGACTCAACAACAAATGCTGATGAATACTTGTTCATCCGTATTAGTCAATGCGGATGAACACTTACAAATGGTTATGTTATTTTTGAACTTCGACTAGATTCTGATGCATAGTTATCAGGGTGGTTTAGTCATTCTATACAGGCAATGGGTATGCCTATAAATAGAATAGTTTACCCTAACTTTGAAAGTTTTTTTCTTCTATCAGTTATAATATTATACATTATCAACAGTAACTTTGTTTTTCATCAAAGCATTTACTTCAGTAGTTAATGTTCTGTAATATAGTGATTCCGCAACTATATTACTGACTCAATCATCATAGTCGATCCTAAGTTGAGTCACATCAACTAAGAGTTTCATTCTCACAAACATAAACCCTGTCAGTCGTCCTATCAACTCAAAGGATAAAAGGTAGTTTTTTTCCCATCTTCCTTTCTTGGCATCCGACCTTTTTTTAAGGTTGTTCACAATGATCTTACTGCTAGACTCTTTGGATAGGCTGGAGTAGAGGTTCACATCTTTGTTGCTTAACTGGCACAGAAGTTTGTTGTTGTCTTGCTGATAAATTAAGATACGTTATTGCATACTATTTCTGATGGGACCTTGAATATTTTCAGGATATTGTGTTTTCTGAAGGACACTACTTCCTTGTCTTTGACTTGGACAAGGCTTTAACTTCAACCTATTTGGGAAAATAGTTAGTCATTGTAGCATGAACAATTTTCCGCCTTATGCTTTAGGTAGTTTGCCAAGTATGTTCATTCCGTATTTCATGAATGACCAAGGCGAAATGATTGGATGCATGGGCTCTATTCGTTGATGATGTATGTTGTTGTGTCTTTGGTGGAGTCACATTTCTGGGCATAGTTCAAAGCATCCTTCCTCATGGTTGGAAAATAGTATCATCTTCTCAAGACTTTGGAGAAAGAGCTACGCGCCAAGTGTCACAGTCTCTTTTGTGTATCCTTTAGGATTTTTATGTACTTGGATCCTCCAAGCAGTTATATTATGGACTTGCTACTGATTTTCTATATAAGATTCCATGTAAAACAACAAAGGATGATATCTTCATATGAAAAGATCTATGATTCTTCTCATCTTTCATGACCTTGCCATTTTGCAAATGACTTTTGATGGGCAAGATCCAAGATTCTATCAGATCCATGATCTTTCGCCTTGATAGAATCTTGGATCTCAAGGTCTTTGTATTTGATATTCTTTTTCCCCTTGTATTCTAATAAATTAATTTCCAGGCTCATGATGTGTACAATTTGATGGAATCAACAAACGGTGGTCTGTTTATGTACTTAAACAACAATTTAGAACATAAACAGGTTGATTTCCCAAAGGATCTTTTCAAATCTCTCAAACAACATATAACAACAGATTGTTATACTTGTATTCATCAAACAATAATCATGGTGTAGAAACCTATGATTAATGCTATGATATCAATGTGTGTATGATATGTGTATGATTGCTAGTGATTGAATGCTTGAATGATAATAACTGCTTGTTTGTATGCTATGAGGATAGTATGCTATTTATAGCCTATACACAAAGCTATTTATAGCCTATACACAAAAGCTTACAAAGGATTAGGATAGTATGCTATTTATAGCCTATACACAAAGCTATATACAATTACTAAACTACCCTTATGTAAACGAAAATTACATAAATAATACTAAGTCCATAAGCTGTCCGCTATGGATGAATATCTGTCCGCTGTGGATGTTAGGATGTCCGCTGTGGAAGTCAGATAACTTGTCCACTGTGCCTTGGATGCTGTGCGCTGTGAACAATTGTGTGTTTCCATTTGTATGTTGTCCGCTGTGAAATGTTCGTCCGCTGTGGATGAACATCCGTTTTGGAAAGTTCATCAGTTGTGTACTTTGGCATCCGTTGTGTGTTGTTATCCGTGTGGGAAGTCTTCATCCGCTGCGGGCACTTGAACTTGATCTTCATCATGCAGTTCTTGCATCCGCTGTGGAAAACTCTTCATCCGCTACAGACACTTAGTACAAACCTAAAAAGAAATTTCCTAATGTGTTAGTTAATAATGTTTGAATGTTAGAAGACATTATGTTTGATTATGGAAGCAACTTGTAAGCATTATCCTATTAATCCTTGTTGAGTCCAACAATACTCCCCCTAAGGATGATGTTGCCATCTCTTTAGTGTTTACTTGTTAATGTTGTGTTTGTTAGTAACTATGTGTTTGATATGAATGATTGGAATGATTGTGTGTTAGACTTATACTGTTTGATTGCATGTTTGAATGTTATGTAAGATTGATTGTTTGTTTGATTATATATGTGAATGATTTTCTATTTTTCTGATAACATGTATGATGGCTTGATTACATGTATTATTGCTTGATTACATGTATGATTGCTTGTCTATTTTTGCATGATTGAATGTTAAATTGTTTGTCTGTTTTTGAATGATTGAATGTTTGATTGTTTGTCTGTTTTGCATAATTGAATGTACTGTATCTACAGCGGATGTATGTTTGTGTGTCCGTTGTGACAACAGTTGATAAAAATTTTAAATTTTTGTTTTTTTTAGATGATTTTTTTCGAAGTATATGTTTTGTTTTTTTTTTCTTCTGAAGCAAATTTTGTTTGTTTTTCTTTCGAAGCAAATTTTGTTTGTTTTTCTTTTGAAGCAAATATTAGTTACAAATTTTCTTCCGAAGCAAAAATTTTGTTTGTTTAAACTTTATAAAAATTATGAAGTTTTTGAATGTTTGTTAAAATTTTAAATTTTAACATAATCAATCTATGGATGTTAAAGAATCACTCACATGCAATATTGTGTAATATTCTACATATGTATGTGTGTCAAACACATCAAGCTTCGGAAGTGTGTTTTAAAACAAACAAAGAAAGAAAGCTTTTCCTTTGACAAATTTTTGTCTCGGAAGTTTTCTTTTAATTCTAGAAAGTTTTTCATTTGTCAAACTTTTTAAAATTTGCTCTCGAAATATTTAAAGAAGTTGAATTATTCGGAATCAAGTCACAAAATCATTTAATTTTTAAATTGATAAAATCCAAATTTTATTACTTTTAATTAAGCTTGATTAATATTAATTGAGCTTAAATAAACTGTAATCGAACAAAGTTAACTCTTTAATTAGGCCGATCTAATTAAATTGAGTTTCGACGTTATTTGGATTCAACTAAAGTTTAAATTAGATTTTGATTTAAAACACAACATAAATTTTTAAATCATTTGTGTTGATTAAACAAAATGAAAAATTTAACATCATTCACTAACACTCGTGTTTTAAGAAACCGAGCTATCTTTCTTGCTGCAGGTAGAAAGAAATTTCAAGAATTCAAACAAAGCAAACAAAGCTGCAATCAACCACACAACAACAACAAATCAATCAAAAGCTGCAAACAACCAAACATCAGCAGCATGTCAAAAAATAACAATAATTCATTGTTTAACAACACAAACATTCAATTGTACATTAGTCACATTGAAAAAGAACTGATGCACTTACATTTATGTGAACTTGCAAACTCAAACAACACATTGTCTAATGATCTGATAAAATGCAGGTTAGAGATGGAACAATCTCAAAGAAATGATCAAGCACAAATCAAGGCATTGAATCAACAAAACACCAGTTTAACTCAAGAAATGAACCATTTGCAAGACATAATGGTTCAACAATAAATCAAAATTGAAGAGTTAACTGCTAAGCTTGCAAAAGTCACAAACATAAACAACACAAACATTCCTCCATTGCCTAAAATTCCTGAAGACAGAAAGATCAATCTGTGTTCATCAGCATGCGTAAATGAAGTTCAGGCATATCGGCATTATTGCAACAATATATCATACATGATAAAGGAGGAAAGAGCTTCACATGCAGAGGAACTACAAACTCCTTCAAAACAAGTTAGTTCACTAGAGAAAGAAGTTGATAAATTGCTTAAAGAGAACCACAAGCTGAATGCTTAATCAACTGAACTCTCTGTGAAGTTAACAAACACAAAGGCTGAAGCTGAAGCCAAAATATCAGAAGCAAGTACAATCAAAACAATCAGTAACTTGCAACATTACATTAAGCATCAAAATCAAGCAATTACAACAGAAAAGGCTACAAATGCAGAATTAAAGATACAACATAAAGCCTTTGAAGATAAAATCAATTCTCTTCTAAAGGATGTAGACAAACTCCTTGGAGAAAGACTAGTCTTCAAGCTCAAGTTACAAGACTCACTGAGCCTTTAACAAAGACAAAAACAGATCATGCATCAACAGATGTTGAACTTGAAAACTTAAAGCTAGTTGCCAGCAAGTTGGAAGAACTACTTGATGCACAAAGAGATCAAAAGAAGAGTGTTGGAATTACATATCATGTTGTTCCTCCACCTTACAATGATAACTACACAGAAATGCCAACTTCAATGACAAGTCATGTCAAAGAAGATTCAAATATGCATGATCATCATCAAACAGACAAACCATCCACTATCACTCAAATCACTTCTCCGGAAACAGCACCAAAGCTATATCTTAAACCAGAATCACCACAGAATGCAACCTTCCATTCTTGTGATGATCAAGATGGAGATTCTGCAAGTGATGATAAATCAACCAACCAAACAAACAAACACTGACATGTATTAATCATGTCATTGAAGAAATCATTCCAAAACAAACACAACCATAGCAACCTAAAGCAACAAAGCCTGACAACAAACAAAAGGGAATGGTTCTTTATGAGAAATTCAAACCAGCAGGATTTCTTAAACCAGAGTTGCCTAAGGCTGAGCTAAAGACAAAGATCAAGAGTGAGTTAAAGAACAAACGGAAGCCTGAGGTACAAGAAATCAAAAAACTATTCAAGAGGAAGAAGACAAGATCTAAAAGAATGAAGAAAAGTCAAACCAAGTCTTCTAATCCTTATCCAAACCAACCATCAACCTCAAAGAGTACATTAGAAACTCCAAAACAACAACCAATTCTCTATGAGACATGTAATTCAGACTCACACAACACTTTAGAATATAAAAACACTAATAGTGATATATATATATGTCCTCACAAGAGAAAGCAACAAAAACAAACAAGACAAAAGGCTGTGAAGTTCCAAGAAAATCCAACTTCATCATACAAGCCTTAGGAAAGAAGATTTAGACCTACTCCTTACTGCTTAAGTTCTGACATGGAGAATCATACCACTTCAGAGTGTTCATACAACAACTCTCCAACATCAAAACATAGAAGTGGTCAAAGATCTTATCATCCATCAGAGTCATACTCACCAAGATCGAAGCATGAGTACTACAACAGACATCATAGGTACTTTTCTCCTCGATCACATTGGCATGGGTATGATTTTAAATATTATGATATTCATGTTCATTGGGCACCAAGACATTATCCTAGGTCATACACACAACATAAGTATGACAGATATAGGAATGATTCTTGGAATAATAGATATCATAGAAGAACACATTCATCAAATTAATATAATCATAATTATAATTCTTATGATGAATATGATCACATGCCCAAACGAAACAAACATAATAAAGGACAAAGATCCTTTGCTACACCTCCAAAAAACATTCAAAAAAAAAATAGATTTTCTAAACCAACCAAAAGATTTTCAAAAACCAAACAAACTCCTTTTGTTAAACAAGCTAAAGTTGAGTCAGTTGGTTTAAAATCAAAACAATGTTGGAGAAAGAAAACAATTTCAGAAGGTGAATCTGATATCATCAGATAAAACAAAATCATACACATATGAGCAAGTCACATATAAAAATGCGAATGGACAGCTCAGGACAGTAATGGCCTAGGTTGATACATCTAACTGATTTGCTAGTGTGATAGGGACAGTTATGGAGGACTGCCAACCCAAGAAAAGTTAGTAGTGGTTGATCCCTTCCCATGACAGGAACGTTCTTCCTGTTCATGATTTTATGATGCAACTGAGCCAAATTGAGCATAAATTAACCATGATTCAATGCAGGACATCAATCATTCAGAGAAACTATGATGGCATTGCAAGAAACAATCGATGTTTCATTCCATCTCCTTAGTCTGATTACATTGCTACGTGGAGTAACTGTTGATGATCTCTATTGAATTGAGAACACATTTGCCATTTCTTTATTTTCTAAAAAAAAAGTTTAGAAAATCAAGAAAAATCCAAAAATATTTCTATTGAATCTTCCTGCATTTACATGAGAAATGATAGTACACTCATCTACTATCTTCTACATCTATTTTTCAAAATCAATAAAGACTGACAAGGCTCTGTTTGATATGTCAGTAGGCTCAGCTTGGATTCAAGATAAGCATATTTATGATGAACTAAATCAATATGCATTGTGGACCAAAACCATCTTTGGGTATTGGTAAGCAATGACTTTTCCAAGTGTTTGCGTGTGTGGTTACCTAAACACACCATGCGAAAATGGTTTATAAATTCTCATTGATAAAAGCATTTGTTTCTCATTTGTGGTATGTAAATACAGACCTGGAGTAAACATAAGGAAAACTTCTATTGTGCTGAGCACAAACCTAGTTGACCTTGAACTAAAAGTGCCGATGCATGCCAAAAAGGCAAAGAAAAGAATCCCAATGAGGATCAAAGTTATAAGAATCCCAATGAGGATCAACTTCCAAAGTGAAGTACAAAAGAATCCCAAAGTGGATCATATCATGAGAATTTATACTCTAAGTAGCCTGGTTCAAGTTGTGATAAAGTGCCACCTTGCATTTCATGAGGAGGGTTATTCTTCCATACTTTTGAGTGTAGGGTACTCAGTTAGCATATCTAATCAAACCTAAACATGATAAATATCACAAAGTGTTGAAAATAGATCCTTGCATGAGTTTAAGTGGACAAACATACTTACAATCAACTTTGTTCTTTGTGTATGTCTATTCTAACTTTAAGTTTTAGATGTAAGGATTTTGGATTAGTATGATCTCATTGCAGTTGAGGGATTCATGCTTGTAAATATCTTAATTTTGAAAAATCTAAAATTCCAAAAAGATTTGTCATTTTTAGTATTTTTCTTAGTTTTGGCAGATTTACATCTGTTATTAATTTAGGAGTGAAACTTCCATGCAATACCTCTACCAAAAGGATTTAGACTTTTGCAGATGATGAATTGCATAACATGCCTGAGTTTCTTATTCAATTAAAGATGTCAAGAGAACATTCCTGCTTCCTTCAAAGATCTCCTACAAGTTCTTGAGAACTAAGAATCCTCCTCTTGGTGTCTCATACACAAAAGTTCCTCACCGTCTAAAGCTTTTGTTGAGGGAGAGTATATGTCAAGTCTAAAGAATTTTTGATGCTTCTCCTTCACTTCTGAAGTTGAGATAAAGCTGCTAATATTGCTACCTGTGCAATCCATAGTGTATGCACATGGGCGTATTTTCAAGTCTTAAAAACAAGACTAGAAGATCAAGCTGATGAAACATCCATCAAGTGCAGAACCAAAGTCTTTATGTGCTGAAACAAAGTCCTTTTCTCAATGCCTTTTTATGAAGTTTCTAAGAAGATGCTACCAAAAAGGGGGAGAAGACTGCACGTCAATCACCATCCAAGGTTTTGATAATCATGAGGTTTTGGCAGCTTCATCTTAGGGGGAGTATTGTTGGACTATTTGAAGATGATACTTACCAAAACCTAAGTGGCGAATCTCATGATTATTACCAAAACCGTCATGGTGAAGATATGCTAAAGATATGATCAAAACAAAGAAAATTGACCAAAGTCAAATTTGGTCAAACTTGGTCAACCGTGGTCAAAGTCAACAGTCAACATCAGCGGTCGTCCCGATGATGTCAACACCCGGCAGTCACGTATCATCAATAGAGAATTTATCAGACTTAAAACTATATTTGTGTAATCATTTGTGCTTAAATATAATATTTTTGTTATTTTTGTAAAGGATATAAATGACTAAGTGTAGTCATTTATACTTTAACCTTAGAAGAATTAGAACAATCACTAACAATCCATAGCATTCACTAGAGTGAGAAATCAAGGTTGAGTGTGTGTGAGAGAGTATTCTTGATAACTCCCTTGTAATCCTCTAGCAACATACATATGAATGAATGAAATTTATATGAATTTATGTTCTTGAATTTGTTCATCATCATACATGTTCATCTTGCATATAGATCTTCACTTGAAATCATCAACGGGTTTGTGAGTTTCCGCATCACAAATTTGATAAATGGCAATAATACGATTGCAATATTCGATCCTCCGGCAGAATCAGCTGGGTTTCCACAGTGATGATCTTGAATGTTATCTCTATCTTCCTCATCAAATGAGATCACTTTCTTATCGGTTAGAGTTGATATCCTTGCAGGCCAAGTTTCCTTTCTTACTTTCGCTTCGTCAGCTTGTCTTTTAGCTGTAAAATAAGAAGAACCATAAATATAAGAACCACCATCTATAAAATTAATAACATTGGAATCTATTGGAGGGGATGTCACTTGTTATGGAGTTTTGTCATGATCATGACTATTGTCTTTCTCTACCCAGAAGTTCTTTCAAGTGCCCTTTGCTTAGGAGATAATTTATTTCCTTTCGTAATGCAATGCAATCCACGATCATATCACCAAAATCTTCATGGTAAGCACACCACTTGGACTTGTCATTGCAATAGAAGGTATTGTCATTCCTCTTGGGCCATCTTGCTTTATCTCCAAGATCTCGCATCATGAACATAAGACCAAAAACATCAACAAAAACCAATAGTAATTTATCTTAGGCTATATTTCTTCTTCCTCATCATCTTCCACATCATAGACCCTATGGTTGTAATATTTTGAATAAGGTTTAGATCTGTGGTTGTTGTAAGATGAGGATTCCGACTATCATTTAGGGTGATCATAATTGGATGGTGTGTCAACTCTTTTTGGATTCTTTTATCCTCTTCGAGCCTGTAAATCATAGATTTTGATTCTTAACTTCAACTGGACTTTTGCATGGGTTCATTACGAGGTCTCCGTAAAATGAAGAATCCCTTACCAACCCCATCTTAAAAAGCTTGAATAGTAGTAGCGACGTCAAGGTTCAAGATATCTAAGGATTCCCGACCAAATTTTCCTACATTATCCCTAAGCAACTTGTCAGAATTTTGGATTACCCTATATAGATCATTGGTTAGTCTTTCAAATCTTCTACTATATGTAAATTTGTTATTAAAAAAGTTCACTAAATGAGAGAATGAAGTAATAGAGTAACGAGTGACACTTAGTAGCCATTTTAATGTAGATCTTATGAAAGTTGATTTGAATCCTCTGCGCAAGCATGCTTCTTTTAGATGCAAAAGGATAAGGATGATTTCCATCATGTCCCTATATTGCGCAATGTGCTCCTTAGTATCTTTGGTTTCATCAAATAGTTTCATGCTAGAACTCTAACATTTAGGGATCTCCTTCTCATATATTAAAAGAGCAAATGATGATTTTGTGACTTCATATATGATGACCATTCCCCTTCTGTAACAAGCACATTCACTTTCCAAGAAGATAATCTTTTTTGGAACTTTTCAACTATTTCTATCCTTTGTAAGAAGTAATATAAAATCTATAAGACCCCATTTCCAACCAACCTCCCGATTAGATTTGAACATCATAAAAACACAATTCTTAATCTTAAAATAACCACTCAACTAAGCAGTAGAGATAAATTGTCAATACATCATTCATTGTCTACCATTATTACATTCAAACTATAACAACTCTCTAGTTTCATCAAAATGTTAGTCTTGAATCAACTGGTTAACTCCAACAATCATGCCAAGCCCTGATTCATTATTTCATTGGTATACCTATCAAAACTAATATGCATATACAAGTCAGCTTTGTTGAGTGAGTTATAGTTTTAACTTTAACAAAAATACTTTAGCACATTAGTCATTTCCAAACTTAAAACTTTATCATTCACTATCACTTTCACTTTCACTTTAATTTTCAATTTAGCTTTTATCTGTTATTGAATACTTTTATAAATATCATACTTTAGCACTTGCGTTTTCTTACTTTTTTTGAATTAATCTTTATCTTTACCTTTAACTTTAAAGTTGTACAAGTGCAAAGCTCTTTTAGTGGGTGAGCATACGTAAGTTATAACTCCTGTCATGGTGAGTGAGCATAAGTTAAGGCCCCTATCATTTAACTATGTACCAAACAAAACTCTTTATCGTGTGAGTGTATGCAAGGCCCCTGTCGGTTGAAATTTGGCTTTCACATATAAACTTTAGAATTTTGGGCTCATTTACATTCTTTAGGTATAGTTATCTTTCTTTATCTTCTCTATCACTTTATCATAACAATAATTATACTTTGTCACTTTGTTTTAATTTATTTATTTCCTTACCCATTTCATACTTTAACACTTTACCATTAGAATTCCATACAATTACACTTTTATGGTTCTCTGCAATCATACTATCATGGACTTTACATCATATCGCACATATGTAACTCACATCAAGCATAGAAGCTCTCAATCACAATGGGTTCTATTATGAAAATATTCCACATATGGAAATATGGTGATGTTGGAACCAAATTCAGGTAAAGGGAGGGCACGAAGTTTAAGTGATTTACTTTTAGGTGAATCAATATTAAGGAAGATCACATGTGGATGACAAGGTTCAGTTTGGTAAATAGTGTCATATTTGGGTAGTCTACACAACATTTAGTTGAATTTACACTAGGGATTATATCCAAGTTAATCATATGCGGGTATACTATCAGATGCGGGTGATCTAGTTCACCTTCGGTGAATAACGCCACATGCGGATGCATATTATCAGGTCGGATGATCTATTCGGTTATCATGCGTATGAGTCCAACACTTAGAACAAATACAAGTGAAGATCATATGTGGATGCACCAACACATTTGGTAGCTATCATATATGGGTGCATAAAGTGTTGTAACACCTGAAATTTTGTCAGAAACAAAGGAAAAGAAAAGTATCTTGAAAGAAAAGAAAAGGAGTACAAGTGGAGGGGGCCAAAGTGTAAAAGGTACAAACCTATATTATTTTATGGTTTAAAAGGCATGGCCGCCCATGCCATTGCCTTCTACATTTTGCTTTGCGACTGAAAAGAAGAAAGAAGAAAAAGAACAGAGTTTTCTCTCGGTTTCAAGAAGAAGAAGGCTGATTTTTGCTCTTGGTAAGCATTTCTTTGTATAATTGGCTTGGTTTTGTTGGGTTTTAACCTCGAAACCGATTTTTATGTGTTTCTTGTGTTCGATTGGTTGTTTTTGTGGTGTTTTTAGGTGTTTGAACTCTTGGCATCTTTGAATTTGGTGGAGTTTTATTTGAAGGCTGCATAGGTGAGTTCTAGAACCCCGGTTTTATTTGTTTTTAAACTTCTTGGGGCTGAAAAATGCATGTTAAAAATGTTTTTAACAATTTGTGTATGAACTCGTATGTATGTATGTTTGAATGTTGATTTTTTATGGTTGCAAGGTTGTATTTGATGTTTAGAATGCTAGATTTAAGTTGTAAACATGTTGGTATGCCGAATGGGTTTGAAAATGATTTAGAAATATGCATAACTGTTGGCCATGCGCCCAAACAGGGTCCATGCGCCTGAATAGTATCTCATGCGCCTGAAATTTTACCAAAATAGTCTAAGTGTTAGTTCATGTGCCCAAATAGTACTCATACGCCTAGAAATTTGCCCAAATATCCCAAGTGCCTGGTCATGCGCCCCAATAGTACCCATGCGCCTGAAAGTTTCTCATGCGCCCAAGTTCCTCATGCGCCTACTGCGCAAATGTCTAAGTGTAAGTTCATGCGTCTAAATAGTCTTCATGTGCCTAAGTTTCTCATGCGCCTAAGTATTGGAGCGCCCGCATAGTGCTCAGGCGCCTACATAGTGCTCATGCGCCTACAACACTTGGAAAATTTTCAGAAATTTTGGGAAAATAGAACTTTTAGGGTTTGACCCTGGATTGATTTGATGGTTGTATTTGTTTATGTTGTGCATGTTTATGGTCTTTTCTTATGTTCCATATTACGTATTATTATGTGAGGTTACGTGGTGTGATTATGCTCATGTACGTAAATTATTATCATAAACAAAGAGAAAGATTAATGTTAATGAAAAATGGAATATAAGAAATGAATGAAAGTCTTGCAAGCAAAATGATTAAGGAGGTTCACAACTCATTGAGAGTTGTTAGCTCAACTGCGTGTTATATAACGTGCGATTTAACCCATGAGGGTTCACACATAGGAGGGTCAGTCTTTGTGACTGATCGAGACGTGCGAAAACAGGATCCTTGTCGCTTGAACCCAAAAGGTAGTTGCTTCATGCACAATGATAGTAGTTGCTTCGTGCACAATGATAGGGCATAGCTTATGACAGGATCTGGATAGAGGTGAAAGACAATGAAAAAGTGCTAAAACGAACGAATACATGCGATAATGGAAGATAATAAGGTTATACCTTGATTTATGTACGATGTATACTCATGAACAAAAGTAAAGGACGTATATTTTTTTGAAAAGGATATTTTATTATAAACAAGGTACTTTCATGTTTTAAAAACTAGAACTCACTCAGCAACGCTGACTTTTATGCATTTTTCAGTTGGCAGGTAAATGTTGCTGAGGGTGGCACGCGGGGAAAGCAACTCGTCAGGCCAAGACTGGCATCCATTCGTGCACATGATTTTGTTGTGTTGCAATGCAATTAATTGCTTATTTTGTAACCCTAACTTACAACGATGTATTATTTGGAAACAATAATTATATGCATGAATGGTTTTTGTTAACTTAATTCGTTGCTTAATCTTATGAAATGTATAATGTTTTATATGTATAATGTTATGATTGACCAACTGTGAGGTCTCCGGGAATGGGGCCTTACAAGTGCACCTTTGATGTACCTTAACACATTAGAATGAACTTTACACAAACAATATTAAGTAAACAGTTACGCATTTGGGTGAACTACTCTCTTTAACTATTCCCTATTTTTGTTAAATTCTGTCAGATACTGGTCAGTTACTCCTTTTAAATCCATATCATCTTTTAAATTGAATTCATCATATTTTTAGGTTCATGCTATACGTATTGTTCACCCATACAACATAAAAACCTATAAGAATAAAAACTTTCATACGAAAATCTCTTTCAACTTAAGCAAATTGATCATGGTATGAATATTAGCCCCAAAACAACATAAAACATGTAAAGGTGGGCCTCTAAAACTCATATTTTGTATGAAACTCAAGGAATACCATAGAACAGAGAACAAAAAGTGAGATCTGCATTGTGAATACATATATACCATCTTCAACATGTCATTCAATGTATAAACATCATACTATCATAGATCTACACAAATTAGTCCTTACATTTGCTTGAGAATGAAAACTCTCTCTTACTAGCACTCTTTCTCTCTCTAGAGCTTTTGGAAACCTTCGAATGCAAGAAATGGCCAAGGAAATCGCCCCTTCCCATTTAAGAGTAGCTTTAGGTCATACATCCTTTCATTATGTCAACCTTGGCCCTTCATCTTTGGTAAATCTGTACCTTCTATCGCTTTCTTTTAACCGGGCTTTTATAAAATTCGAGCAGTTGTAATCTTTTACTGGGATTCCTGTATAAATGAAAGGACATGAATCCGTTTACATCCATAATGAGATGGCATCCGAGCAACCTTGCTATTATCCCCCCACTGCAAATAAATTTAAATTTTGGAATACTAAGTATCAATCCTAAAGCCAAAAAGAAAAGCATTACGAGCTCGAACCATAATAGACATGTTAACCATCGACTATTCACCAGTACTAATAACATCATCCGTGTATAATCAGTGAGACAATGAAAGATTGTATTTCTAGATGGAGGAACCCTTGAATAAACCTGATATACACAAATCTTCAAGAAGAACCTGAAACCCCTCCATCGCAAAAATAAAAAGGAACATGGATAGGTGGTCATCTTTTTCAAATGTCTTTTCATTCCAAATTCACAAGATGGGCTACCATTAATTAATACTGAGCCTCGAGCTAAAACCAAACATGCCCAAATTGTATCAGTCTGTTTTATTCTAAATCTATAAGGTTATATTAGAAGGCTAATACAAGCAAAGAAGCCAAAACAACCTAGGAGCTTCCTGCATGCATGCACTGATGTACAAGGTAGAAATTACTTTGAAAGTTTTACACTTGTCACAGAAATTATTCTAAGTGTAAAATCTTCCAAAACCAAAGACCAAATCTTTTGAAGCCAAAGATGAAGTCTTCCGAAGCTTCAAAGAAAAAGTCTTTCGAAGCCAATGAAGTGAAGACTGATTTCTTCCGAAGACAAAGAGGACATGCTTTCTCTGATCTACTTTTACATAAAGCTAACTTACTTTCCGCTGCAACTCTGATGACTCGCCATCTTATACAAGTTGGTGAAAAGGTCCATGCTTTAGTAAATTGTAGATTATGGTCTTGAGTTTGTAACTTTCTACTTTGTACCTTTTATCCTTTTTGTAATATATTAGGATGTGAGTTATGGCATGCCATAGTCCCTAGTCAAAAGGCAATCTTCCTTTTGACTTTATATTGATCTTGTTGTCTGGATTAGTGTTTCCAGCTGGCCTTCAAAGTATGGCCGGCTGTAGGATGTAGTATAAAGTATCTCAGGTCTTTGTATTTCTTTTTATGCTTTGTGATACCTGTAAAAGAACTTAAGAGCAATATACAACACCTTTGAAAACCATATTAATCTGTTCTTGTTCTTAGTTTTTTCTCATTCTTTACTTGTGTTCTTAGTATCATTCAAATAAACCTGGTTCCCTATTTGATTTGTTAAGTATTCTAACACTCTCCTCATTATGAGAATGATTGTATTGATCATCCTTTAACCGATCCTACAATTGGTATCAGATCTCTTTAGGCTCTTGATTGTAAGATCTCACAATCTTAAATCCATTCAGTTTCACAAAATACTTAACAACTCAAATGGCAGCTATCACAAAGGCGGATATGGAAACTGATAGTATGACAAAGTCTCAACTGATCACTCCTGATGATTATGATACTTGGTGCCAAAGAATAAAAGGCTTCATCAAGTCTCAAGACTCCACGATGTGGGGATCTATTGTCTTTGGACCTCATATACCATCCACCTCTTCAGCTGCTGCTGGTGGTGGTGTGATACTAAAGGAAGTGGCTGACTATTCTGAAGAAGACTGGAAAAACATTGACATAGATCAGAAAGCCATGACTGCCCTCCAAACTACTCTTCCAAACTCCATCTACAGAAGCTTCAAGAAGTGGAAGACTGCTAAGCAGCAATGGGATGCACTAAAGCTTATGTATGAGGGGTCCAATGAAGCAAAAAAGAACAAGAAGGACCTCTTGAAGCAGCAGTTTGAAAACTTCACCTTTAAAGTAAGTGAAACAATGACTCAACAATACTTTAGGTATGTTAAGATTATGGATACTCAAATGGAAGTTGGAGTAACTCTTGAGAACAAGGACATTGTGAGGAAGTTCATGTCCTTTCTTTCCAAACAATAGACACACTATTGTGTGATCATTAAGAGGACTGAAAACCTCAAAACTCTTACTCTCACAGAGTTGTATGGTATCCTCAATGGCTACCAGATGGAGATGAACCAGAAAAATCCATCTGGTAACTCCAACAATCAGCAGAGTTCAGCCCTTCATGTGGTTGAAAGGGATTGCAGAGAACCATAACATCATCTTATCTGCTACCCTAACAACTCACAAAAGGGTCCTTTCATCACCTTCCCGGAGACATCAAGAGAGAGCTACACCCAAGGAAGCCCATTCTAAGAGACAAGCACTTCATAAGCCTTTGTGTCTACTGATGAAAGCACAGGTAGCTTTCTCTTTACCCTTAAAGACTTGGACTGTAACCATCTAGATGATCAGGAGTACATGGAAATAGTCCAGTAGATGGCTCTTCCCACTCATAGAGCCATGAAGTTTTAAAAGAGGACAGGGAGGAAGTTTCCTAGCAATGCAACCCGTAGGAAGTTAGGGTTGGATAAAAGGAAAGTGAAGTGTTACAACTGTAAACAATTGGGACACTTTGCTAGAGAGTACAAGGCATCAAGAACAAATGGTGGCCAAGCACAAACCAGACCAAACTACACTGATGGAGCTCCCTAGAATGAGAAGCCCAAGCAACAAGCTGCAGTTGCTATTGAAGAAGGAGGCTTTGACTGGAGCTTTCAGGCTGAGGATGCATCTCCAAACCAAGCACCGATGGCAGATCATGAAGAAGCCAAGGTATTGGAACATCTTTGTACACCTAAATGTATTGCTAAAGTTAACAGATATAGGTCCTATAACTTAGAGATGAGATCTAATCTTGAGTCCTTAAACATTTTAAAAGATGATTTCAAAAGAGCTGGAAATGATTACAAACTTACGATGGAAGATTTAGAGAAAACTATTTCAACTCTTAAGCATGACCATACCAACTACAAGTCTCAGATAAAAGATCTCATTACTAAGTTAACTGAATGCCAGGCTGAGTTTATGATCAGCAAAGCCATGGCAAAAAAATGTGTTCTTGAAGAAGAGACCTTCAAGAAAATGATATCCTCATCCTTGCATGCAAAAGTTTGTTATGAGAATAGGCAGGGACTCGGATCTACTGAGATAGCTCCTCCACATACTCTATTTTCCATAAGATCTCCATGGTGTGAAACTTATGAAGATGAGCTTCCCCTCATAGACCCCATCGATGAAAAGGATGAGGAGAAGATAGTGAAGGATGATTCTGAGAGGAGTGAAGAAGATTATCCTAAGAAGGGTCACTATTCTCCTAAGGAGAGAAAAGAATCTGGGATGACCAAGTTTAAGGGAAAGAACTTGATCAGAAAAGCCAAGAGGAAATCAAAGAAGGCTCAAGAGATCAAGGCCACTTTCAACTCTAAGCAGAAACAAGTGTTCATCTCTGCAAGATTTAAAGTGGTAAAGGATGAAGACTCAACTATGAACTCTAGTACCATGAGTTCTAGTTCATGTCCAACTCATTCCAAAAAAGAGAAGAAGGTTGATCAGCTGTGTACCACTACTACACAGCCTGAACCATCCTGTTCCAAGAGCAAGCCTCACCCTAAGAAGCTTGTTGCATCAAGTTTAGTATTTCTCTCAAAAGAAGACTCTCAGAAGGAAGTAAATGGATTGCATCATGTGTGGTAGTAATTCTCATCTTGCTAAGGATTGCATCTATAATCCTAAAAGTACTGTCCACATGATCAAAAAGAAAATTTCTAAGAAGAAGAAAGAAAAACTGGCTTCCACAGGAAAATCTTTTTCTTTCGAAAGCTCCAAGGTGAAGAAAAAGACAAGTGAAAACTTGCCTTACAAAGAAAGGTTGGTCTCGGAAGAAAGGAATGCTTTTGAAGCACTAAAGCTTGCTGCAGTGAAAGCAAGATCTTCCAAAGGCTCAGTCTGCAAAACTTCCGATGTTGTCAAAACATTAGAAGTGTTGAAGGTCAAGTCTAATCCTCCAAAGATGGTGTGGAAGATGAAGGAAGACCAAGTGACTGAAAGTTCTTTATCAACAACAACTAATGATCCTCAAAGACTGAACATAAGATCACTTACTGTTACATTATCTTCAAATCACTTTGATGAGCCCAAGACCAATGAGTCTTGGGTTTCCAAATGTAAATAAATGTTTCTTTTTGTGCAGGAACAACTAAAGACCAAGAGGAATGTATGGATCATTGATAGTGGTTATTCTAGGCACATGACAGGCAATGGCTCTTTGATTTAAAATTTTGATAAAACTGATGGAGGGCCAGTTGCTTTTGGAGGAGATGCTGGAGGTTACATTACTGGAGGGGCAGGGTAACAAGTCGTAAGCTCAGCATTGAAAAGGTAAAATTTGTCAAAGAGCTTGGGTACAATCTACTGAGTGTATCCCAATTTTGTGATCAGAGACACAACATGCTATTCACTGAGCATGAGTGCATTGTTCTCAACCCTGAGGTGGTCATTCCTCAAGAGCATATCCTGCTCAGAGCCCCCAGGAAAGGAAACATGTACAAGATGGACCTGCAGAAACATCTCCCTTAGGTGAAGTTTCTTGCTTTCTAACTAAAGAAAATAGTGATGAGTCTTTCCTCTAGCGGAAACGAATGTGCCATGTAAACATTATAAACATGAATAAATTAATTAAGAATGATTTGGTAACTGGAATGCCAAAAAAAAGAGTTTACAAGTGATGACCACTGTGTAGCATGCCTGAAAGGGAAGCAACACGAAGTGTCTCACAAGCCAAAGGAAAGGATCTTTATCACTACTCCCCTACATATATTACATATGGATCTCTTTGGCCCCACCAGTGTAATGAGTTTAAGAAGGACCTCATATTTTTTGGTGATCACATATGACTTCACAAGATTCACTTGGTTCTTTTTCCTTATAACTAAGGATGAGACTCCTGAGATATTGAAGAACTTCATTCTAAAAATTGAGAATCAATGTGATCACAAGGCCAAGACCATAAGACGTGATCAAGCAACTGAATTCAAAAACAAAATCCTAGATTCATTTTATGATGAAAAAAGTATTACAAGATAATATAGTGCTCCCAGGACTCCTCAACAAAATTGTTTTTGCTAAGAGGAGAAACAAGACACTTATTGAGGCTGCAAGAACCATCTTGTCTGACTCTAAACTGCCCATCACCTTCTGGGCAGAGGCAGTCAACACAGCCTGCTATGTGCGGAACAGAGTTTTAGTGGTTAAGACTCATGGTAAGACTCCATATAAGCTGTGGCACAAAAGGAGACAGTTTATTGGTTTACTCAGATCATTTGGATGTCCTTGTACCATCTTGAATACCAAAGATCAAGTAGCCAAATTTACTGAGAAATCAGATCATTGACACTTTATTGGGTATTCTTCCCAAGCTAAAGGTTATAGAGTATACAATCTCAGAACTAGAGTAGTTGAGGAGTCAGCCAATATGACCATTAATGAGCACACTCCTAGTGTGATAGGTTCTGGTCCTGATTCGCTGTTTGATCTTGATTTAGTTACTAATTGTTTTAACAAATCTTGTGAGAATGTTTCAGGATCTACACGTCACTTATCAACA
Source organism: Flaveria sonorensis (assembly GCA_025506505.1). NCBI lineage: Eukaryota > Viridiplantae > Streptophyta > Magnoliopsida > Asterales > Asteraceae > Flaveria > Flaveria sonorensis. The sequence goes on along the minus strand of CM046433.1, from coordinate 63,735,787 downwards.
AGAGATCGTGACCCAAGATTTAAGTTGAGAAAACCAAGCAAGCATACTACCTCACCTTCAGTGGTAATTAACCCTACGAGTGAAGATCCTATCAGCACAAACATGACAAAATCAACTGATACATCTGAGGTGCCTACAAATTCTAGCTCTAAGGCTCAAAACTCAGGTGAAGGAGCTTTAAATGTAGGAGGAAATGGAAGTGCTGACAGTGATCAACAATTCTTGATGCTGATAACCACTCCATAGAAGACAACATAAATGATGTCACACACTTATTGGATCAAGCCTCTCTTGATAAGTATGCTGATATAGTGGGTGACACTCCATTGCTAGAGCTAAATTTCTCAAATTTAGATCTTTCTAATCAACTTGCTATGATCCCTTAACTCAGGATCCATAAGTCACACCCTACCATAAACAACATTAGAAATGTTAATACAGGGGTGAGAACAAGAGGACAAACCCATGATAAAAATGTTTGTCTATACTCTTGCTTCTTGTCCCAGATAGAGCCAAAGAAAGTTGATGAGGCTTTAAAGGATGGAAGTTGGGTTGAAGCAATTCAAGAGGAGCTGCTTCAATTCAAAAGATGAAAGGTTTGGAACTTATGTCCTCTTCCTTAAGGGAAGACTACCATAGGAACCAAGTGGGTTTTTAGAAACAAGAAGGATGATAGAGGACTTGTCATCAAGAACAAGGCCAGACTAGTTATTCAATGATACACACAAGAAGGGGAAATTGACTACACAGATGTTTTCGCTCCTGTGGCAAGGCTTGAAGCTGTAAGAATATTCCAGGCTTTTGCTGCATCCAAGGATTTTAAGGTCTACCCACTTGATACCATGTGTGCTTTCTTATATAGGGTGATTGATGAAAAGGTGTATGTCAAACAACCACCTGGATTTGCCAATTCAGATCATCTTGATTATGTCTGCAAGCTTGATAAAGCTCTTTACCGGCTGCACCAAGAACCAAGAAAGTGGTATGAGACACTATCTCAGTATCTCTGTCAACATGGCTACAAGAGGGGTATCATAGATGGAACCCTCTTTTATCAAAGGAACAGGGAATGATTTGATGCTGGTTCAAGTATATGTAGATGACATTATCTTCCGGTCAACTCATCCAAAGTTCTGCAAAGACTTTGAAAGGCTGATGAAGAATAAATTTGAAATGAGTGCCATGGTGCAGAAGAACAACCTGGTGCAGAAGGGTCCTCTTCCCTCTCCTTCTGAACCTGTGAGAGAAGAGAACCTAACTGAGAGAGACACAGTAGAACAACCTGGTACAGAAGACCAGTCCTCTCAGTTAAAAACTTCAAAGAAAAGGAAAATGATGGCCATGAAGAGTGTTCCCAAGAAAAATACAAAGGCATCCACCTCTACATCTCAGGATGAGTCAGAGTATCCTAAGGTAGTGCAAGAAGAGGTTTCTTAACCAACTCAAACTCAAGTAGAGCCTCTTGCAACTAGAAGACCCATCTTGTCCTAAACTTTTGCTGCTAATCCAGACAGGTGGTATGTCATTAGAGATCAAGGAGGTCAAGATGTCTATTTCTAGAAAGAAATGCTTGATCTTCCTCTGCATGATCTCCGTGACATGAGAATATACTTTGAGAGTCTTAGGGATCCTGACCAGTTGATAAAGAAAGGAATGGTCTTGATCCTGATAAGGGTTGTCAATATCTAAGTATACTTCTTTGTTTTGGTAGCATCAGCCTAGGGGGAGTTTGTAAGGTTATATTAGAAGGCTGATGCAACTAACGAAAGCTACCTGCATGCATGCACTGATGTATAAGGTAGAAGTTACTTCGGCAGTTTTACACTCATCATAGAAATTATTCTAAGTGTAAAATCCGAAGCCAAAGACCAAATCTTCCGAAACCAAATATGAAGTTATCCGAAGCTTCAAAGACAAAGTCTTCCGAAGCCAATGAAGTGAAAACTGATTTCTTCCAAAGACAGAGAGGACATGCTTTCTCTGATCTACTTTTACATAAAGCTGACTTACTTTCGGTTCCAACTCTGAAGACTCACCAACTTATACAAGTTGGTAAAAAGGTCCATGCTTTAGTAAACTATAGATTATGGTCTTGCGTTTATAACTTCCTACTTTGTACCTTTCATCCTTTTTGTAATATATTAGGATGTGAGCTATGGCAACTCTGAAGACTCACCAACTTATACAAGTTGGTAAAAAGGTCCATGCTTTAGTAAACTGTAGATTATGGTCTTGCTTTTGTAACTTCCTACTTTGTAACTTTTATCCTTTTTGTAATATATTAGGATGTGAGCTATGGCATGTCATAGTCAATAGTCAAAAGCCAATCTGCCGTTTGACTTTACATTGATCTTGTTGTCTAGATTAGTGTTTTCAGCTGGCCTTCAAAGTATGACCGACTGTAGGATGTAGTATAAAGTATCTCAGGTCTTTGTATTTCTTTTTATGCTTTGTAATACATGTAAAAGAACTTGAGAGATATACAACATTCTTAAAAACCATATTAATCTATTCTTGTTCTTAGTTCTGTCTCATTCTTTACTTGTGTTCTTAGTATCATTCACATAAACCCGGTTCCCTATTTAATTTGTTAAGTGTTCTAACACTCTCCTCATTATGAGACTGGTTGTATTGATCATCCATTAACCAGTCTTGCAAAATCATATAAACGATAAACTAGTGAACAAATGATTCCAAGAAAAAGTGGTCTACTTCTTAATCAAAGATTGTGAATTCAAATGTTACAAAGTGCAAATACGCTATTTTAATAGTAATATATGCGTGAAGTAGATAATGTGTATTCGCGGGTAAATAAAAAAATAATTAAATAGTGATGCATAAAATTTGTTATCATTCCACTAGAAACCAAAAAGACTATAGATCATGCATATAATATGCATATTCAAGATATAATGTTAGGAGTTCTCCTTATTATAAGTAGTTCGATTTAAAACTGTAAAGAAAAATGAGTAATACGCTAAACTAAGCATTTTAAAAATCGAAATGTCTTTTTCTCAGTCTTGTTATTATCACCTTTATTTATATTTGTTTTTTAATTTTTTTTATTAAAACACTAATACAAATGTAATATAATATATCAAACTAATTTATATATTTGTATAGCAAAATCAAAACAAAGTATTGATCACAGGATTAGTAAATAAGTTACAAAAAGTGAACCTCGTACATTTCCCCAAACTTCATATTTACTTTATACTTTGTGATATATATCTTTAGCTTATAAAAAATAAAAATAAAAAAGTTGTTTTTTGTTTCCATCACAACTTACGTCTTCATAAGTTAAATGACAAAAAGATACAATAACTGACGAATAAAAGCTTTTTGATTATTATTTATTTCCCCGTTACCCAACGGAAATTTGGTCGCCTTTCTCTCGTGCCACGCTGCGTGAATGTGATCGTCATAGGTTCAACTTATCGTAAAGCATAAAAGCGAATGCCGACAACAATAACTGTACTTCTAGAGTCTACTTACAAAAGAATACTTGATATTAAATACAAATCCATTTTCAAACAAACTTATATCACAACGTTGAGAAAACAAAATGTAAAGAAAGTCGCGCATTCTTTCTCTAAAAAAAACAACAAACGAATGCTATTACACAAAGACAACTTGTTAGAAAATGGAACGGATTATAATTGTAAAATCTATATATAATATGAGGGGAAAATGAAAATTTGAAAAATACACTTATCTAACATTTATGGCAGAATTATAAGAAAGCAAATTATAATGTCAACTTTTTAAAAGCAACAAAAGTATACTATTCCCCAACTTGTAACTCGTGTTTTAAACTGTATGAATATATAATCATATAAAAAATATTACGATGTTACATCCCTTTTGTCCTTTTTTTACTCTACTTAGTTTGTAAAAGGTTACCTACCCATATCCTAGAAATAATCTAACTAAAAATAATTATAATAAAATTTATCACTCTTTTTTCAAAAACTTCCAACTCTTATTCAACAACCACCACAAAGAATATTAAAAAAAGATATGGAAATGAATGTAGCACCACAAATATGGGTGGACATTTTAGTTTTTCTTGAAAATATAAAGGATGAAAATGAGGATGACGCTCCTAATATATGAGTAAAATTAATTGTTTTTTATTTTTTATTATAATTTAAAGATAAGGGCAAATAGAGCAATGCTAGAATTCAAGTTTTCTTCTAACCTAAAAAGATAGACTCTGTTTATAATCACATTAGCTGGTTATTAAACTCAAATGGGAATCACGAATAGGAGAAGGTTTCCTGTCGATCAAATTTGTATCACATAATGTGCTTATATAGCCCTATTACAATTAATTATAGCTAACAGATCAATTGTGGTCAATAAGCCCCATTGTCATCTAATCCCTACACTTAAGAACTATACAATACTTATATTTCTAACTACTAAACTACCCATTACAATGCCCTTCCATAATCAAATTCTTCACCTCAAGAACTGGAATTTTAGAATCTGAATAGGAATACACAAAAGGATTTATTGACACTGCAGTTACAGAGTTAATAGAAAAAACATTGACACTATAGTGATCTAAGAAAGTTCAAGAACTAAACTTTAATTCTATCACTTATTTCTCCAGTATTTTTAAGGCTTGTTATGTAACGTTTTAAGATAAAACATCATTGGTAGTGATGTCATATGTTGCTATTTAGGCATATAGTTTTAACAGTCTCCCACTTCTACAAGTTTAAATTATATGTCAAGACAGATAGTTATGGACATCTTTCAACATCTCACTTTCCCCAACGGGTAGGAAACTTTTAAAGCAACAGTTATTAACAACCTAGTCTAAGTATCGTTCAGTATCTATATGCTTAAGTGTTAACTATTCTTTCTGTTTCTGTAACAGACATACCGTTAAACATGAAACATAGATTGTATTCATTCTCAAATAGCATTCAACTATTTTTTATGCCTTTCGATATTAAAAGTGGTCTATTCAAGTTTATAATTAAAAATAACCATGCATTTTCACTAGTTTTTATCAATGAGTGTCTAGAAATGTCAGCCTTGTATAGTAATAAGGGTACAGATTTGTATACATGTAACTCACATTATACCTTGTGTCAGTCCCTACGATGATCCTTATGTCAAAGTACAACAATTCTTTTGATCAAGTTATAGTATGTATCTTGGGTTAGAGGATTTAAAAATAATACCAACTTTAAAACTTAGTCATGGCAACAATGCATGAAGTAGTTGATAACTCTCATCACATATTAGTGAACTACAATGAAATAAGCACAAAAATACATATGAGTATGTGTGATGCAAACCGAAGTCACGTTGATGGTGACAGGAAACATTCTACATTGGCTTGAAATTGACATAGTGAAAAAACTAAAAAATAAATTAAAAACTTATGGTAGTCACAAGTCGTACTGAAACAAGTAATGCTAACAAATTGATGATTATTGGTAAGTAGTAATAGAGCCAACGGGGTAGTAGTTTGTTCATTTAGGGTTTATCACTTGTTATCTTGTGGATTCGGATCTTTTATTAGTAGTTTCTTAATAGTTCTTATTAGTTTTTATTCATATGCACTTGTGACAATTAATAATTTAGTAATTATGTCGATTGTTAGTATTTCTAGTTAGTTCTTTAGTTAACTAAAAGTACTACAGATCATGTCTTTAGCTCTAGTAGTTATTCCTTATTTTTTTATTTGTAGGATCTCTATGATACTTAATATCTGTTCTTGTACTTCAGAAGGTGATCATATATGCACCATGTGTACTGTTGTGATTACTTGTTAGTTCATTAATTTTCTTACTAGACCCAACAAACTTTCCCAAGCGAATGATGCCACAACTCATTTATTAGCACTTGTTTTCTGTCTAGCTTAATTTGTGTCTCATAATGGTGTCTAAATGTTTAGTGTTGATGCTAGTTCAGGCGATTCTTCTTTTCTATTTTTCAAAGTGCTAAACCCATAAGTTTCATTTCAATTCAATTCTTAAATCTACACATGCCATTTTTGTTGTTCTATTCTTCTTATGACAATTCTATTTTAAAAGTGTTGTTCAACCAATAAGTGTAATAATTAATGGTTGAATGTTGATCTAAGAATAGGATGATGCTATTAAAAACTCAATGATTTAGCACTGGCTGCGTATTGCCGAATTCTGCCAAGTGCAAAACAACTGCCGATCAACACTGACAGTGATAAAGTGTTGATTAACGGGATATCAGCACTCAAATGGATGAGTTGCTAATCAACGGTAACATTAGACAAGACTGTCTATACTGAAGTACATTGGCGGATGCTGAGCTCTGCCTTTGAAGACAACATAGTACTGAAGCTGCAAACTTCTAATGTACCAAATGTCTGTCTGTGTTGTACATACCTTTTGTAAACCAGGAGTAGATGTAAAGTTGTTTTGTCTTGTGTTTATCTTTCATAATATAAGTACCTTCCACTTGTATTGTTTTGAGGTTAGCTTGTTAGTCCACTTGTTTATCTGCTGATTGTAACAAAATTGTAATAAAAAAAGATTAATCAAGTGTATACTTTGAAAGAACTTCCTTTGTCCTTATTATTACTTAAAGTATTTGTGTTTGTTATGTTAGAAAGTTTACTTAGATTCCACATTTGTCATCAGCCGATCACACAGAAAAGTCTTGTTAAGTCATTAACCCGATCCAACAAGTGGTATCTGAGATTTGGCTTTTGATTTGGTTGAAGTCACCTTTCAACAAATCACTTGTTTTCTTTTGATCACACTTTCAAGCACACCTCTCCTTTGTAACCTCTTTTCCTTCTAAAAATAACTATTGTTGCCATCTCAAGTAAGCATGACTTGAAGAATGGTGCCTAAACCAAACCTTCTATGTTTACACCTCATGATTATAATGCTTGTAAAATTCAAGTGGAAGATTTTCTGAGAAATCATGATCTGAGACACTAGTCTCAGTCCTAAATGGCCCATATGTCCCATGGTCCAAGCTACTTGTGAAGATGGATTTATGATTCCTAAAGATCCTACAAAGTACTCTGATCAAGATCTGAAGAAGATATGTTGACTCTAATGCATTGTGGCTGATCAGGATGAGCATACCAAATAACATCATTCATGGCTTCAAGAAGTTCACAACTGCTCAGAAGTTGTGGGAAGTATTGAAGGCCATATTTGAAGGAGCTGAAGATATGAAGGAGAACAAAAGTAATGTCTTGAAGCAGAATTTTGAAAACTTTGGTTTCACAAGGGGAGAAACCTTGACTGTAATGTATCTTAGATATGTTAAACTGCTAGACTCTCTGAATGAGGCTGGAGTGAAGATGGAGAATAGTGATATTTTTAGGAAATTATAGAGATCATTGCCGAAGACATGGACAGTTTACACTGTGTTTATAAGACGAACTGAAAACCTGAAGACAATGACTCTTAAGGAGTTATGTGGCATTCTTAGTGCCTACCAAATAGAGATGAATGCTGATGAGGAATCACTCGGCAGATCATCAAACTCCTTAAAGTCATCGGCACATATGGCACCTATTCAAGAATCCTTCTATTCCCAGGCTTATCAAGTTTCAATGGTGACTCACCAAGTTCCTGTGACCACTTATCCAAAATCTCCAACTGCTGAATCACAGTCTTCACCATCTTTTAGTAGATGGAATTAGCATCCCTCGTCATCTTTTTCACAAAATTACCCATCAAGCTCAGCGTTTGTTAGTGAGTATGCCAACTTCTTCCAACTCATTGAAAAAGATCTTGAATGCATCCATCCTGATGATCTTGAAGAGATGGACATCAACTATCAAATAGCCATGATCTTTTTTAGGGCTAAACTGTTTCAGCTAAGAATAGGAAGAAAGTTTTTGAAGCAAAGAATATTAGGATTTGGGTTTGATAAAAGCAAAATAAAGTGTTTCAACTACAACTAGCTGGGACACTTTGCCAAAGAATTCAATGCACCTAAGTCTAACCTATCTCCACCAAGCTCATCAAACAACATACCATCAACAACCTTCCAACACCCCTCTACTTCTGGCAATCACAGGCATAGAGCAGTTGTAGCATCAAGAGATGATGTTATTAACTAGAGCATTCAAGTAGAAAACATCACTTCTACCAACAATGCATAAATGGCAGGAAGCTCAACCTCTTCACCTCAGGTAAATCCTGAATTTTGTTGCACACCTGAGTGCATTAAAAAAGTAAATATGTATAGAAGTTATAATCTAGATCTCATGAAAGATGTGGAATCAATCAATATTCTTAAAAGTGATTTAAAGAAAAATGATCAAGCTAAAAAAGAAAAGATAATAGAGATAGAAAAGATTGTTTCAGAACTAAAAAATGAACAAACTAACTTGGAGACCCAAATTGATGACCTATCAAGCATATTAAAATTAGCATAATATGATTTATCTATAACTAAAACATATGTTGATAAATACAATGTTCAACAGAAAAGTTTGAAAAATTGCTTGCTTTTACTAAAAACTCTTAAGAGCTGTATCAAACCAAGACAGGGTTAGGGTACAATACTTTGAAACCAAAATGATATACACTTCCACATACATCCTTAAGTATAGCCTGGAAGTAAGAAAACAAGTATCTGCCAAACCATTCTGTACAGAGCCACTAAGAAGCATGAACCAGCGAAAGAAGAAGGAGGGAAGAAGAAAGAGAAAGAAGAATCTCAAAGCAAAACAAAAAAGATGGTTAGAAGAAGTAAAGTTTGTCAAAGAAAACTCAACTTCCAGCATCATTAAACCAACTGCTGAGCTACACACCTCTCTCAAGTCAACATAACTGCAATAAGAAGACACATAATAAAAGTTATTGTGCAAGAACTTCAAACTCTTTAGAAGTAGGATCATTTATATATGTTCAAAATCCTACTTCTGAAGCATTAAACATTCACAACTAGAAGTTCCCAAGGAAGAAGATTGATCTTTCCACCCACATTGACCACAAGCTGAACAAGAACAAAGGTGGTATTGGGGCAAATCAGCAGATGAAATCCTAAAAGAAAAAGGTGAAACTTGAAGATTTCATTAATCATGAGCTGATACAGAAAGGAAAGATGGAGGACATGAAGAAGGAACTACTAACTCAAGCTGGAGATCAAGACAGCAAGGCAACAGATGAAGATCGTATATCTACTATGTGGGGAAGATAATAATTTTGCAAAAGACTTTTGGAAAATCTTCACCATCTCTAAAGACTTCCAAAGGACATCAAACAAGATATGTCAAAGAGTCCAGCATATCCAAAGCAATCAAGAAATCCTAGAGACCAAAGACATCTACTGAAACCAATAAAATTTTAGATAACCCAAAACATGAAATCAAGCTTTCAGCACTAAAAATTAATAAAACTTTGCTAAAACCTAGAAGACCCAAGACTAAACATGCTTGGGTCCCCATTCATCACTAACCAATTCATTCATATGCAGGAACATCTGTAGACCAAAGATAACTTGTGGATTATGGATAGTGGATGCTCTCGGCACCTGACAGGTAACAGATCATATATGTTGAATATTGAACCATATGATGGTGGATTCATTGCCTTTCGAAGTGAACAAGAGTAGGATACATTACTGGGAAATGGAAAGTCATCAATAGGAAGGTAAGCTTTGATAAGGTGAATTATGTGAAAGAGTTGAACTATAATTTGCTGAGTATATCTCAGTTATGTGATAAAAAACCTAACATTTTTTTCACAAAGCATGAATGTATTGTCTTGTCTCCTAGTTTTGTAATTCCTGATGATAAAATACTTTTAAGAGCTCTCAGGAAAGATAATATGTACATGCTTAACATGAAGAATGCATCACCTTCAAGAAACGTATCATGTTTCATTTCTAACGCTTCAATAAATGAAACCTCCATTTGGCACGAAAGACTAGCATATGTAAATCTCAAAAACTTGAATAAACTAGTTTGAAATGGGTTAGTCACTTGACTACCGAACAAAGAGTTTACATGTGTTGAACACCATGTTGGTTGTCAAAAAGGAAAGGAACATAGAACTTCTCATAAGTCTAAAGAATTGAATGCTATCACAACTCCTTTACATCTGCTGCACATGCATTTATTTGGTCCAATAGGTGTAAAGAGTTTTGAAAGAAAATCATATTGCTTGGTAATACTAGATGATTCTACAATATTCACTTGTGTTTTTTCAGAAACTAAAGATGAAACTGCTAAAATTATAAAATCATTTGTTATTAAAATTGAAAAAAAATGTTGATCAAAACGTTAAAATTATCAGGTGTGATCGAAGCATGGAATTTATAAACTACACTCTTGATTCTTTTTGTGAATTGAAAGGTATTGCAAGAGAATATAGGGCTCCTAGAACTTTTCAGCAAAACTGAGTTGTTGAGAGAAGAAATAGGCTACTTATTGAGGCTACAATGACCATGTTGTTTGCCTCAAAACTTCCTATACCATTCTTGGCTTAAGCACTCAGCATTACGTGCTATGTTAAGAATAGGCTGTTAATAGTTAAGACACATGGGAAAACCTCTTATGAAGTGTGCATAAGAGAAGATCATTCATAGGGTTCATACGACCTTTTGGATGTCCATGCACCCTTCTAAATACCAAATATTACTTATCCAAATTTACTGAGAAATCCGTAGATGGGTTTTTTATAAGATACTAATCACAAGCTAAAGCTTACAGAGTATACAACAAAGTTAACCACACCATTGAGGAATCTGAATATGTCATATTTAATGAAAATTCATCAGCTAGTGTTAGAAATACCCAAACTTAGATGTTTGATCTGAATGGATCAAAAATGCTTTTAACCATGTGATTAAGAATGTTTGAGGAGACTCACTCAATAGATCAGCAGACACACAATACACAAGTGCTGAAGACTACAGGGTTGATCTACCTCATGGTCTAAGTCATAACAGATCAACTACTAATCCAGTTCAGCCATATTAAGCAAAAGCAAAAGCTAGTACCACAAATGATGTAGACAAACCATTACTTGCTCATGATGACTTATCAGATAAGGAGTCTTATGATCATTACGATACTAGTCAATCTCTTGAAAATGAACCAAGTGTGGAAAATGCTGAAGAATGAGTCAAAAATTCAACAGTTGATCCAGTTACTTCAAATGATACATCTACCGAATTCCTTGAAACAAATTTTTGAAATTTGGATCTATCACAAAAGCTCCATGTGATCCCAAAAATAAGAAATCGTAAAGAACCCTAGCAGAGAATGTTAATTGAAGTGTTACTGCTCGTGACAACACAAGAAGCAAAACACATATGGCAAACATCTGTTTGTTCTCATGTTTCCTCTTTTAACTAGAACCAAGGAAAGTTGATGAAGTTTTAAGTAAAAATAGCTGGCTAGAAGCTATGCTAGAGGAGCTTGTAAGAACTATACTTAGAGGTTGATGCAACCAAAGAGCTCTTAACATGCACATGTGAAGTACAAGGAAGTTACTTTGGAAGATTTGATACAACTCAATGAAATACACTAATTATCAAATCTTTCGAAGCCAAAAGACCAAATCTTTCAAAGCCCAAGATGTAGTCTTTTGAAGCTTCAAAACAAAGTCTTTCAAAACCAAGATACTTATTTCTTCCAAATACAGAGAAGACCTGCTTTCTCTGACTCACTTTTGATAAAAGTTGAACCATTTTTCGCTGCCATCTCTGAAGACTCACCCACTTACATAAGTTGGTGAAATATCCATACTTTTATTAGCTGTAGATTATGATCATAGTGTCTGTAACTTTTTACTTATGTACTTTTGTCCTTTTTGTATTAGATAAGGATGTGAGCTATGGCATGTCATAGTCCCTAGTCAAAAGGCAATCTGCCTTTCGACTTTACATTGATCTTATTGTCTAGATTAGTGTTTCTAGCTGGCCTTCAAAGTATGGCCGGTTGTAGGATATAGTATAAAGCATCCCAAGTACCAGCCCATAGGAATAAGCCTTGCAACACCTTGTAAAAACACCTGAGAGCAATATACAGCATTCTTGAAAACCATCTTATTGCATTCTTCTTGTGTTCTTCATGTGTTCTTATCCTGTGTTCATTGTTTCAATATAATCGGTTCCCTATTTGATCTATTAAGTAAGATAATGTAAGGAATATCTGAAGATTATGAGGTTGATGCAACCAACATGCCAGAACAACCAAGTCTTCCATGCATGCACTAAGGAACAAAGATGAACTAGCTTTAGAAGTCTTACACTCTCAAATGTGTCTAAGTGTAAGATCTTCCGAAGCTAACAGTTCAGAGGAAGTTACTTTGGAAGTTACTTTGGAAGTTTCACACTCAAATAGAAAAGTATACTAAGTGTGAAATCTTCCGAAGCCAAAGACCAACATCTTCCGAAGCCAAAGATGAAGTCTTCGGAAGCTTCAGAGACAAAGTCTTCCGAAGCTGTGTAGACTGATTTCTTCAGAGGACAGAAAAGACATGCTTTCTCTGAATCAACTTTTTATAAAGCTGACACACTTTCCGCTTCCTGCTCTGGTGGTTCACCTACTTTACACAAGTTGGTGAAACATCCATGCTTTATCAAAAAGTACGAATGGTCTTTGTCTGTAAATTACCTTACTTGTTCCTGTAGACTTTTTATATTAGGAAAAGTCAGTGAGCTATGGCATGTCATAGTCACTAGTCAAAAGGCAATCTGCCTTTTGACTTTAGATTGATCTTGTTGTCTAGATTAGTCAAATCCAACTGTCTTCACATGTAAGTGACGGTTGTAGGATATAGTATAAAAGTGTCTAGGGTCCTTGTAATTTCTTTATGCTTTGTAACACTTGTAAAAGAACTTGAGATCAATATACAACATCCTTGAAAACCACTCTTGTGTTCTTGTGTTGTTCTTTAAGTTCTGTCTCATTATTTACTTGTGTTCTTAGTATCTTCTGTTTAAGTTACTAGTTCCCTATTTGAATTGTTAAGTGATCTAAAAGACATCTCCTCCTCAATGTGAAACTAAGTGTTTGGCACCCTTTAACTGGTCCTATATTTGGTATCAGAGTATTCTAGACTCTTGATTGTAAGATCTAACCATCTTTAATCCCCTTAGCTTCACACATTACTTAACTCTTCAAATGGCAGCTATCTCTAAGGCTGATATGGAAACTGGAACTATGGCAAAGTCCCTACTGATTACTCCTGAGGACTTTGACACTTGGTGTCAAAGAATGGAAGGCTTCATCAAGTCTCAAGATTCCAGGATGTGGGAGTCTGTTGTCAATGGACCTCATGTACCATGCACTTCTTCAGCTGCTACTGGTGGTGGCATGATACCAAAGGAGAGGGCTGAGTTTTCTGATGAAGAGTGGAAAAGAATTGATATTGATCAGAAAGCCATGACAGCCCTCCAAACTGCTATTCCAAACTCCATCTACAGAGTTTTCAAGTAGTGCAAGACCGCTAAACAGCTATGGGATGCATTGAAACTGATGTATGATGGGTCAAATGAAGCCAAGGAGAATAAGAAGGATCTCCTAAAGCAGCAGTTTGAAAATTTCACCTTCAAGACAGGTGAAACCATGACTCAACAATACTTTAGGTATGTTGAGATTGTGGATACTCTGGCTGATGTTGGGGTAACTATTGAGAGCAGGGATATTGTAAGGAAGTTCATGTCCTCTCTTCCCAGACATTGGACACATTATTGTATGGTCATTAAGAGGACTAAAAACCTCAAAACCCTTACTCTCATAGAGTTGTATGGGATACTCAGTGAATACCAGATGTAGATGAATATGCAAAATTCATCTAGTAACTCTAACACTCACCAGAGTTCAGCCCTTTATGTGGTTGAAAGGGATAGCAGAGAACCACAGCATCATCTCATCTGCTACCCTAAAACCTCACAAAAGGGTCCTTTCATCACCTTCCCTGAGACACCCAGAGAGAGCTACATCCAAGGAAGTCCCTTCCAAGAGATAAGTTCTTCTCATGCTTTTGTCTCTACTGATGAAAGTTCAGACAACTTTCTCTTCACTCTTGAAGACCTAGACTGTATCCATCTAGATGATCTGGAATACTTGGAGATAGTCCAACAGATGGCTCTTCTCACTCACAGAGCCTAGAAGTTCTACAAGAGGACTGGGAGAAGGTTTCCTAGCAATGCAGCCAGTGGCAAGTTTGGGCTGGACACTTTGCTAGATAATGCAAGGCACCCAAATCCAATGGTGGCCAAGCTTCATCCAGGCCAAACTACCCTGAAGGAGGGCACCAGAATGAGAAGCCAAGACAGCAAGCTACAGTTGCTGTTGAAGAAGGAGGCTTTGACTGGAGCTTTCAAGCTAAAGTTGCATCTCCAAACCAAGAACTCATGGCTGACAATGATGAAGCTAAGGTACTTGAACATCTTTGCTCTCCTGAATGTATTGCTAAAGTTAACAGATACAGGTCCCATAACTTGGAAATGAGATTTGAACCATCCATTTCTAAGAGCAAGCTTCACCCTAAGAAGCCTGCTGCTTCATCTGAAAAGGTGAAGAAGGAAAAGGAAAGTGTTCAAGCTTAGTCTTCTTTAGAAAAGAAGGCTCTCAGAAGGAAAGATTTGGATTGTGTTATGTGTGGTAGTACCTCACATCTGGCTAAGTATTGTCAATACAATCCAAAGGGTACTATCCATATGATCAAGAAGAAAACTTCTAAGAGGAAGAAGAAACAAACAGGTTCAGAAGGAAAATCTAATTCCTTCGGAAGCTCCAATATGAAGAAAAAGGCAAATGAAGAATTGCCTTCGGAAGAAAAAATGGTCTCGAAAGAAAGGAATGCTTCCGAAGCGCTGAAACTTGCTTCAGTGAAAGCAAGATCTTTTGAAGGCCCAGTCATCAAATCTTCCAAAGTCACCAAAACTTCCGAAGCTTTGAAGGTCAAGACCAATCTTCCAAAGTTGGTGTGGAAGATGAAAGAAGACCATACGGCTGAAAGTTCATCATCCGAAACAGCAAATGATCCCTAAAACCTGAACATAGGATCCATTACTATTTTATTGCCTTTAACTCATTCTGATAAGCCCAAGACCAATGAGGCTTGGGTTTCCAAATGTAACTAAATCATCTCTTTTTGTCCAGGGACAGCTAAAGACCAACAAAAATATCTGGATTGTTGATAGTGGCTGCTCCAGGCACATGACTAGCAATAAGTCCTTGCTTCAAAACTTTGAAAGGATTGATGGAGGACCAATTGCTTTTGGAGGAGATGCAGGAGGTTACATTACTAGCAGGGGCAAGGTTACAAATGGTAAGCTCAGCATTGAGAAGGTAAACTTTGTCAAAGAGCTTGGATACAATCTTTTGAGTGTGTCCCAATTTTGTGACCAAAAACATCACATGCTCTTCACTGAGCATGAGTGCATTATTCTCAAGCCCGGGGTTGATATTCGTCAAGAGCATATTTTGCTTAGAGCCCCCAGGAGAAGGAACATGTACAAGATGGACTTGCAGGAAACATCTCCCTCTAGAGAGGTTTCTTGCTTTCTATCTAAAGCAAATAGTGTTGAGTCTTTCCTTTGGCATAAGAGAATGTGCCATGTAAACTTTAAGAACATGAATAAACTGATTAAGAATGACTTGGTAACTGGAATGCCAAAGAAAGAGTTTACAAGTGAAGACCACCGTGTTGCATGCCTAAAGGGGAAGCAACACAAAGTGTCTCATAAGCCAAAGGAAGTGAACTCTATCACTACTCCCCTACACTTGTTACATATGGATCTGTTTTGCCCCACTTGTGTAATGAGTCTAGGAAGGACCTCATACTGTTTAGTGATCACAGATGATTTCACAAGATTCACTTGGGTGTTTTTCCTTAGAACTAAGGATGAAACCCTAAAATCTTGAAGAATTTCATTCTTAAAATTGAGACTCAATCTGATAACAAGGTCAAAATCATAATATGTGATCAAAGAACAGAATTTAAAAACCAAATCCTTGATACATTTTGTGATAAAAAGGGTATTTCAAGACAATATAGTGCTTGCATGACTCCTCAGTAAAATGGTGTAGCTGAGAGGAGAAACAGGACACTTATTGAAGCTGCAAGAACTATGTTGTCTGACTCTAAACTGCCCATCACCTTCTGGGCAGAGGCTATCAACACAGCCTGCTATGTGCAGAACAGAGTTTTAGTGGTTAAGACACATGGTAAGACTCCTTATGAACTGTGGCTCAAAAGGAGACCATTCATTGGTTTTCTCAGAACATTTGGATGTCCTTGCACCATCTTGAATACCAAAGATCAAATAGCTAAGTTTGCTGAGAAATCAGACGATGGACACTGTATTGGATACTCTTCTCAAGCTAAGGCTTATAAAGTATACAATATCAGAACTAGAGTCATTGAAGAGTCAGCCAATGTGACTTTCAATGAACACACACCCTGTGTAAAAGGTTCTGGTCCGGATTGGCTATTTGATCTTGATTTAGTTACCAACTGTTTTAACAAATCTTGTGAGAATGTTTTAGGATCCACAGATAACAGGTCAACCGAAGATCCTGACCCAAGATTTGAGCTGAGAAGACCAAACAAGAAGACTACTTCAGCTCCAGTGGTGACTAACCCTGTCATTGAGGCTCCTATCAGTACAAGCATGACAAATACTGTTGTTTCCACTGAATTACCCTCAAATTCCAGTTCAGAGGCTTAGAATTCAAGAGAAGGAACCTCCAATGTAGGAGTAACTAGAGGTGGTGACAGTGATCAAGAATTTCTTGATGCTGAAAACCACTCTATTGAAGACAACATAAATGATGTCACACACTCATTGGATCAAGTTTCTCTTGATAAGGGTGATGATGTGGTGGGGGATTCTTCTTTGCCAGATCAAAATTTCTCTAATTTAGATCTGTCCAACCAACTTGCTATGATCCCTCAACTAAGGATCCACAAGTCACATCCCACCACAAACATCATTGGAAATGTTAACTCAAGGGTGAGAACAAGAGGACAAACTCATGACAGCCATGTTTGTCTGTATTCTTATTTCTTATCCAAAATTGAGCCTAAGAAAGTTGATAAGGATTTAAAGGATGGAAGCTGGATTGAAGCAATGTAAGAAGAGTTGCTTCAAATCAAAAGACAGAAGGTGTGGAACTTGTGCCCTCTTCCTTAAGGGAAGACTGTCATAGGTACCAAATGGGTATTCAAGAACAAAAAAGATGATAAAGGGATCATCATCAAGAACAAGGCTAGACTAGTTATCCAAGGATACACACAAGAAGAAGGAATTGATTATACTAATGTCTTTGCTCCTGTAGCAAGACTTGAAGCTGTAAGGATATTCCTGGCTTATGCTGCATCCAAGGATTTCAAGGTCTACCAGCTTGATGTGAAGTGCGCCTTTCTTTATGGGGTGATTGATGAAGAAGTTTATATTAAACAACCACCTGGCTTTGCAGACCCAGATCATCCTGATTATGTCTGCGATCAAGCCCTTTATGGATTGCATCAAGCTCCAAGAAAGTGGTATGAGACACTATCAACATACCTCTGTAAACATGGGTACAAAAGAGGTACTATTGATGGGACTCTCTTCATCAAAGATACAGGGAATGACACATTGCTAGTTCAGATATATGCAGATGACATCATCTTTGGTTCAACTAATCCAAAGCTCTTTAAAGACTATGAGATGCTGATGAAGAATATATTTGAAATGAGTGCCATGGGGTAACTCAATTTCCTTCTAGGAATTCAAGTGAAGCAGGTTGAAGATGGCAACTTCATTAGTCAGTCAAAGTATGTATAGGACATACTTACAAGGTTCAAGATGACTGACTATAAGGTTGCAAAGACACCCATAGCCATTCAAGTGAGGGGGAGTGTGTTGATGATCATCTCTACAGTGCTATGATTGGGTCACTTATGTATCTTACTGCTAGCAGGCCTGATATCATGTTTGCCACATGCATATGTGCAAGATATCAAGCCAACCCCAAGATGTCACACCTAATCACTGTTAAAAGGATTCTTAGATATCTCAAAGGTGCTCCAAATCTTGGCCTTTGGTATCCAAAGAATTCAGACTTTAATCTGTATGCTTATACAGATAGTGATTATTCTCTCATCCCCCATGATTCTTCTGATGAAGATGAGGGGTGTCTGTAACTAAAGGTGCAAAAACTATCTAAAATCTAAACCTACTAGTTTTAAAGGTAAGTCACCTGGAATCTCAGATGCAGGTCAGTGACCAGCAACTTGAGATCACCGATCCCAATGGCAATTTAGCTGAGAGACCTGCTAAGCAAATCAACCTTGTCCATAAGATCCTATGGATGTGGTGGACCTAACCCTTAGCTCCCTTGTGCAAGAGGGTGATGCTACCAAAAAGGAGAAGAATGTCCTACCTACAATCACAAAACCTGGGAGTTTTGCCCAGAATATGGACATTAAGGCCTCACCATCCTATAGTTGACCATACTCAACAACCTTCTCAGGTCCCCATTGATGTGGATGACTTGATCTAAAGCTTATTTGAAGAGGAAAGTCCAAGGGCTATGTCTACCCCATCCTATCTTACTAAAAATCCAATAAGAGGATGTAGGTATGATGCTAATAGAAGAGCCCTGGTACTCTTTAGATCTCAGGGGCAATAAGAAGTCTTCAACTTTCAAGCCTTGAGATACTATAAGAGCTTTCCTCTAGTTAATCTGCCATTTTCCAACCCAAGTCAAAATAGGCAAGCTGATAGGTTAGCTGAGAGGATTTAGCAAAGGGTGCTTGAAGAGTTTAGAAGAAGATCCTACCTATATAGACAGAGGCTAGCAGGCAAAACTATTAGTCAACTGGGTACTGAGGCAAACCCTAAGATTAACTTCAAAGGGGAAACCTTAGTTGAAGGCCTAGAAGTTGAACATATGACCCTTGAGACAAGAACTACCTCAGCACCCAGTACCCTCAGCTGGTGAAGGTGTCTTACAGCCTCTCCCTAGCTAGAGCTCAAGTTCTACACCAAGTGATAAAGGCCAAAGCTCTCTCTACCTTGAGTCATACAGGACAATGACTGACAAATGGAAGATGATTATGACCTCTGGGGAGATTGAGGAGGAGAAAAGGGAGAGGAAGAGGAAGGCAAGGGTAGAGAGAACAAGAGAGACCCCAAGCCTTATGCAAGCTGCAATCAGGGATGCCCCCAAGCCTCATATTCAGGAGGATGAGTTAAAGGCAGCCAGATTGAACTATCTGGGTTAAGAAACTACAACATTGATGAAATCATCTCTCTTACCTTGGAGGAACTTAATGAATTGGCTGACACTAAAGTGTCAAAAGAGAGGAAGGAAGTTAAGGCTGCAGAGTTGCTCCTCAAGATTAAGGAAGACAGAAAAAGAAAGAGACTCTATAAGAGTCCTACCCTCTCTCTAATTTAGGAAAGCCCTAAGGTAGAGGCTGTGGTAGCTGAACATAAAGATCAGGTAGGTAGGAAACAAGACAGACAAAACATGATAACATACCTGGGTGCCATAGGACTCCATCAGGCAACAGACTGCTTCCCTTGTCATATGAGTACGTTGAATTTGAATACCTCAAGCAATGTGAGCAAGAAGTTCTGAAAAAACAAAAAGCTGCAAAGAGGAAGATAAGAGAAGAGGCTACAAAGTCAAGAGCCACCATCCAAGCCAATCAGAAGAAGTCTGTTGACAGACTGAAGACGGTGAGTTTCTTGAAGCTGTATGGGTTCTCCGGAAGGAGACTTGGTCCATTATCTCTATCCATTATGGATGAGCACATTAGAGTGATCAAGCAGAAGATCAAAAAGAGTGAGCTGGTACACTTGAATTCTCCACCAAGTCAGGCTGCACTTGGAGTTGAGGTTAAGGTTGAACCCCAAAAGACAACACAACCTAGACCTAGTACTGCATCCTAGCCAACTTCATCTTATGACCCACAACAGGGTCTTAATCCTTCTCCTTCTAAACCTGTAAAGGAAAGGGACCCAATTGAGGAGGAGAAACAAGAAAACCCTGGTAATCAAGACCAACCTCCTCAGTTAAAATATAGAAAGAGAAAGTGGATGGCCATTAGAAGGGACAAGAAGAAGAAGAAGAAGAAGAAGAAGAAGAAGAAGAAGAAGAAGAAGAAAAAAGAAGAAGAAGCCAAGGCATCCACCTCTACACCACAGGATGAGTCAAAACATCCTGAGGGTGATCAAGAAGAGGCTGCTCATCCAACTCCAATCCCAGTAGAGTCTCTTGCTGCTGAGAGACCCATATTTTCTTGGGCATTTGCTACTAACCCAGACAGATGGTATGTCACTAGAGATCAAGGGGGTCAAGATATTTACTTCTGGAAAAACCTACTTGATCTCTCTCTGCATGATCTCTATGACATGAGAAGATACATTAAGAGTCTGAGGAATCCTAACCAATTAATGATGAAGGGAATGATCTAGATTTTGATGTGGACGGTCAACAGGTGAAGAGCAAGACTTAAAGCTATCCTTCAGTTTTAGTAGCATTACCCTAGGGGGAGTTTGTAAGAACTATCCTTAAAGGCTGATGCAACCAAAGAGCTCGCAGCATGCACATGTGAAGTACAAGGAAGTTACTTTGGAAGATTTGATACAACTTAATTAAATACACTGAGTATCAAATCTTCCAATGCCAAAACACCAATTCTTCCATAGCCAAAGATGAAGTCTTCGGAAGTTTCAAGACAAAGTCTTCCGAAGCAAAGGGCTTAATTCTTCCGAAGACAGAGAAGACATACTTTCTCTGACTCATTTTTGAAAAAAGCTAAAACACTTTCCAATGCCATCTCAAAAGACTCACCCACTTACATAAGTTGGTGAAAGTCCATACTTTTGTCAACTGTATATTACGGTCATAGTGTCTATAACTTTCTACTTATGTACTTTTATCCTTTTTGTATTATGTAAGGATGTGAGCTATGGCATGTCATAGTCACTTGTCAAAAGTCAATCTACCTTTTGACTTTACATTGATCGTGTTATCTAGATTCGTGTATCCAGCTGGCCATCAAAGTATGGCCGGTTGTAGGATGTAGTATAAAGCATCTCAAGTACCAGTCCATAGGACTAAACCTAGCAACACCTTGTAAAAACACTTAAGATCAATATATAGCATTCTTGATAACCATCTTATGTTCTGCTCGTATTCTGCTTGTGTTCTTATCCTGTGTTCATTGTTTCAATATAACCGGTTCCCTATTTGATCTGTTAAGTATGATAAGTCTCTCCATCCCTATGAAACTGTTGCATTGACTCTTTTTACCATCCTGCAAAGCTTCTCCAATTTGAAAGACAAAAGGTTTGGAAACTATGTGCACTTCCTAAGGGAAAGACTACAATAGAAACCAAATAGGTGTTTAGAAATAAGAAGGATGACAGGGGTATTGTTATCAATAATAAAGCAAGACTTGTGGTATAAAGGTACACACAAGAAGAATGGATTGATTACGAGGAAGTCTTTGCTACAATGGCCAGGCTTGAAGCAATCAAAATTTTTATATCATTTGCTGCTTTCAAAGACTTCAAGTTGTTTAAGATGGATGTCAAAAGTGCATTTCTCTATGGGTAGATAGATAAAGAAGTTTATGTCTATCAACCACCAGGGTTTGAAGATCCTAAGTATCCAGCTTATGTTTGTAAACTTGATAAAGCTCTCTATGGGCTTCATTATGCTCCTATAAAATAATATGAGACACTCTCTACCCTTATTCTAAGAAATGGATACACCATAGGATCCATAGAGAAAATTCTATTAATAAAGAAAGTTGATTTAGATATCATTCTGGTACAAGTATATGCGGATGAACTTATATATTTGGTTTAACATATCAGAGATTGTGTATAAAATTTAAGAGTCTTACAAAGTTCAAGTTTGAGATGAGTTCAATGGGAGAACTCACCTTCTTCTTGGGACTATAAGTGAAGCATACACCTATTGGAATCTTTGAAAATCTCAGCTATATAAGTATGTTCAAGACATCTTAGTGAGATTTCATACTACTGATGATAAAGCTACTAAAACCCCTACATGTTCCTTAACTCTTGATCTTGAGAGGGAAGCGGTTGATCAGTAATAATATAGAGCCATCATTAGATCTCTTATGTACCTCACAGCAAGCAGACAAGATATTATGTTGGCCACATGTCTATGCTCAAGATTCCAAGCTGCTCCAAAAGTGTTACACATGATAGCTGCAAAGAGGATTTTGAAGTATCTTAATGGGGAATCTAAGTTGAGGTTATGGTACCCTAAGAGTGCTGACTTCAATCTCTATGGATATATAAATAGTGAATATAAAAGATACAATATCAACAAGAAATCCACCTCATGAGGATGTCAATTTCTAGGAGAAAGATTGGTTTCGTGGCAATGCAAGAAGGAAACCCATATGTCTACATCAACTGCTAAGTAGACTACATTGCTACTTCCAGTTGTTGTGGTCAGGCGCTATGGTTTCAGACTCAACTTAGAAATTATGAGGTAACCTTTATTAATACTCCAATTCACATTGACAAAAATAGTGCCATCTCAATCACAAACAATTTAGATTAGCATTCAAAGACAAAACACATTGATATCAGGTATCATTCCATTAGAGATTGTGTAGAAAAAAAATTATTAAATTAATTAAGGTTCATACAAATGAACAATATGCAGACTTTTTTACACAGGCATTTAATGAAACAAGGCTTAAATATCTTGTATCTGCTATTGAAATGATGAACTTTGAATAATTAAATGATTTACTAAATGAAACTTGATAAAATTGTGAAAATTTGTTTTCTTAATAACAATACTAGGCATCCACCGATTATTGCAATTCAACAAATAAGAGAACTTCAGCACATGTCTTTCAAAAAGATCTGGTAGGACTAATCTATCTCCCGACACATAGTGGCACAGTAGTTTTTGCCTGAAAAGACTGTTCCATCATCACAAAACCATCGAATTTACAGTAACAGTGGTAAAAGTTTTAAAATATTACAATTATATATTATCATGAACTGTAAATCTGTACATCTTGCCACTATTGTCTTCGAATACACTCATCTTAGAGCAAAAAAAACCTTCAAGAACACTTATCTCTACAAATCCCTACCCAAACTCAAAATTCTTTCCAAGTGACTACTCTTGACCTAGAATTCTGAGCAAATCACAACATAGTTGTTTCACTTAAACCCATTGGTGACTCAGTCTATGACCTTGTTCTTAACATCCTCCGCAATAGCAACTACGCTTTTGCAATTTCTATTGAACCCGTGATTTGTGCAGTACACATCAAATAATTATGGAGTATATGTCCTATTCAAAGAGAACATGGAACCAAAGTCTTGACTGAAGTGGCGCAAGGAATGAATGGTGAATCTTCCTTCTCAAAAGAAGTGTTGAGTGCCACTTTTAATGAGATAGGATATGAAGGATCACTTCCAACATCCACCTTCTCCAAATCAATGGTATATCATAATTGGAGAATTATCCTTCATATCTTTCTTTATTATTTATTCAATAAGTTGGGTGGATAAGATTAAGTTCCATTGGATTTAGAATGAGCTAACCATGGACTTGTCAAATAGCAGAGTTACAATTTCTCAACCTTTATTTCTTAAAATCTTCATAAAAATGTAACCGCTACTGAAAATTTTAAGTTTCTAATGTACCTCAGGTACATTCAACTGACATTAAATGAAGAACTGGGTAATAAACTTAAACTTGAAGGAGGTATACATGCCTTAGGAACTTAAAACAAAGCAATATTCTCAAAGTTCAATGTAACTCCTAAATCATTTTCAGGGAAGTTCACTCCCTTATTTGCACACATGCTTGAGGTCACCAAGTCTTAAGGTGTCCAAAAGAAATGAACCCCTGAATCTTCTACCAAGAAGATACAAGCCCCCAAATCACCTCCACATAAAATGTAAGGCTGGAAACTCGAGTCCTAGCTAAGTCAAAGGTGTCAACCACACCTAAAAAATATCAAAGAATAAGGTTTCTCTTCCTTCTTCTGAGTAGATCGGCACCATTCCCTCTAGCCCTTATTAGAGTCCTAACATTCTATTTAGAAACCAATAAGGGATACCCTACAATTAAGACAAATTCTGAGGAAGAAGTCTTATTAGGATTTGGCACACATCCCGGGGCATTAGACTCAGCTCCTCATTCTCCCCTTCACATGTCTATTACCCAAGATGAAGATGTTCCAGCACCTATTCAGCATAACCCACTGTCTTCCCCATCCCATACATTACAGACAGTTGAGACTGATGTGTATGCTCAGACATCTTACCCACATCCTCAACATGAAGAGATTGAACCTAGGGGTAAAAGGGTCAATGTGGAAAAGGTCGTCTCTACTTCTGATCCATCAATCGATAAGCAAGAGAGAGACAACATAACTAAGACCTCAACCACGACAACTTACCTTGAGAATGTCTCTTTGGAGCCATCTTTTGAGGAGGGGAATCCAAGGCGCTGTGCAGAGGCTTGGCCTAAGACCTCAGCTAGTCCCAAGAATTTCATAACTATGGATGAGGGAAGTCTAAAATAGATAAAGGATTTGGCAGCCCATAACCTTGAACTTCCACAAACACTAATTGTCCAACAAGCAGAAAATGCAAGGATTCAAGGTTATAGTGAAAGAGCCATAGCTCTCAAATTTGAGAACTGTCTATTGATCCCTTAGAAAGGATAATTGTCTACACTAGGGGAACACAGACTATAGAAGATGATATGGAAAGACATGGGGTGACTATTGAAGAAGAAACAAGCCAGCTTCATAAATACATAAGGACACACCCGAGTCTAAACTCAAGAAATTAAGGATGTTGAAACTAAAGCCCTAGTTAACTCTGAGGTGAAAGTGGAAAGAGATGGCGTAGAAGTCACGAAGGATGTTGAGTGAGTTCAGAAAACTACCGATGATCCAAAGTCAGCTGGTGAGGTATCAGGTGTACCCATTAGACCTTTGGTATTTAGACCTACTACTATCTCTACCTCAGACAAAGGTAAGATACCTATGACTACTGAAGAAGAACTGAGCATGAATATCAAGAAAGAAGCTCCAAATTACTAATGACCAAAGAGATGGAGATGATCCCACAAAAGGTTAAAAATGAACTCATAGAGTTACATGGTGGTAGAGCTCAAGATTCTTCTTTTAAAACAAACATCATTGCATTAACTAAAAGTGCAAAAGATTATGAGCCACAAGACAAAGGATCAACCCTGTTGCAGAAACTAGCAGAATAAAACCAATAGCTCATTTCAAACCAAAGGCCAAAGTTGTCAAAAGAATGCCGTCTAAGTCACCCAAGCCAATTTCTAAAAGCACTCATATGAGATGTTGGACTCTAAAAATGCATTAATGGATTATTGCTTTAAAGGATGATGCTTGCCATAATCAAACATAAACAAACATAATGTGTTTTAACAAACAAACAATCATTAACTAACACATTAGCATCATTAACAATCATATCATACACTAATATAACTTAAATTTCTTTTTAAGTTTTGTAGATAAAAGGAATTTTTGCATGTGTCTGCAGTGGATGGAGACCTTCCACAACGGATGAACAAAAGTCTGCAGCGGATGAAGAAAAGCTTCCTAAGTGTTTACAGCGGATGAACAAGCATACAAAGCAAACATACACAAGTGTTCACAGCGGACAGCATCCAAGACACAACGGAGAGCTTATCAATCACTCACAGCGGAACACTGATCATGCACAGCGGACAGTCTATCATCCACAGTGGATAGCTTATAGACTTAGGATTTTTTTATGTAATTTTCATTTACATAAGGGTAGTTTAGTAATTGTATATAGTTTTATGTATAGTCTATAAATAGCATACTACCCTAATCCTTTGGAAGCTTTTGAACAATCAATACAAACAAGTAGTTATTATCATTCATCACTAGCAATCAACAAACACACACACATACTGATATCATAGCATCTATCATGGGTTTCCGTAACATGATTGATGTTTGTTGATTACAATATAACAACCTGTTGTTATATAGATTGAGAGATTAGAAAAGGTCCTTGGGGGGATCCATCTCTTGTATTTATTTGGAATTCATCAGGTGGTATCAGAGCATTGGCTCAAGTCATACATTAATTTTTGATCCTCTCAATCAACAACATGATATCAGTGGTTCATTAGCTTCAAACCATACATATTCGAGATGAAAATCATCATAAACAAATTCTTCTACTTTAAACATTCATCATATGTTCAAAACATGATTATTCATAGATTCTGTAGTAGATTTTGTGTGTTTTAAGCTCAAAACATCAATCATACATGATTTTCAAACGTGTTCATCATAAAACTCTCTAAAACCTCATCGGTTTCAAAGAGTTTTCGAATAAACAGTACCCAGTTACTGTTCTATCCAGTTTTTATCAAACAAACACTCATTTGAATACTTTGAATCTATTTATTGTATTTAAACATCACATTTGAACTGTTCTACACTCAAATTAGGCGATTTATCATCATCAAACAACAATCTGATTGTTGTTTTGTTGAAGTTGTAGCAGCCATCAACAAACCATAGGCAAAAACCCTAGTTTTTGATCATTCATAACGTTCATAATCTGTGGTGATTGTGTTGGTTCATTAGCAAAATCAAAGAAGAAAAATAATCTTCTTTTGAATTTTTGAAAAAGTTACTTTTTGATCCAAAAAGTTAACCGTTAAAAACAATTTTTGTGTTTTTAGGGTTTTGACTTTCTTTGACTGACATCATTAAAAAGTTGGCATTCACTTAACAGAATATTCCTTTCTTATCACCGAGATTTGAAAGTGACTCATCATTGGACTTTAATTAATTAAATTAATCAATTTCCTTTATTCGGTAAATCTAATTAAAAAGGTTTATCATTAACAAACAAATCCTAGTGACTTTAGGATAAAGACAAATTTAGCACCGAGCTAAAATTAACAAAAAAATTTGACTTAAAACGTTAAGTAAAAAATTAACAAACATGTCTGATGAACTTTCAGGAACAAACAGTGGCCTTAAACCACCACGACTCAAGAACAAGGCTGATTTTACACAATGGAAAATAATGTTCAGAAATTGGATAATTTTCCATGACTCGGATCTATGGACTTCCATAACGGAGGGACCATTCATACCTTTAACTCTTGGGCCTGACTACAACATACAGAACCCAGTTCGCTTGAAAAGCGTAGCTGGTGATGACCTCAAGAGGGTCAAAACAGACATGAAAGCCTATAGCATATTGGCAGTGACTTTGCCATTTGAAATTTTGACACGGGTCGAAAATTTCAAAACAACACATGAACTATGGAAGGTGCTTCACATAATGTGTGAAGAAAGTGAAGAAATCAGGGAAATCAAGAAAGAAAAATTAAGGACCCAGTATGAAACCTTTCATCATGTTAAATGAGAATCCATACCACAACAACTTCGCATATTCGTTCAACTTGTCAATGAGTTAATTATTTATGGTCTCAAATATGAATCAGTGGAGATTAACAAGAAAATGTTGCACACACTACTAGAGAGCTGGACTCAGTCAGTGTCATTGATTAAGGCAACATTGGATCCAGAAGCATTGTCTTTAGATGCTCTAGTTGCTAAAGTTAAAGCACTATAATTAGATGAAAGATCCAAAAACAACAACCATACCAGACATGTAGAATCCTATAACTTTAAGGAACTACAACAGACAGACAGTGCGTTTTTGACATGCACTGGAGAAGATGAAGACGAAGAATTCTTAGATTCCAGTGAAACATCCTTCTTCTCAGCTCTAGAAACATCTAGTACCAAACAAAAGTCCAAAAAAACTGGTGTACATGCTTCACATAAAGCAACACCTCAAAGCATATATCATCCAAACACCTTTAGTTCAAACAAACCACAACAGACACAGAATCATAACATACATAGACTTGGAAAACCTATGGATGCTCTCTCAATTATACTTCAAAGTGAAAAGCAAAAGGCAACATGTGCAGCATTTGTAACAAGCTTTGAAGCTTATTTGGGTGCAAGTCTAACACCTTCTCAAATGATACAACAAGATCTAGATGAGCTACCACCAGACATGGTAGAGGAAATGGATCTTCAATGGTCTATGGTAATGATTGCATATAGATCCAAAAGGTTTCTTCAATGAAACAGAGGGTTGAGCATGGATAAGAAAACCAAGATTGGTTTTGATAAATCCATGGTGAGATGCTACATTTGTCAACTTTATGGCCATTTCTCAAGAAAATGCCACCAACCAAGGGTTACAGAAATACCAATCAATCACAAACATCTAGTAGCTATCACTCAAACAGACAAATCTCACCTCTAATTAGCATCCGTGTTGCACCAACTCCACCACAAATTACACAATACAGCCCAAATCAACATCATAAACCATCTATAATGATCAAAAAACAAGATGGTGAATGTGATTGGAGTATGTATGAGGCTGAAATTCCATCTCCAGATCATGCCCTCATGGTAGACATTGAAGATAAAATTTCAGAAATCCCGAAAGAGGTAAGTGAAAACCTCTGCACACAAGCATGCATTGATGAAGTCAATAGATATTGAGAGCATGCAGACAAACTTTCATAGAAAGTTATTAAAACAAACATTTTGAATGAAAGCTTAAAATCAGAACATAAACAATATGCAACTAAAATACTTTTAATACAAAATGATTTAGACAAATTGATGTTTGAGAAACTAACACTAGCAGCTCAAGTTGAGCAACTCTCTGCATCATTGGCTTAATCAAAAACATTGCATGCTGAATTAGAAGTGAAACTTCAGAAGTTTCAGATAAGCAACAAGAAGTTTGAAGAACTTCTTGCTCGACAAAGGGGATTCAAAGACGCGTCAGGTTTAGAATATAACAAGGTAAGCCCACCTTATAATGACAATTATATTCCTGTACCTGACATAATGACCAACAAACAGGGTGAGTCTCTTGAACCACTTGAAAGGACTGATGATGCAAAACAATCATCATCATCATCATCAAAATCACCATTAACATCAAAATCACCTTTGATAAAAATTGTTAAAAGTTTAGCACTGTCAAAAATTAAACCAACAGACTTTTATCAAGGAGAGAACAATGAATTTGATGAACAAACAAAAGATGATGATGAGGTTGATTTATTGGATGATGAGCCAATTCAACCAATTACTGAAACTCAAAAGGTTTCAAGTGTAGTTGATGTACCAATAAAACAAACAAAGCAGACTAAAGGGTTTGATATCTACTCAGGTGGAAGAAAAGTTGTATCTTCCATTACCTCTCCCATTCAAATAAACAAAGGGAAAGAAAAAGCTCCCATGTAGCAAAAACAAACAACAATAACTTTTGATGTACCTTTAAAATCAAACTTAAAGACAAAAGTTATTATTAAACAACACAATGCAAATTTACCATACTGTGAGTGGTGTGATCAATACAAACACACCATTGAAAAGCGCAAATATGGTAAATGCAGGATTGGTTTTGACACTTAACACAAGTTTTCTCTCATTCTCTCACAAACTCACAAGGTATCACTCGGGTGATGAAGCAGAATCTCTAACTAAGTTGATGATAATATAATAAGTTGATGAACACAAGAATGGTTTTCAAGATACTTGAATATATTACTTCTCAACTCAGTATTACAGGACTCTTACAAGCATGGTATTTTGAGTTAAAATGAGAAACTATATATACTACTATCTACAACCGGTTATACTTGGAAAACCAGCTGGAATCTACTACTAGACAAATACTACATTGCTAGAAGTAAAGTATCTAAGGTAAAATAATATCCTAGAAAAGGTAGTCATGACAGGTCCATGACTTACTTTTGTCAACAACTAAAGATGGTATCTGTACTAAGTTGAAAAGGTGAACAGTGAATTAAAGTATCAACTACATGGCCGTGAGAAAACTCCATGCAATACCTCAGAGTCTGTCAGACAGACCATACTTATGTCCACTAGTTCATAGTTGATTCTTCCGAAGCTATTCTTCTGTGGCCATTAATACTTCGGAAGAAACAACTTCTTTCGAGTCTTCTACAGGTCTTTGTGACTTTATTCTTCGGAATACTTTGTATTGAATTCAGAAGACGTTGTTCTATCCTTCGAAAGTTCTTCATATACTTCGGAAGGAAAACTACTTAGTCTCGGAAGACTTAGTTTTCCTCTGGAAGCTCCTCAGACAATGATTCAGAAGAACTTTGACATAGCTGCGAAAGAGTATTTTTGACTTCGGAAGACTTCTTCAACTTGTACACAAAATTGTTCTAAGTGTTGTTTTGGTTGCACCAGCCTCATATGATCCAACAAACTCCCTCTAGGTTGATGCTACCAAAACCTCACTTTATTCTGCTCCTCAAGGTCTTCAGCACCAGGGAAAGCAGATGTTTGTCTGTCTCTTTGTTCTTCCTTGAAGTGGTGGTGAGGAGTTTGTACAGGTCATTCGTAGATAATAAATCTAGTCGGTTGCTTTGAATGACGTGTACTCTTTGCTGCATCCCTCTGAAGAGAGTTAGTTGATGGGAATGATAGTCATATTCCCATCTAACTATAGGATCTGAAGTTGAGCCCTCAACCATCTGTAGAAAGGTCTTTCCTTTTATGGTTGTGCCTTCTTCTGCATCCTGTGCTCTCATTTTCAACTCCTCTTCAATCATGGCCTTCTTTGTAAGCTCGGCTAGATGAAGGCTACTTAAATGGTTTCTGATGTAAGCAGCTACCTTAGAGTTGGAGGGATTGGAGAATGGCTTCTCTTTTAGCTTAGGAAGATCAAATCTGCTGGAATGTAGCAGAGATGAAGTGTTAAACCTATTGCCTTCACCATCCTCCCTTTCTACAGCAAAGCTATGGGAATCCTTATCGAACCTCCATGGGACAATATTTTTCCTAGGATTGAGGGGCTTTGTTGACAGTTTGTCCCATTTCCTATTGTCTAGCAGAGTCACCAGCATCCTTCTCAACTTCTTCTCGACTTTGTTGAGAGTGCCTGAATTTGTTGCAAGAAGTTGAAGGGCTTGGTCCAGTGTTCCTCTGGGAAGATCAAGAAATGCATCTTTTATGAAGGAACTAGAAGAGCCATTAATGAAAGTCAGCTGGATGGACTCTTCCTCACAAAAGATGTCGCTCAATGTTATGCAATTTATGAGCTTCTTCTTTATTTCTTTGAATTCTTACAAGGACAAGGGTTTTGATGGATCAGAGGATGGCTTGGTTTTTGAGTGGGTTCTTGGTTGTGTTTTGGGTTGTAGGATGGGTGGTGGTGGTTGTTGGGAAGCAGTGGGTGAGGGTGGTAGGTAAGGTTGATGGTGGAGTTTCAGGTGTGAAAGGTTCTGTTTTGATGGGGAAGGAAGAAGGTTTAGGCTATGGTTTGGGTAATGATTTTGGTGATAGTTTGGGTACCATCCTCTGAACACTAGGAGTTTGAGCAACCTCCTACCTTCTTCCTAAGCAAATATTAGCCTTGATGCCATTAACATGTTGCTGTAGGGTATTGATTGACATGGGACCCACTTGCTTGTCAGAGAAGCCATGAGTTTGGAGATAGGATTTCATCCAATCTTTGTCTCCTTCCTTTTTGGCAGCTACAAGTTCTCCTACTACCTCTTTCTTTCTCTTCTCTTTGAGCTTTTCCTTGGCAGCCTTCTTCCTCTCCTTGTTGATTAGATCTTGTTCTTTGTGAAAAAGAAACAAGATCATGTCAGCTTTGTGAGGTGCCAGCTCCTCTTGAGAATAGCCTCTGGTGCAGATAACAGCTATTCTCTCCAACCTTTCCTTCTCTAAAGCTTCTTCCTTCTTCTTCCTTCTTTCCTCCTCTTCGGCTAACCTTGCTGCTTCTTCCTTTTCTTTTTTACAACAGGGTTGCCTTTTCAATTTTCACAAGCTCATCAGTTGGGAGTAGAAGAGTTTCTTCATTGGCTACTCCTTGGCTGATGAGCCTATCAATAATTTCCACCCTCCTTTGATTATTGAGACTTTCTTGGGCGGCTGCTGCTACTTTGCTACTTGCAGCCAACTTTCTAGTATCAAGTCTACCCTTCTTCATCAGCTTCTCCAATCTTTCTTCCCCCTAGTAGTTCCTCAGTAATAAGCCTTCTCTTCCCCTTAGGATCAGAGGAAGATTCAGCCTTTGGAAGCTCTGGTTCAGAGGATTCAGGTTGGAGTAAGGGTGTTTGAGGTGGTGGTTCTTGTGATTGAGGAGTTGTAAGGAAGTCCTCACTGGTAATCTTAGATGCTAGCTCAAAAATTGCCTCTAGGATGAACAGATCCCTGGATAATGAAGACAGTTCAATTATTCTTTCGGCAGCTTGGGTTTCTACCTCAGAAGTAACTGAAACTACATCATCTGACCCTTCTAAATCAAGTGTTGGGCCATCAATCTATACATTCCCTTCGAAGTTAATCTTAGGTTCAGTAGAGACCTTAGGTTGACCAACTTCTTCTTTAGAGGTAGGTGGTGCACTCAGCCTTTGAAGCTCTTTAGCTCCAAAGTAGGCTACAGGTAGATCAGGGGAGGGCTGTTCAATAGAGGAGCTCAACAGAAATTTGGTTAGAAACCTATAGAGATTTGTGAGCATCCTTTGGTCCATTTGAAAGGTAATTGGAGCTGGTTGAGGGAAGACTATTGTAGGGTGATACTGTTGGGGGTAAAAGAAAGATAAGGCATCAGGAGAAGTACATGAGTTGGGTTCCACATGAAGTTGTTGTTTCTATACATTCTCCCCCTTTTTGGTAGCATCATCTTGAGAAGTAGATGAGCTGGAGGAAGAACTTAAAGAAATTTGAATGGGTACATGCCTAACAGACTTCTCAATCTGTTTCTCAACTAGTTGGGCCTTGAGATGTTCAATCTCAAGTTGCTGAGTGGTAGACCTGTCCTCTAAAGTCTTAACCTTTGATTCCAGGTTTGAGATTTTAGAAATCAGGTCATTGATAGTGAGTTGCAGACTTCCCTCATCTTCTTTTGAAGAATCATAGGGAGATGAGACAACATACCTGGTATGTTCATCATCACCACCAATAGTGGTTTCTTGGCGCCCTGGATACCCTTCCTTACTGATGTCCTTTTCAGAGACATCAATTGGCAAGGTTGTCATAGACTCAGTCTCACTGATGTCACCACTTTCTAGAGAGGTTAATAAAACACTTTCAGTAGTGGTGGCTGAGTCTACATGAGTCACCTCCACACCAGTTAGACTCACCTCAGTTTGGCTTAACTGATGTTGGCTAGATAGTAGAGGTTCCACAGGGCTCAATTGATCTTGAGAGTGGTGAGGTAGATCAACATCATAGCCCGGATGAAACATAATATCTTTATCAGGTCGGGTTAATAGGTCAGTGAAGGACAGAGAGGTTAATACTAATGACCTGGGACCTTGGTCAGCTCCTAATGGCTCATCTGCAGTAGCAGTTGGACCAATGATGTGGATGTCCCTTTTTGGTTTCTCAGAGGAGTTTTGGGACTCACCCTGAGGGCTAAAGGCTTGGATTGTGGGCTCTTCATGTTGATACTGTGGAGGCTCAACACTAATACTGAGGTCAAAGGTAGAGGATGGTTGGACCTCTGGCTGAGTGGGAGCCCAAAGTTCCACTCGAGCCTTTTTGGTTTGAAAAGGAGGGACCTGACCAATCAGAGTAGATTGATCAGGGGTTCGCTTTGAGCGTCTTGTGTATGTGATTTTTATTGGATGGGAAGAAGTAATTGGCATTTTAGTGGGGTGGTCTAGTGTGGGTTCATCACCTGCTAGGCTTGCAGGGATGTCACCAGGAGATATTGGCTCAAGCATAACTGGGAGCAGATCAGTGAATCTCCCTGTGAAATTGGTGGACACCTTCTTCAAAGTCTTAAAGATGCCCGACCTCATGTGAGGAACCTATAGAATATCTGCTTGTTGAAATTTGTCATGGTCCAGCTCAAAGTTTATGATGTGTTGAATAAACCAAGGATACATGAAAAATGAATCCCGGGAGAGATTTCCTCGCAGATTGTTCAGCACAAACCTTGAATAGTTAAAACGGAGGCCTCTTACCTTCATGGACTAGGCAACCCAAGTCATATGGGATTTGATCTTAACCCCCTGATTTGTTGGATAGGTAGTGTAGAATGATGTGCAACAAGAATTTCCAGTTGTAGGAGAAATTAAACTTGT
Organism: Flaveria sonorensis; assembly: GCA_025506505.1. Taxonomy (NCBI): domain Eukaryota; kingdom Viridiplantae; phylum Streptophyta; class Magnoliopsida; order Asterales; family Asteraceae; genus Flaveria; species Flaveria sonorensis. The sequence continues at coordinate 63,701,631 of CM046433.1, read as the reverse complement.
AATCGGTGGACTTGTGCACATCACCGTCATATCCTATCTGAGTGTAAGTATCTTCCAGCTCAGTGAAGTATGTAGATTGTGTTAGAAATTCGGCAATAGGGGCAAAATCATCATCCTTAAAAGAATCAAGGATAGCGACCTGATTGTGTTAGGGATATAGAGCCATTGTTTGAAAGGTAATATTGGATTGATGAAATTTGAGAGTGAGTAAAGAAGATAATAGAAATTTGGTGCTTTAGTGGTGGTAAAAAGCTTAAGAGAGAGAGTCAGAAATTTTAAATAGGGGAACAACAAGCCAAACCGATAAGGTGAAAAGACCTTTTGGGGTTCGATTTGGCAGGGGCGGTAAGATAAAACCTTTTAAAATATGCCGACAATCATCACAAAATCTTAATTTTTACAGAGTGGGGTCCAAAGATTTCCCTTACACAGTAAGAACTTTTCTTCCAAAGGTAAAATTTGCTTCTAGTGAAAACACATGTGTTTCCTAACATTGTCTTACGAAGTCAATTTTGCTTCCGAAAGCAAACTATATCTTAATGACAGGTTTGCTTCCGATAGTACTTTCTTGTTCCGAGAACAAATATAAGTAAGCTTCAGAAGTAGGTTTAATCTATGATTAATTTTACTTCCAAGGCTAAAATTCTTCGGATGATAATGTTAATTTAGAGGAATTTGCCTTCGGAAGATGAACAAAGATTTCTTTCGAGGGTAAATTTCTCTTTGGAGGAATTTATACTTAGAAATTTGAAGAAAACTCCTTTTGTAACAGGGCTTAGATTGTATTTAGACAACATAGACAACACATTTAAAAAGGTTTTTAGAAGAGAATAACTAGTCAATGTTAATCATCCCAATAGCTGTGATTAAGTATTTAAATCTTTGTTCATCAAAGGCTTTTGTGAACAAGTCGGCATATTGCTCATTTGAATTGACTTTCACTAGTTTAATTAGATTTTTCTCATGAATATCTCTAATGAAATGATACCTAATGTCAATATGCTTTGTCTTGGAGTGCTTGATAGGATTTTCTGTGATAGAAATAGCATTATTGTTGTCTATATGGATAGCAGTCTCCATGAAGTTGTAACCATAGTCTAACATCTGATTTTGAATCCATAGCAGTTGAGCACAGCAGCTTACAGCAGCAATGTATTCAGCTTCAGCAGTTGATGTAGAGACATATGATTGCTTCTTACATTGCCAGGAGATGATCCTTCCACCAAGAAATTGACATCCTCTAGATGTGGATTTCTTGTTGATGTTGCAGCCTCCATAATCACTCTTAGTGTATCCATAAAGATTGAAATTTTTATTCTTAGGATACTTGAGTCTCAGTTTGGACGCTCCTTTGAGGTATTTAAGAATTATCTTGACAGTAATTAGGTGGGACACCTTGGGAGCAGCCTGATATCTTGCACAGATGCAGGTAGCAAACATGATATCGGGTCTACTTGTAGTGAGATACATCAGAGATCCAATAATCACCCTGTACTGATGCTAATCAGTATCCTCTCCTTCAGAGTTAGGACAAATATTGTCATTTCTGGGTATAGGTGTCTTGGCTAGCTTACAATCTTTCATATCAAATCACTCTAAGATATCCTTGACATACTTAGATTGATTAATAAAGATCCCTTCTTCCATCTGCTTCACTTGAAATCCAAGGAAAAAGTCCACTTTTCCATGGAACTAATCTCAAACTCCTTTCTCATGATGATTTCAAAATCTTTGCACATTTGGTCATTTGAGGAACCAAACATGATGTCATCAACAAAGAATTGAACAAGCAACATGTCCTTCCAAGACTTCTTGATAAAAAATGTTTTGTCTATGGTGCCTCAGGTGTAGCCATTCTTCAGAAGAAACTGAGACAAGGTATCATACCACAACCTTGGTGCTTGATGCAACCCATAAAGAGCTTTAACCAGTTTGCACACATAGTTGCGGTGCTATGGGTCTTCAAATTTAGGTGGCTGACACACATAGACTTCTCTATCAATATTCCCATACAAAATGCACATTTTACATCAAGTTGATAGATAGTGAAGTTCATGGATGCTGCAAAAGCAAAAAAGATTCTCACAGCCTCATGTCTTGCAACAGGTGCAAAGACATCAGTGTAATCTATTCCTTCTTCGTGTGTGTATCCTAGAATGACAAGTCTTGCTTTGTTCTTGATGATCAAACCTCTATCGTCTTTCTTGTTTCTGAAGACCCACTTGGTGCCAACAGGGACTTGGTTAAGTGGTAATGGGCACAAGTTCCATACCTTTTGCCTTTTAATTTGAAGTAATTCTTCTTGCATATATTCAACCCAATTTTTATCCATGAGGGCTTCTTCCACCTTCTTTGGCTCCATTTTAGAAAGAAAACATGAGTACAAGCAGACATTCCTATTATGGGTTGGCTTCTTGTTCTTGCACCTTTTGAGACATCTTCTATGATGTTCTCAACTAGATGAGTGTTGTGTATCCTGAGCTTAGGAATCACATCTAGTTGCATAGATAGATCTATGTTTGAGAGGTTTTGCTCAGGATTTTGAACACCATGACCAGCTGATGTCTCACACTTATTCAATGAGGACTGATTGAATGAATGTGTGACAGCATCAATGATATTTTGCTGAGAAGTAGCATTAACAGTTTCCTGTTCCTTTAGATGACTATCTTCATCAGCTTGGTGTTATATGTTGGAGTTATCAGCTGTAGAGTTTTGAGGCTCAGAGGCCTGACAACTTGTTGAAGCTCTATTATTTCCTGATATGCTCAGACATTCAGGACTTTCATGAGTGGGAGCTTGGTCATCAATTCCTCTTGGGGAACTTTGAATAGGTCTGGGTAACTCGAAGAGTTGATCCTCATAGGAGTTGCTTTGAGTTCCTGTTCCAGCTAAAACATTCTCCCAAGATGATTTAGAATAGTTTGGAAACAATTCTAAGTTAAGATATGATCAGGACCATCCCCCTAACACAATGAGTGTGCTCATTAACAACAACATTAGATGATTCCTTAAATTGTTGATTTTTAATGTTATAAACTCTATAAGCAATAGAGGTTGAGGAATATCCAACAAAGATAGCATCATCCGACTTTTCAGCAAATTTTGCTAAATTGTCTGTTTGTGTTAAGTATGGTACACCTGCTGCCAAAGGACCTAAGAAAGCCAATGAATGGTGTCCTCTTGTTCCATAGCTTATAAGGGGTCTTTTCATGGGGCTTAACAATGAAAAACTTGTTCTGCATGTAGCATGCAGCGCTGACTGCCAGTGCCTAGAAAGTTAGTGGCAGCTTTGAATCAGCTAACATGGTTCTTGCAGCCTCAATATGTGTGTTGTTCCTCCTCTCAGCAACACCATTCTGTTGAGGAGTTTTAGGAGCACTGTATTGTCTGGCAATCCCTTTTGAGTTACAGAATAAGTCAAGAACTTGATTCTTAAACTCAGTCCCTTGATCACTTCTAATGATTTTTACCTTGTGATCCGTTAGATTTTCAATTTTAAGAATAAAAGATTATAATGTTTCAGCAGTTTCATCTTTAGTTCTTAAAAATAATACCCATGTAAATCTAGTAAAATTATCAACAATCACAAGATAGTATGATTTCCTTCCAATGCTCATTATACTTGTGGGACCGAAAAGATCCATGTTCAATAAGTGTAATGGGGTGGTAATGGAGTTGACCTCTTTGGATTTATGAGAAACCATGTGTTGCTTTCCTTTCAGGCAAGCAACACAGTTATCTTTACAGATAAAGTCCTTTTTGGGCATACCATGTACCAAATTATTTTTAACCAGCTTTTTCATGGTTTTAAAATTAACATGGCACATTCTTTTATGCCAAAGAGTTGACTCATCGCCATTTGCTTTGGAAAGAAAGCATGAAACTTCACCCTGTGGGGAAGCATAGTTCATATCCAGCTTGTACATACCCCCTCTCCTGGGAGATCTAAGAAGCACCAATTCCTGAGGAATTGTCATCCCGGGTTTGAGGATAATGCACTCATTTTCTGTGAAAAGCAATTGGTGCTTTTGATCATAGAATTGAGAAACACTTAACAGATTGTGTTCAAGCTATCTGACAAAGTTTACTTTGTTAATATTTAACTAACCGTTAGATACACTACCTCTACCAGAAATGTATCCTTCGGCTTCACCTCTGAACTGAACAGGACCTCCAACAAAATGTTCAAATTGTTATAAAAGAGATCTGTTCCCTATCATGTGCCTGGAGCATCCACTATCCATAATCCAGACATTTCCATTCTTAACATGTGGATGTCCTTGCATATAAGGTGAAATGATTAGTTACTATTAGAAACCCAAGCCTTGTTGGTCTTGGGTTCTTCCAATATAGATGACATAATTGAACCAAAGTGTATGCATGTGGGTTCAACTATGGTTTGTGAAGAAGAGGCTTTGGCTATAGTATCCTTTCTAATCTTCCATTCCATCCTTTGGTTGATCAGTATGGATGAGCCTAAAGAGGCTTGAGCAGCATGACATTCTTTCGAGGCTTCTTTCTTCTCGGAAGAAGTCTTCACCACCTTTTCTTTCGAAGGAGTTTTCTTCTCAGAAGGTTTCAAATGATTCCTTTTGTTCCTTTGCTTGTTCTTAGGCTTGTCTTCCGAAGCTATTTTCCTTTTGGAAGAGTGAGTTTCTTCCAAAAGCAACTTGGCTTTAGAAACAAGCTTTCCTTTCCTTGACACTTGGACCATGTGGTATGGTCCAAATGTGAAACCTTCCTTAACTCCTTCTTTCTTAACATTGGTTGCATAATGTGTGCTTGCAGGATTGTAGTAAGAATCTTTGGCCATGTTATTATACAAGCCACATATTATGCACTCAATGTTATTCTTGATGGCGCATGAGGGCTGTTGTTTCTTGCAATTCTTCTCTTCTTCAACAAGCTTCCCCTTTAACTTCTGATTCTTTAACTAGATAGGAGTGCTGGTATTACCTTCCTTTCCTAAATCAGAGTTTCTAACCACTTGGAAACTAGCTGAGATGAATACACCCTTTTGTTTTGGGTCTATTTTCATCTTAGTCTCAGCCACCTTCTTGGTAGTTTTTCTTGCTGCCCAGATCTTGTTCTTCTTTGCTTTGGCGGTCAAGGGTTGATCAACGGTGGAGATGAGGTTTTCTACCTTATCTTTTCCTATGGTGGTTACCATTGTTGCATCATGCTTCTGCTCACTATGTAGTGGGTCAGCAGTTGGAACCTCTTGCTCATCAGTACCATATCTTGGTTGTGAAACAGACACAAGAGAGTGTGGTGGAGCAATTTCATTGGATCCCAACCCACTTTTGTTTTGGTAGCAGACCTTGGAGTGGGAGGATGATGCACTAATGGTATTGAAGTTATGCTCTTGAATAGCATACTTCTCTGCTTTAGCCTTAGCTAGTACTAGCTGGGCTTGAGCCTCAGTCAACTTGGATATTAGATCTTTTATCTGAGTCCTGTAGTTAGTATGTTTATGTTTTAAAGAGGATACAGTTGTTTCTAACTCTTCAACTCTTCTATTTTGCTTTTATAGTCAGATTTTGCCCTCTTGAAATAAGATTTTAGGATATTTAAGGACTCGATATCAGATCTAATTTCCATGTTATAGTCCTGATATAATTTAACCTTAGCAATACATGCTGAAGTACAGAGGTGTGCATATACCTTGTTGTCTTCTGTTCCAGCCATGAGTGCTTTGGCGGGCGTGACATCTTATACCATAAAGCTCCAGTCAACCTCTTGAGCAACATATGCGGTTTGTGGCTCAGTAGGTTTGGTTGCGGCCTTTGAGGTAGCAGGATGTTAAGAGGCTTGAGCAGCTCCAGGATTAGATCTTGGTGCTTTACATTCCCTAGCAAAATAACCGAGCTGGTTACAGTTGTAACACTTGGCCTTACTTTTATCAAACCCAAACTTGCTATTTGTTGGGTTTTGGGGAAATTGCCTTCCAGTTCTTTAAAAGAACTTCTTGCCCTGTAGGTTAAAAGAGCCATTTGGTGGACAATGTCCATATACTCAATATCATCCGGGCTGAAACACTCTAGATCATCAAAGCAAAATTGAAAGTCTCCAGAGTGATCATTTCCTGAAACAAAAGCACAACTCTCCTGGAAGGGAGTATGTTGAGCTTGTTGAGACCTGGGTGTCTCAGGAAAAGTGATATATGTCCCAGAACGAGTTGATGGCTGCTGAGGATAATTCAGGTACAACTGAGGCTGAGGAGTTCTTGATCCTTCAGTAACAAGCAGAGCTTTGCTGGCAGCTAGATTTAAGGGTCTGCTCATCTGGTGGCTCTTCTATGTCTCCATTTCCATACGGTATCCATCAAGAATTCCATACAGTTCAGCCATAGTGAGAGTGTTGAGGTTTTTAGTCCTTTTGATAGAGACGCAGTTGAAAGTCCATTCATGAGGAAGAGCACTCATGAATTTGCGGACTATGTCTCTTTTCTCAAGCATTACTCCCATAGTCTGGAGAGATGTAATCAAGTCCTTATACCTGAAGTATTGTTGGCTCAGGGTCTCACCAACAACATAAGTGAAGTTCTCGAACTTCTGCTTCGACATATTCTTCTTGTTTTCTTTTGATTCAGCGGAACCGGAGTACATCAGCTTCAAAGCATCGAATAGTTCTTTTGTAGACTCATATTGCTGAAAGCCTACCATTATGGAGTTTGGTATGGCATTGAGCAACACGGTCATAGCTTTGCCATTGATGTCCATCCACTTGAAGACTTCATCAGAGTAGTCTTCAACAGCTTTCTCAATCATGGCACCATTACTAGCCGGGGCCGCCACCTTTGGCTTGTAAGGACCATGAGTGATAGATCTCCACATGCGGCTGTCTTGATACTTGATGAAACCTTCAATACGTTTACACCAGGTTCCAAAATCATCAGGGGTGATGATAGGAGCCTTGGTCATGGTTCCCATCTCAGACTCAGTAAGTTAAAAGCCATTTGAGTGAAGTGAGTAAGTGTAAGAAAACAAGGGTGATTTGGGATGGTTAGATCTCACAATCAAGAGCCTAAGAAGCTCTGATACCAATTGCAAGATCGGTTTTGACACTTAACACAAGTTTTCTCTCATTCTCTCACAAACTCACAAGGTATCACTCGGAAGGTATCACTCGGGTGATGAAGCAGAATCTCTAACTAAGTTGATGATAATCTAATAACTTGATGAACACAAGAATAGTTTTCAAGATACTTGTATATATTACTTCTCAACTCAGTATTACAAGACTCTTACAAGCATGGTACTTTTAGTTACAATGAGAAACTATATATACTACTATCTACAGCCGGTTATACTTGGAAAACCAGCTGGAATCTACAACTAGACAAATACTACATTGCTAAAAGTAAAGTATCTAAGATAAAATAATATCCTAGATAAGGTAGCAAGACAGGTCCATGACTTACCTTTTGTCAACAACTAAAGATGGTATCTATACTAAGTTGAAAAGGTGAACAATGAACTAAATTATGGTCAACTATATGGCCGTGGGAAACCGCCATGCAGTATCTCAGAGTCTGTCAGACAGACCATACTTATGTCCACTGGTTCATAGTTTATTCTTCCGAAGCTAAATGGCTTTGGAAGAATATGTTCTTCCAAGGCCTTTTATACTTCGAAAGAAACAACTTCTTCTGAGTCTTTAACAGGTCTTTGTGACTTTATTTTTTGGAATACTTTGTCTTGAATCTTCTAAGTATGAATGCTTTAACGTCTTGGTCTCAGAAGACTTTGTTCTATCTTTCAAAAGTTCTTCATATACTTTGGAAGGAAAACTACTTAGTCTCGGAAGACTTAGTTTTCCTCTGGAAGCTCTTCAGAGAATGCTTCGGAATATCTTTGACATAGTTGCGGAAGAGTAGTTTTGACTTCGGAAGACTTCTTCAACTTGTACATAAAATTCTTCCAAGTGTTGTTTTGGTTGCACCAACCTCATATGATCAAACAAACTCCCCCTAGGCTGATGCTACCAAAACTTCGCTTCCTTCTACTCCTCAAGGTCTTCAGCACCAGGGAAAGCAGATATTTGTCTGTCTCTTTGTTCTTCCCTGTTATGGTGGTGATGAGTTTGTATAGGTCATTTGTAGATAATAAATCTAGTCGGTTGCTTTGAATGACATGTACTCTTTGCTGCATCCCACTGAAGACAGTTAGTTGATAGGAATGATAGTCATATTCCCATCGAAGTATAGGATCTAAAGCTGAGCCCTCAACCATCTGTAGAAGAGCCATCAATGAAAGTCAGTTGGACAGACTCTTCCTCACAAGAGATGTTGCTCAATGTTGTGTAATTTATGAGCTTCTTCTTTATTTTCTTGAATTCTTCCAAGGTCAGGGGTTTTGATGGATCAGAGGATGGCTTGGTTTTTGAGTGGGTTCTTGGTTGTGTTTTGGGTTGTAGGATGGGTGGTGGTGGGGGTTGTTGGGAAGCAGTGGGTGAGGGTGTAGGTAAGGTTGATGGTGGAGGTTCAGGTGAGAAAGGTTCTGTTTTGATGCGGAAGGAAGAAGGTGTAGGTTGTGGTTTGGGTAATGGTTTTGGTGATAGGTTGGGTGCCTTCCTCTGAGCACTAGGAGTTTGAGCAACCTCCTTCCTTCTTCCTAAGCAAATGCCAGCCTTGATGTCACTGACATGTCGCTGTAGGGTCTTGATTGACATGGAACCCACTTGCCTGCCAGAGAAGCCGTGAGCTTGAAGATAGGATTTCATCCAATCTTTGTCTCCCTCCTTTTTGGCAGCTGCAAGTTCTCCCTCTACCTCTTTCTTTCTCTTCTCTTTGAGCTTTTCCTTCGCAGCCTTCTTTCTCTCCTTGTTGATTAGATCTTGTTCTTTGTGAAAAAGAAACAAGATCATGTCAGCTTTGTGAGGTGCCAGCTCCTCTTAAGAATAGCCTCTGGTGCATAGAAAGGCTATTCTCTCCATCCTTTCCTTCTCTAAAGCTTCTTCCTTCTTTCCTCCTTCTTTCCTCCTCTTCGGCTAACCATGTTGCTTCTTCCTTTTCTTTTAGCAGCAAGATTGCCTTTTCTACTTTCACAAGCTCATCAGTTCGGAGTAGAAGACAGGTGGAAAGATAACTGGTGAAGGAATAGTTTCAAATGGGTAGATCAGCTTTGAAAATGTCAAATACTGCTCCAACCTCCAGTTTATTCTTCTCAGAGTATCCTAAATCTACGATAAAGGATACTCAACCTTATTTCAACTGCTACATCCTCAAGACGGGTTTTCAAATACAAGAAGAATATATCCTTTTGAAAACACCCCATCATAACAACACATACATTGTTGATATGAACACTGTTTCAACATCAACCCCTGAAACATGTTTATTATTAAAAGCATCAGAAGATGTTTCCTAATTATGGCATAGACAATTGGGAGACTCTAATTATAACAGAATGAATCAACTTGTAAAAGGTAACCTAGTAATAGGTTTACCATAAAAAGAATTTTTCTGTACAGACCATTGCACTGCATGTCTAAAAGGCAAACAACATAGAATGTCTCATAAGTCCAAATTGGTAAACTCTAACAACACACCACTCAAATTGCTTCACATGGATCTATTTGGCCTAACAAACTTCCTAAGTATAGGAAAGAAGCAATAATGTCTCATTATAGTAGATGACTACTCCAGATTCACCTGGGTTTTCTTTCTACTACACAAGTCAAAAACAGTAGAAATCATCAAATCATTTATCACTAAGATTGATAATCAACTAGATCTTAAAGTTAAATCTTTAAGAAGTGATAATGGTACTGAATTTAAGAATGACTTCATTTCTTCATTTTATGTAGAGAAAGGAATCAGTCATCAATTCAGTGTAGCAAGAACTCCTTAGCAAAATGGAGTAGCTGAAAGGGGGAACAGAACATTGATAGAAGTAGCTAGATCAATGCTAGCTGACTCATTATTGCCCATATCCTTTTGGGCTGAAGCAATCAATACATCTTGCTATATCCAAAACTACACACTAATAATCAAAGAACATTTCAGAACACCTTATGGGTTAATGTTTAAAAGAAAATCTTCCATTGGATTTCTTAAATCATTTAGATGTTTTGTTTCAATATTAAACACCAGAGAGCAATTATCTAAGTTTGCTCCAAAAGCAAATGATGGAATTTTTGTTGGATACTCCGATAGCTCAAAAGCTTACCGAGTATACAATCCAACATTGAACATCGTGGAAGAAACTACAGATGTTGTTTTTAATGAACACTCTTTCACTAAGAAAGTCATTGGATCAGACTGGTTGTTTGATATTGACTCATTAACAAAATCATTTGACATATCTTATTTTGATTTTTCAGGTACCAAGGATAACAATAAGTATCTAATGGTTCCACCAACAACCATAGATGTTCCTTTAACTGCTGATCCTCCAAGGAAAACAAACATATCTCCTTCAAGTACAACAGTTACAACTCCTCGAGAACAAACAAACACATCAAAAGGAACATCACCAGACACACCATCTTTATCAACTTCTGTGACCACCCAACCACAACCAACCAACCAAACAAAACCACAACATCCAACCATGGTTGAAAAAGATGATGACTATCATTCATTACCTGATACACATGATGAAGATGAAATCTTAGATTTCTTTCATGATTCACCACAAACATTCAATGAACCATCACAGCCAGATAAACAAACAACCACGAATACCCTTGCCCATCCATCAACACCCTACCAAACAATCAATAATCTTGATTCAACCATCCATGTTGATTAGATTACTACAACTAGAGTTCACAATGATCATCCTCTAGAAAACATCATAGGTGACCTCAACACCAGATTGACGCAAATTCAATCTGACATAGCAAACATTTGCCTGCATTCCTGCTTCCTATCTCTAACTATACCCAAAAACATCACAGAAGCACTCAAAGACAACAGTTGGATAGAAGCCATGCAAGAGGAGTTACAGCAATTCAGAAAGCAAGATTTATGGAAGTTGGTTGATCTACCTGATGGTCAATACGCTATTGGCACAAGGTGGCTCTTCCAAAACAAAGCTGATGACAGAGGAATTGTCATAAGAAACAAAGCAAGGCTAATTGCCCAAGGTTATACTTAAGAGGAAGGCATAGACTATGAAGATGTCTTTGCTCCAATAGCAGGACTAGAAGCTATTTGAGTATTTCTTGCATATGCCTCATCCAAAAACTTCGCTGTCTACAAAAAATGGATGTCAAATGTGCATTCCTCTATGGAAAGATAAATGAAGAGGTATATGTTGCTCAACCACCAGGGTTTGAAGACCCAGAATTCCCTTACAGAGTCTACAAGTTAGTAAAGCTCTGTACGGTCTTCATCAAGCACCTAGTAAGTGGTATGAAACTTTATCTAAGTTTCTACTACAGAATGGGTATACCCGAGGGAAAATAGATCAAACATTGTTCTTAAAATGAAAAGAACAAGACTTGTTAGTGGTTCAAGTCTATGTGGATGGCATAATTTTTGGCTCCACAAACACACAACTTTGCAAAGACTTTGAATCTCTTATGCAATCGAAATTCCAAATGAGCTCTATGGGAGAACTTACATTCTTCCTTGGTCTTCAAGTTCAACAAGCTGCTGATGGAATTTTCATAAACCAAAGCAAGTATGTGCATCAGATATTAAAGAAATATAACATGTCTGATTGTACATCCAGCAAAACACCATTTGCAATTGGATTGAAGTTTGGACTCGATCAAGAAGGAAAATCAGTTGATCAGAAACTCTATAGATCAATGATAGGTTCCTTGATGTATCTAACAACAAGCAGACAAGACATCATGTATGCAGTTTGCATGTGTGCAAGATACCATGCAGATCCAAAAGAATCACACATCAATGCAGTAAAGAGAATCTTTAGATATCGAAAAGGCAAACTAGCACTTGGTTTGTGGTATCCAATAGATGGAGATTTCTCTTTATCAGCAAACACAGACAGTGATTATGGTGGATGCAGTAACAACAGAAAATCCACTACGGGAGGTTGTCAGTTTCTTGGATCAAGATTGATCTCCTGGCTATGCAAGAAACAAACAAATGTCTCTATGTCAACAGCTAAAGTAGAATACGTAGCTACTTTTGCATGTTGTTCTCAAGTGCTTTGGATTCAAAACCAAATGCTTGATTATGGCTTTAATTTTTTTAAAACACCCATACACATTGACAACTTTGTTGCCATGTTTATCACTAACAATCCAGTTCAACATTCAAAAACAAAACACATAGAGATCAGATATCACTTTCTGAGAGATTGCTCAAAAAAGGGTCTGATCAAGTTGATCAATGTCCATACAGACAATCAATTGGCTAACCTATTTACAAAACCATTTGATGCAACAAGATTTGAATTTTTGGTTCAGTCACTTGGTATGATTAACTATGAATCAAACAAGTAATATTTTTCAAAACATTAAAATCAAACAAGCTTGATTTTGTCAAAGTCCAAGTTAAACATCAAACATGTATCTTTCAAAATCAATATATCAAATAAACACTTCATTTTTAAACACATTAAATCACACATACCACTCATAAGAAATGATAGTACACTAGATTATTCTTCACTTGAGTCATTTTCCACTAATAAAGACACACAGTACTTTGTTTGATATGCGGATAGGCTCAGCATGGGACACCTAACAGAACATGTGTAGATGCTACTTAAAGATTAACATTAGTCTTTAAGTGTCTTGTAAAGTTTTGTCATAGTATAGGGACTATTTCGTAAATATTTGTTCCTTTTGTATTGATAGTGTAAATAGCATAGATAAGATATCTGTAGGTAAGCACCTTAGAACAACTTAGAATGAATTATAACTGTTTTCTTTCTACACTTGTACTTTCTATGCATTCTATCAATGAAACGATGAATTTTTGTGATATGTTTGCTTAGATTTGATTACATGTGTTTGTTTGATTGAACTGTATCACAATATCATCATAGATCGATCCATTTTGATCCTATCAAATGGTATCAGAGCTGTTGGTTCAGTGATTGAGTTTCTTCAAACTATCGAACTTATAAAATCACTTGAATCTATGATTGATAAGCGATTCAAACAAATAATTGTAGATTTCAGTTGCGTTTCATCATCAGAAACATGAATTGAATCACAATTGCAGCTTAATTCATTCAAAAATCAGTGAATTTGTTAAAATCTATTTGCGAACCTGTTCTTCATTTTCGGACTGAAATTCGATCAGAAATCTGGATTATTGTTGTTGTTTGATGAAATTGAAGATAAAGGATTGATTATCGACCTATAAACTACCTAATTGGAAGTTTTTAGATCAATTAATCAAGTTTTGAAGGATTTCAGATAATCTGAGTTCGTATGAATCTATTGAAGTTGGCGCATTAGGTTAAAACGCTACTGAAAATTGCGCAAGTGTTAGGCGCTTGACAACTGTTTAGGCGCTTTTAAACTGTTAAGGCGTTTTTGGATCAGGCGTTTTACCACTGTTGGGACGCATTACAACTGTGTGGACACTTTGGATCTTTTCAGAAACTAAGAAATTCTAGGCACATTACAACTGTTTGGGCGTTTTTACACCCAGACGTCTAACAACCGTTTGGACCTTTCACAACTGTTCAGGCACATTTCAACTTGGGCGTTTGAGAATTTTTCTAAGGCAATCCCTTAGACGTTTCAAAGTCAAAGTCAAAGGAAGTTTCACAACTGTTTGGGCGCTTCAACATTGTTTAGGCGTATCAACATCAACACTTAGAAATTTTTCAGAAATTTTTCAAAAACTTAAAAAAAAATCCAAAAATATTTTCATTTCATTGTTTTAATTCAAAAACTTAAAAACAATAAAAAAACAAATCTTTTTCTAAAATCAAAAATTAAAATTGGTGAAATCAGAAGACTTAGAGAACAGAGTTCCTAAACTGAAGAACAGAGTTGATTTTAAGAATTGGTCACTTAGATTGAAACATCACCTTAATTCTATAGACATTGACTTATGAAAGTCAATAGAAAGAGGACCTCACATTCCTATAACTTCAGATGGTCCTGATAGAGGCTTTGTCTATACTAAAGACTCTCCAGAACCATATCCTGAAGATGGATTACAGGGTGATGATCTAAGGAAAGTTAAGAATAATATAAAAGCATATTCTCTGGTGTGTAAAGGACTACCACTTGAAGTCTTAACTAGACTAGATGGATATCAAATGGGATATACCATGTATAAAGCTTTGAAGATAATACGTGAAGGTGGTAAGGAGATCCAAGATCTCAAGAAGCAGAAACTGAAGAGGCAGTTAGAGTTGTTTGAGCATTTATCTGGTGAAACTATAAACTAAATGATGAATAGGTTTGTGTAACTCACAACTGAGATGTCAACTGTTGGCATCAAAAATGATCTAAAAGATCTAAACTTTAGGCTTCTCAATGCTCTTCCATCTTCATGGAAACAAACAGTTACACAGTTAAAGCATACTGAGAAATTTCCTATGGATCTTGATCTGGTGATAGCCAAAATTGAGTCTGTTGAAATTGATGAAAGCTCAAGGAATAATGATAGAGCAGCTTCAATGTCTCAGTACAAATATGTTGCATCTCCAGCTAGTACTGTGGAGAATGCCTTTATGGCTAAAAATGAGAGTTTACCAGTAGAAGAGGGTGATCTGTTTGTAGGAGTAGAGTTCTTTACAGATTCTTCATATACAAGTGTTCCTGCTTATGCAACACAACCACAACCTCAGTCTCCTCCTACACCTTAAAGCTCTAAATCTCAAACTAAGACTCCATCTATTAACTCTGCTAACACTAGCAAAGTTAAAGATGTCATTAACATCTTATTACAGGATGAAGAGTCCAAAACTGCTTTTACTGCTTTCATGGCTAGTTTTCAAGCATATCAAGGTATCCATCTAACACAATTAGATTTTGTTTTGCAGGGCTTATTCGAGATAGACCCAGATGATGTAGAAGAAATGGATCTAAACTAGCAAATGGTGATGATTGCATACAGAACTTAGAAACACTCCTATGTCAACAGAAACTACAAGCCAAGTGCTAACAAGACTGTAGGATTTGACAAGTCAAAATCAAGGTGTTTCAACTATAATAGTTATGGCCACTTTTCAAGAGAATGCAAAGCTCCTAGAAACTAAGGAGGGAATGGCCAATCGAGTTCAAGCAATCAAAAGTTTCAACAATCATCTCAGAAGACATTTTAGAAACCATACCAAAGCTTACCAATGCCTGAACTAAAAGATGAATCTAAGTCATCTAAAGAGCTTAAGAAAGCTCTAGTTGTCAATATTAAAGATGGATATGATTGGAGTGCTTATGCTGAGCAATTTACTACTGATCTAACTTCCAATTTATCCCTTATTGCAGAAGTTCAAGGAGAAGATTGGTCAGAGAACAGTGATCCAAAAGCTTAAGGGAATTTTGAGAATGAGGAGGAAGAATATGACTGGAGTGACAAGTCTGATCCTAAAGAGGATTCAGAAGAAGTTGTTTTAATGGCACAGTCTGATCAACCAAAGCTTGAAAATTCTAACTCTGAGACCTCTCCTCCTAAATATCCTGAAATACCATCAGAAGTAAGAGAAAAACTATGCACAAAATATTGCTTTGAACATGTTGAATACTACAAAAATTACTCATACAAAATATGTGAAAAACTTAAGCAAGAGGAATTAATGCATAATAAACTCAAAAATGATCACAAAGCGTCAGATGAAAAGATCATTTCTTTACAAACTTCATGGAACAAAACTTTGAAAGAACTAGAAATAGTTTCAAAACAACTTGAAGAAATGACCATGAACTTAGAACAGGAGAAAATAGCACATGCTGCTACTCAAGTTGATCTTGCTAAAGTCAAAAGTTCCAAAACAATCGTGGAACAACTAGTAAGTGAAAGAAAGGATAAACAAAAAGCAGGATTAGGTTTGACTCACGAACCAATGCCTGAATCTATAACTAACACTTTGCAAGAAAAATTTAATACGCATGATCACTCTCCTGAAAATAAGGCAAAACTCAAAGGTTTCCAAAACAAAAATAAGATTTCTGATAATGAAGAAGAGAAAGCTAATGTGGAAATCTTTGAAGAGAAAGATACCAAAAAAATAAAAAACGGTCATCCAGTTAAAGTCAAATCTTATGAACCAAGACCGAAAAGCAAGAAAATTTTTGTTCCAAAAGAATCTATCTTGGAGGAAGTAATCACTAAAAATGATAACCAAAACTCCAAAACCAAAGATAAAGCTAAACAAGATGAAATAACATTAGAAGATTCTAACTCATATGGTCTAAATAATCCTGAATTTATTAAATGACAAAAAGACCAGAAAAAGAAAGAAAATGAAAAAGAATCTTCAACTGAAGATGTTCAATCTCAAGTAAAATCAAGTTCTACAAAATCAAGGAACCAGAGAAGAAGAAGAAAAATGAATAAAGCTAAAAATGATCAAATTAAAGAATATCAGACACAGACAACAAATCAAACAAATAAATTTAAACTAATAAAATTTGTGTCTGCTGGTATGTTAAACATGAATTCAATTCAAGATGTTAAGCAAACTCCTAAGAACAAATCAATATCTGATCTGAAAACAGGTTCAGATTCTAAGTCTTCCGCTGTCGTTAAACGATTTGTATCTAAGGAAACAATGAATGAAGTTCATGTTCAAAAGACAAAAACAAAATGTGCAAAAGAAAAAGCTGTCAAATCAAAAACAAAATTTTTCAAATCAAAAACAACAGATTAACTTTTTGACACCTAAACTTAAACAAGTATTAAATGTTACGTCAACATCAAAAGTTAATAAAAAATTGTTCAAAACTCCACAGAGATACTGTGAAATCTGTGACATGTACAATCACAAAACTTCTAAATGTTTTTTCAATAAATACTGTCACATTTGCGATATGAGAAATCACTCAACATCAGAGTGTTATTTCAATAAGTATTGTACCTACTGTGATGAACGGACTCACAATACTGAAAATTGTTACTTTTTAAAGAGTTCATCGAGGAAAGGATTTACTACTTCACCAGTGAGCAAAGGTTATGTTAATCCTCAATATAAAAGAAATCAAAATGTTGGGTTTCAAAGATTAACAAACCAACCTTCCTTAGGCTTGAAATCTTTCAAAAGAAATGATTTAGTAAGACCAAAACAATACTTTAAAGATCAATTCATTCCAAAGTCTGTGAGAATGAATAATAAAAATTTTGAAAATAAAAGTTTTTCAAAAATTGGTCATTCAAAATGTATGAATTTTCTAAATAATCAAAAATTTATGAATATAACAGAATTGGTAAATTCATTAAAAATAAGCCTCATGTGAACAAACTTCATTTCAAACAATTTACAATTGTTGATAAGTTTGGAAAACCCAAGACCATCTCGGCTTGGGTAGATAACTCAACTTAATTTCTTTGTCATGCAGGTACGCCCGAGAAGACCAATTAACACATGGTATGTGGATAGCGGGCGTAGCCGGCACATGACAGGCAATCATACCTTGTAACAAGACTTTAAGTTAAAGGATGGTACGCATGCCGCCTTCGGTGGTGATGCAGGAGGAAAAATAACAGGAGAAGGAACAGTATCTAACGGGATAATAAGCTTCGATAAAGTCAACTACTGTTCACAGTTGAACTTTAACTTGTTAGGCGTATCCTAAATTTGTGATAGATCATATTCTGTTCTGTTTGATGATTCTTATTGCTATATTTTGAAGCCAGGTTTTCAGATTAGCAAGGACTGGGTGGTTGTTAAAGCTGTTAGGGATCGAGATGTATACAAACTGGATATGTCTTAAGTTGATCCATCTACAGAAACAACTCGCCTCATTGCTCAAGCTTCAAATGACGAAAGTCAGCTTTGGCATAGACATCTCGGGCATTCCAACTTGAAGAATATGAACAAGCTTGTAGCAGGATATCATTTTATCGGCCTTCCATCAAAGAAATTTGCCACTATTGATCACTGCTCAACATGTTTAAAAGGGAAACAGCACAGAGCGTCTTATAAGCCCAAGCAGATAAACTCAAATTCCAAACCCTTTCTGATGTTGCATATGGACCGTTTTAGACCAACCAACGTGAAGAGTATTGGAAGAAAATCATATTGTTTAGTTATCATTGATGACTTTACAAGATTTTCATGGTTTTATTTTTTGAATGCTAAATCCAAAACGGCTGAATTAGTAAAAGAATTCATCATAAAAGAAGAAAATCAACTTGAACAAAAAGTAAAAATAATAAAAAGTGATAACGGTACGGAATTTAAAAATGCTAATATTGACATGTTCTGTGCAGAAAAAGGAATTGCTCATCAGTTCAGTGCTCCCAGAACTCCACAATAAAATGGAGTTGCTGAAAGGAAGAACAGAACTTTGATTGAAGCTGCACGATCCATGTTAGCAGATGCAAAAATTCCTATCACTTTCTGGGATGAAGCCATATCTACTGCGTGTTTCGTACAGAATCGTACTTTAATTGTGAAAGACAAACTAAAAACTCCATGAGTTGATGTCTGGCAGAAAACCAAACTTAGATTTTCTTAAATATTTTGGTTGTCCAGTTATGATTTTAAATTCAAGTGATCAGCTAGGAATATTTGATGCAAAATCTGATGATGGATTTTTTGTTGGATATTCATCTGTTTCAAAAGCCTATAGAGTTTATAACTCTAGAAAAAATGTTATACTTGAAACATTCAACGTTAAATTCCTTGAAAACTCTTTTCCATTAATTTCAAATGGTCCAACTTGGTTATTTGATTTAGATTCATTGTCAAACTCTTTTCAATCTAACTTGTTTGATCAATCTAACTTGCTTGATTCTATAGGTGAGAAGAAAATTCAAGGAGATCTTGGTTCTTTCAATGATTATTAAGATTCTGATGATATGGATGACTCAATCCCAGATTATCCATTTTTCTCTTTTGTCAAAGATTTATTAATTTAAGTTGATAATAATAATGATCTCTCTCAGCAAGATGAAGATCATTCCGTTTTAGAAGATCAAGATGTTTCACATCCTATACCTAATGATGGTATAGAAATTGTAGAACCTAAGTCTGGAACGTCATCTATTTCTGGTGTTGTAGTTGATACCGGTAATCTTGATTACTTTATCAACTCACCGACTCATGTTCCCAATTTCAATCCATATTCTTTAAGCCTATTGCATCAGCTTTCCAACTTGAACCAAACCAATCTAGATGTTCATGTTCAAGGGAATGAGATTCCAACATCTCGTATCCACAGGAACCAACCAACATCTCAGGTTATCGGTCCATTGAATGTGAGAACTACGAGGAGTAAAACAGAACAAGCAAATGTTTGTTTATACTCGTGTTTTCTTTCTCAAATTGTCCCTAAAAACGTTACCGAAGTGTTAAAGGACAATAGTTGGATTGAGGCTATGCAAGAAGAATTATTGCAGTTCCGCAAAGAAGAAGTATGGAATCTTATGGATTTACCTGAAGGAGAAAATGCCATAGGTACAAAATGGTTGTTCAGAAACAAAACTGATGATCGAAGAATAGTTATTAGAAATAAAGCGAGACTCGTTGCACAAGGATACACCCAAGAGGAAGGAATAGATTATGATGAAGAATTTGCTCCAGTTGCAAGACTTGAATCAATTCATGTCTTCCTGGCTTATGCATCATTCATGAAATTCAAAGTGTATCAAATGGACGTTAAAGGTGCTTTCTTGTATGGACTGATCACCGATGATGTGTATGTAAAGCAACTTTCGGGTTTTGAAGATTCACAATATCCACATCGTGTGTACAAGCTTAGCAAAGCTTTATATGGTTTACATCAAGCCCCTAGAATCTAGTATGAGACATTGTCACAACACTTAATCCAACATGGATACACGAGAGGGAAAATCGATCCAACTTTGGTCATAAAGAAGGATGCTGATGATCTCTTATGTGTACAAGTGTATGTCGATGATATCATATTTGGTTCTACAAGTCCAAAATTGTGCAATGAATTTGAAGATATAATGAAGTTTCAATTTCAAATTAGTTCTATGAGAGAAATAAATTTCTTTGTTGGACTTCAAGTCAAACAATCTGCAGATGGAATATTGATAAATCAAGAGAAGTTGGTTGACAAACTCTTGAAGAAATTTAAACTGCAAGATTGTCAGTCAATAAGGACTCCAGCTGACGTAAACACCAAGATTGAGCCTGATCTGAAAGGAAAATCTGTAGACAAAATGTTATACAGATCTATGATTGGTTCTTTGATGTATCTCACTACATCTAGACCAGACATAATGTATGCTGTTTGTGTCTGTGCAATATCAATCAGACCCGAAGAAATCTCACTTAATTGTTGTCAAAAGCATATTCAGATATCTCAAAGGAAAACCTGCATTAGGGTTATGGTATCCTTATGAAGGCAACTTCGAGTTATATGGGTATACTGATAGTGATTATGGAGGATGTTGTCAAGATAGAAAATCAACTACGGGTGGTTGTCAGTTTTTAGGACCCAGATTAGTCTCATGGTAATGTAAGAAACAAACAAATATCTCCGTTTCAACCGCAAAAGCTGAGTACATAGCTGCTTCAGCAGGATGTTCTCAAATCCTTTGGTTACAAAACCAATTATTGGATTATGGATTCAACTTTCTTAAAACTCCAATTTACATTGATAACACTACTGCTATGTTCATTACAGCTAATCCTGTCCAACATTCAAAAACAAAACATATCGAGATTCGATATCTTTTCTCAGAGATAACTCTGAAAAAGGTTTAATCATTCTGATTCAAATTGATACTGAAAAACTGTTGGCTGACCTTTTTACTAAAGCCTTCATACCAGGACGGTTTGAGTATTTGGTTAAGTCAATTGGTCTTATTAATCATGTTTAAAAACTGATTTTTGAGTATTTCAGTTAATTGAGTCTTGATATGATCAAAACCCTCCCTTATATGAATAGGACATAGCAAGAGAAACTGTCAAAGTTACTTGCCTGATTGTATTTTATGTGTGCATGTTTCTTAGAAAAAGCAAAACCAAATACAAAAATAGAAAACTAAAAAATCAAAAGATAAAAATATAAAACAAAAACTACAAAAATAGATTTTTTATTTGTTAATTCATTATTTAGGATGAATGTTTCTTTGCAATATGTGAGAAATGATAGATACATTAGTTTGATCAGTTGCATACTTCGCTTACGACTAAAGTCTGACGTGATCAGATATGATGTGCTGGTAAGCTCATGTAATTATACTGAACAACTAAACTCTTGTGCTCAAACTAAATAAATCATGCATTCGTGTTTGTCCATGTTAGTACCCATGAGTAGTATTGACTTCTCAATTGATTGCTTGTAAAGTCACAAACTCACACCTGATGGTGATATAAATAACCATGAGATCCATTTATATCATTAATTTAAAGCATCAATTCACTTCTCTGTTATGAGTCATCATTGACCTGAAGTGACGAGATATCCTTTGTTGTAAGTCATTACAGACCTGGATATTCTCACCTGATGCAAAATGATGCCAATGTGCACAAACTAAACATGAGATCTGGTTATAAGTGTATGTCAGGTTTTCATGTTGAGAAAAGTGATTTCTTGCATATCTTGACGAGGGTTGAGCTCTCTAAGTCTAAGTTTGACTTACATAATGTCATATCTAATCGTACCTTAAGAAATCCAAGAGTTGAAAAAGTAAGTGTGCTGAGTACCTTACCAAAAGCACTCATTTTCTGTCCTAAGATCTTGTGTCTCCTTTACTGCAGAAATGCTGACCTAGAACACACCTGATCAGGATTTATTCACTGTGTATGACTATCCATCATTTTTTTTATTTCAATGTGCTGATCTTAACTGATATGATCTTAGTACAGACATTGATTCATTTGTAAATATTAGATTTTTTTCTGCTTTAATTTTGATTTTTGCATGTCTTTCTATGTGCAGGCATATTAACTATGATTAGTGTGATCTTCATGTGACTTTCAAGAAACTTCTAAGTTTGTTAAACCTAAAAGTTTAGGGGGAGTAAAGAGTAAAAAGTAAAAGTGTCTAAGAGAAAATAATTCAAATTTCAAGATATGAAAAATCAAAATTTAGTGTTTTGAATGGAAAGGATGAAGCTAAACAGTTCAAGCATGTGTGTGTTTGACATAATATAAAAATGTACCTGAAAAACATTTTAAAGTTGAAAAGCTTCTTGCAACAGTTTAATATGAGACTATTTGTTAAAATTAGAGACTAAAATGATGGGAAATTATTTTGAAAAATAAAAGAAAAATAAAAAGGTCAAAATATAAAAAATTAAAATAAAATATATTATAAAAATTTAAAATGTCAAAATTTCAAAATTGAGGGTCAATTATGAAAATTTGGGTGAAAATCAGAAAAAAAAAAATTAAGAAAGTGTTTAAATATTAGTATATGAACAGAACTAATATGTCTAAACAGTGTACAGGTGGAAGATCTGAAAATTACAAGTGTTAAGACACATGAAAGTCATCACATTCGCCTAAACAGTGTTCATAAGTCCAGGATTAGGAGCATGATGATTTTTTAAGATTTGTACAAGGGTTAAGCGTTTCAGACATCCTCATGCTCCTAAACAGTTGTCATAAGTCTGAAAAATATGGTTAAGTGCTAGGCGTTTCAACATTCTAATGCGCCTGCACAGTACTCAGACTTTCAAGTTTTGGACTTATCAAGTGAAAATTATCAAGTGTTGGGCGTTTCAGCTAAGCCCATGCGCCTGAAGAGTGCAAAAGCGCCTAAACAGTGCTTATGCATTCGAACAGTGCTCATGCGCCTAAGCTCATGCGCCTAAGCCCATGCGCACAAACAGTGCTCATGCGCCTAAATACTTAGTGTAAAAATCAATCCCATGCGCACAAACAGTGCTCATGCGCCTAAAAATTTCACTTAGTATAAAAGCAACACTTCGTGATTTCAGACATTTCATTCTCAAAACCCTTGAACACTCGATAACCCAGACTCTCAATAACCCTTGTTTTCAGTCATTTTGATTGATTTCTGATCTTGTCTTGCATTCAATACTACTTTTATCTGATTCTAAATGTAAGTTGATGATCAAAATCACAGAAATTTCAGTTTAATAGGTTGATTTGATTTGAGCGTATCGAACTTATTCGGGCGCACGAACCCTAGTTGATTGAATCTGTTAAAAAATGTGAATAAAATTGAATAATGAACTGAAATTAATGAATGAATGTTGATGGAAACATGATTTCGACCTTGTTGATGCATTTAAACCTGTATTTCATCGAACTTCAATTTGTGATGATTCTTCATCAGCCATATGATGAAGATGAACAGTCAACCTCAAAGTTTTTTCTTAATAAAAAATATGAAAAATTGATTAAAATTCATATTTAAATCTATTTTTGAGATAAATTTAAGAATTAAAGTTTGTGTTAATCATAAAGACACTAACTTGAATGAATTTATGTTCTTGAATAGAATGTTCAACACTTAGAATATTTTAAGTGCAAGTTAGTCAAAAATGTTTAAAACATACTAATTCTTTAGATTCTAATAAACTTTCAATTGATTTTAATTGTTTAATATTCAAGTTTCTAAATTTCTTGTTTTTAATTTTGCAGATGGCTGAATTGAAATTTGAACCAAAGCACAATGTCGCACCTTTACTAAATGAAGATCTACAAGATGCTGTAGGATATGAAGAAATGATTAGATTTTTATTGAGAATGAAGTATGTTTATGCCATGTGTTATCAGCCAATCATCTATGCAACACTAATCAAGAAGTTCTGGAACACTGCATATGTGAATGTTAATAAAGAAGGAAGAAAAGTAGTAAGAGGATTCATTACCAATATCAGAATGAGTAAAGTATCTGAAGATTCTATAAGAGAAGCTTTGAGATTAGGACCAAATGATCCAGAGGATTTCTCTGAATTGACATTTAATGAATGTAGAGAGACATTCATGGAAATTGGTCATCCCAACCACTTTCCAAAGAAACAATTCTTTAGAGCAAGAGTCTATAACCACTAGAAGCTGTTATGATATATCTTTCAACACTGTATGTCCAAAAGGAGTGCTGGATGGAACTCTTTCCCAGTAGACATAGCATCTCCTATCATAGCACTTGCAACTAATCGGAGATTTAATATGTCTAAGTGGATTCTAAACAGTTTTATCTTTAACTTGGAAAAAGGAATTAGGAACAAGTATCTGATGTATCCTAGATTTCTACAGATGATTATAAATGAAGAGCATCCTGATATACGTGTAGAAGGTGTGAGTGGTGAAACTCTGATGCTAGAGCACATG
This sequence comes from Flaveria sonorensis, assembly GCA_025506505.1. Lineage (NCBI taxonomy): Eukaryota > Viridiplantae > Streptophyta > Magnoliopsida > Asterales > Asteraceae > Flaveria > Flaveria sonorensis. The sequence goes on along the minus strand of CM046433.1, from coordinate 63,677,296 downwards.
TTTGAGATTTCTTATAAGAGACTTGCTATGGTCACTGGTGCTCAAAATGTACCATTATTTGATTACATAAGGAATGTGGCTAATGATGAAGTTGACATTACTATTGATCACTACCATTTGATAGAAGAAGAACCTATAGACCCTACTGATCTCATTAAAGAATTTCCTAATGATGATAATGATGACAATGATGATAATGATGACAATGATGATAATGATGATGATGAAGAGAGTTCAAGTTCTTCTGAAGATGATAATGGTGATGATGGTGATTATGATGGTGATGAGATGGAAATAGCTCATGATGATATACAAGAAGCTGAGCAAGTTACTAAAGAAGCTCGTGAAGAAAGACATGATGTTGTAGATGAAACTGAGTCAGGTACTGAGGAAATTCATGAAGAAATTGATGAAAATATACAAGAGATTGACCAAGTTACTGAAGAAATTCATGATGGTGATACTGAAGTTAATCAAAGTGAAGAAATTGTTGGTGATAGTAAAACTGTTGAGGAGATGGTGAGTATGATTGAAGAGATGGTAGATGCTAGTGAACAGTTTGAGTTTAATGAGAATATTCAAGACTTTGAAGTTGTTGAAACTGCAATTCATAATGAATTTGGGAATGAACCTCAACAAGAAGTTAATGTAACTGAAGAAGTTAATTTTCAGCAGGTTATTGATAAGCTGAAAGAAGAAAATTTGAAGCAATTGAAAGTGATTGAAGATTTGAAAGAAGCTAATGGGAAATTACAAGAAGAATTGAAAAAGAAAGATGAAGTGATTGAAGAGTTGAAGAAAAGCAAAGAAGACAATATGAAAACATTTGAAGTAATGATGGAAGATTGTGATTCAATGGAAGAAAAGCTTAAGAAATTAAATGAAGAAAATGAAGTTATCAAAGAAGAATTAGAAAAGATGAAAGAAAAACAAAAGTCTCCATCTCCAGAGTTGATGATTATTTCTAAGATAACTCCGATAGATGTTGAAAAAATCCCTGAAGTGGATAAAGGCAAGAGGAAAATAGATGATATTGATGTTTCAGTACTACCTAAATCATCATCCAAAGTTCAAAAGACTTTTCATGAACCTGCAAGTGTAGAAGAAGAAGATTCAAATATTCAAGAACCCATTGGAGCTTTAGAAGATTTAGAAGGTGAATTTGATGATGACTGGTATAATGAAGTTTTAGAGAATGAAGACTTGGTAGAAACAAATGTTGATGAGCATTATTCACCAATTGATATAAGTCATGATGATATACCTGTGGATATTGAAGAAAGGTATAATTATCTGATTAAAATGAAGTACAATAGAGTTTTTTTGGATGGTTTAACTTTGTCTCAGATTAATGAAGAATTTGAGAAGTGCATTACAGCTGAATCAGTTGCACCAATTGATCCAGATAAGATTGTCGTGGAACACAGGGAGTGGACTCCATTGCAGGAGAGCATTAATATTAAAGAACTATCTACTTCTGAGTTGCATCATCCAAACCCTGATGATATGAATGTTACAGCACTCAAAACGTGGCTACAGTCTCGAAATTATCCACGAAAGAAACTTAATCGATTACAAGCTGAGTCATTAAGGAACTTAGTGAGAAGTTTCCAAGCTACTGAAAGACAAACAAACAAAATGATTGTGCTAGACATGGACAATCCTCAATACTTAGAAATCACGAAAAGAACGAGGATTCTGAAACCTCAGGAAATTCAGTCTATGGCTATGAAGAGCACAGTGTATGAATGAAGAAAGGAGCTTATGAGAATGTTTCCAGAGACTGAAAGGCAAGGTTATCAAGTCTCAATGGAACAAAAGCAATTATGGAATAAAGCACTAACTATAGGTGATTTAGTGCGAAATGTGTTACAAAAAGGACAATCTATTTCAGAATTGCTTAATGCTATGATTGTTCCTGACACTACTAAAAAGGTTAAGATTGTTGCTTGGAAATATGATGAGATATTTGATGCATTCTTAATTAAACGAGTTAATGCAATCTGTGACGTTTATCATTTTTTCTCATGTATTATTAAACTTCCCGTTCAAGATCTCAAGGAGTTAAACAAACTGCCATTGATTAATCTATGTAAAGCTAAGCGTGGAGAAAACTTTGTGCAATTGTTGAATAGAGGAATAACTCGGATGAGTTCATTTTTACAAACGAGGTGTGATCAGAAGGATAAGGAATACTTTCAATCAATAAAGAAGAAGAGAAAAGGTGTTGAGAAAGATATTGGAGAAGAAAGGTTCTTAGACGCATTCAGTGATCAATACTTTGAAAAAGTAACAAATCCGGTACTCAAAGTCAATCAAAACCAATTTTGAGATGGTTTTATAATGCAGATACATTTGAGCTGAAGTTGGTTAGAAATTTGGATTATTCGGATCGGGATATGATTTCTTTATTTGGTGTTTTCGAGTTGAAACTTTTGCATCCCAGTTAGATCTCGTTCTTGTCTATACAGAAATTTGAAAAAGTTGTTCAACCGGCTGAAAATGATAAGAAGTATTTTATGTTGATTATTAAAGTAATGAATACGGCGATGGAAAGGATATCTCTAAGGAAAGCCTTGGCTTATGCTAACATTGTGAAGAAGGATATTAAAGAGATAGAGTTCATGAGGATATCTAGCAAAGGGGTTTTAGAAATTCATTGTAAAGATAACCCAAACCCAATAGAATTGTATGCTAAAGTGGATATTGCAGGTCTATTAAAGGAAACTTTGGAAATAATGAATAGAATGGAGATAAAGACGAATGAAGCTAAACCGGATCAAGGCATCTTAGCTAGCAAGTTCAAGTCGGCTATTTCTAAAGCTCTAAGGGAACAAGAACTTTATAAAGAGAAGCCGGTATTCAAGATTAAAGAAGAGCCTGAAGACTTCTTTGATTTTTGAAGACTGAAGACAAAGAAAAAGCATGGAGACTGAAGATAAAGACAAAGAATGAAGATTTAAGAAGATCAAAGATTGAAGATACAAGATATGAAGAAAAGATTGATTTTGAAGACCAAAGACAATGTCAATCTTAGGGGGAGTATTGTAGATGCTACTTAAAGATTAACATTTAGTCTTTATGTGTCTTGTAAAGTTTTTGTCATAGTATAGGGACTATTGTAAATATTTGTTCCTTTTGTATTGATAGTATAAATAGCATAGATAAGGTATGTGTAGGTAAGTACCTTAGAACATCTTAGAACAAAATGTAACTGTTTTCTTTCTACACTTGTACTTTCTATGCATTCTATCAATGAAACTATGAATTTTTGTGATATCTTTGCTTAGATTTGATTACATGTGTTTGTTTGATTGAATTGTATCAAAATATCATCACAGATCGATCCATTTTGATCCTATCAACATACAACAGTAAAGAAATAAATTCTCATGATTGTGTGGTCATCAACACATCTTGGTTTATGGTGAGTATTAATCTATCCAACATAGGTTGCTTATAAAGTAACTACAATACACCAAGTGAAACAGTTTATAAATTGCTCAATCATACAAGTGTCTCCTCTGTTATGATTCTTATAGACCTGGAGTACACCAAGGCATTCTTTATTGTGCTAAGCACAGACCTGAATGAACTACATCATGATCCAAAAAGATTCCCAATAAGGAACACTTCCATCTTGGATGCACAATCAATAAAGTCTTTTAGACTACATTCCTTGTGAATGAATCAAAAGAATCCCAAAGAGGATCACCTTCCAAAGTGAAGAGAAAAAGAATCCTAATAAGGATCAAATAACATGGATCAAATTAAGAATTTATACTCCTAAGTAGCTAGGTTTTAAGTATTGAAAGTGCTTTCAAGCATATCTTGAGGGGGGTTGTACCAAACATACAATCAGATGTCGGGTACATACAACTCATATCAATCAGCTCAAAACATGATAATCACTCACTGTTTGAGTCTATCATTAGGACCATGCATGAGTTTAAGTGGATCATAATATCTGCAATCAGCATTGTATTAGTCTATGTCTATTCTCAAAAACATTCAAACAACTCAGTAAGAATTTAAGACTAGTATGATCTCATGTTATGTGCAAATGATTCATGTCCAAATATGCAAATCATTCATTTCTATTGTTGGATAAAGTGTTATCTTTCAAAATTTTATCAAGCAATCAAATTGGACTTTGATAATTTCCACTCTAACACATACAAATTTTTGTCATTTTTATAAAAGATTTTTATAACTATGCAAAAATTTAGGGGGAGAAAAGGAACATGGAAATATCAAAGGCAGCTGAATAGTGCATAATTATACATTTTAAAATTTGAAATTTTCTAAATTTTGAGTTTTAAACAAAGCCAAGTCAAGCAAGCACCCGAACATAGCAGTTTGACACACATACATATGTACAATATTGCACAATATTGCTTGTGAGTGATTCTTTAACATTCATACATTTATCATGTTAAAATTTTTATTTTAACAAACATTCAAAAAATTATAAATTTTATAAAGCTTTAAGAAAAACAAACAAAATTTTCTTCGGAAGAAAAACAAACAAAACATATGCTTCGAAAGAAATCATTTCAAAACAAACAAAATTTGAAATTTTGACAGCGGACACACAAACATACATCCGCTGTAGCTACAGTACCATCATAACATGGAAAATTCACCAAGTGTATATAGCGGACAAAACAAACATGCATCCTCTATGCACTTGTGAACATACAAGTGTTCACAGCGCGTGATGTTGGTAAGGCATCCGCTATGAATTCAGTGTCATTCCACAGCGCATGACTAATATACGTAGTCATCCGTTGTAGAAACAGTGCAAGTGTATACAGCATATGCACACAGGTAATTATATGAAGTGAACATTCACACCGTAATTTCAAGTGTCCATTGCGCATGAATAAATGTTCATCCGCTGTGTACAATCAAACAATTTCAAAGGGTCCACAGCGCATGAAACAAAATGTTCATCTGCTGTGAACAACCAAGCAAACAATTCAACAAGGTCCAACAGTAAACAAAAAATGATCTAATAACAAGTTAGGATCATACTGCAAAAACATAACAAGTTTTGTCTTCTGTAGATATTTAGCGGAAGAATTAACTAAACATCAAAATAAAATTTTGTCTTCCGTAGATGTTCTGCGGAAGAATAAATTAATACAACATAAACAGAAGGAAAATTTGCCTTCTGTAGATGTTCTACGGAAGAATTAACTTGTGGATAACCAAGCAAACAATTCAAGGTCCACAGCGTACAAGTTTAAAGCTATGCAGCGGACGCACTGTTCACACAACGTATGTGCATTTAACAACGGACACTAAAATCTAAATTTTAAGTTTAAACTGTTTACACAGCGGACAACCAAACTGTTTACACAACGGATGTTCATTCTGTCTATTGTATAAATAGTTCAACACTTATGATTTTTTCATTCATCACGAGTATGAGAGAGAATCAAAATTTTTTAAACGTTACAACAGTGCAATAAACCCTTAAACCCCTTATCATCCAAAACCTAAAATCTATTCGATTTTTCTTCTGATTCAAGATCGAATAGGTATTCCAACATGTTTTTAACCATCAAACATCATTCAAAACATTTTTAGAAGCGGTTCAGATTCAAGCATTGTTAGACCTAAGTCGAACTTTGAACCAAAATCAAACATGAATCTTTTGATGTTTTTAACCAAATCAAACACTAAATAAGTGTTATATGACCTTAGTGGAATGTATTAAGCATGTTGTTTTGATGAAATTTGATTAAGCATTCATCAGGTTCTTGAACAGACATGATGTTCTTGCCAAAATCATACAAAACCTAATGTCTGATCTTTGAAAAAGATTAAAAATGCTTAAATCTTGTTATAACTTGGTAAAAATATTCAAAAGGCACTAACAAACATGTAAAGACAGTTAATTTACCATGGCATTCATCACTTAAACATTAAATGCATATTAATTCAATGTGCATTAAATGGTCATTTTGACTTTAAAAGGTCAAACTGAAATTCATGAACAAGTAGTTATAAAGTGCAATTGTTGTATGATTTGAACAACACAACTTTATGAGATGATACCAACACTTTACAAAATCAATTTGAATCAAAACAAATTGAATCAAACAATATTTTCATGATCAAAATTGACCAAACAGTTGACTTTTGATAAGTCAAACTGATTGATTTGTTAAAGTCAATCAAACATACATTTTAAACAAATCACAGGTGTTAAACATACATAATCATTTCATAACAATCACAACAGTCTATCAACGCTTGATCAACATTTCATCATCTCGAACTGCATACATTCATATTACACAAGCTACTAACATATTCACTTTCATATTGCAGATATGGCAAACCTAGTGTTTGTCAGAGATCATAACATCTGTGCATTCCTGAATTCTGATTCTCATAAGGCAGAGAATTACAGAGACATTATCCATGCAATTAGGCAAACAAGGTTGGTACATGCTATGACAGCAAGACCAGACATTTTTGAGGATCATATAGTCCAGTTTTGGACTCATGCACATTTGGAAGAAGTCAATGATAATCAAGTAGTAGTCTCCTTAGTTCATAATCATCAGATTACTGTCTATGAAGAAGTAATCGGGAGAGCACTTCAGTTGGGTGAAGAAGATGCTCATTGTCCAGTTGAATTTGATGAAAACTATATCTAACATGTTTCAGGCCAATTGGTTACACTGGTATTATTGACAGAAAGCAAATCAAGAAATCATATATGTGTGCACAATTTAGATTCTTTATGCACACATATCAGAAAACAATGACCAATAGGAAGACTGGCTGGGATGCCACTTCTTTAAGAAGCTCTTCTGCCATTGCAATCATTATAGCCCGAAGACCATTCAACTTTCTTGTACAAGTATTTAATGGTATGGTATACAACTTAACAGAGGTGAGGAAAAAGTTTCAGATGTTTCCAAGATTCCTTCAAATGATCATTAATGATCTTTTACCAAACATACCAAAGGAAGGTGCAGTTTTTCAGCCTGTTCATTTCAATGAACATGTATTCAACAGAATCAAATCAAGTCTTTATCATGGAGAAGAGGTTCCTGTTCCACCTCATATGATAAACCTTGATCTTCCTGTTCCTAAAGTCTTTTTGAGGATTCCTGATCAGGGTGAACCACACATGCTCTTCCAAAATGTTATTCATCAATAACCAATCATCCAGCATGATCCCATAATTCAAGATGAAGAAGTAGAACCCATACAAGAGCCAATTATACAAGAAGAACAAGGTGCTCCAATGCAAGAACAAGCTCAAGAAGAAGCACAAGAACTAGAGCATTTCAATTTGAGCATTACATCCCTTCACCACCACAAAGCCCAACTTTCTCTAATCAACAAACATTATCATCTTTATTGAAAGACACTAATGCTTCATTAGAAGAACAGGCAGATGAACAAGAAGAAGTTGGCACATCATCACAACATGAGCTAGAACAAGCAGAAACAAGTGCTCATGGTGAGCAAGTTGAAGGTGATGAACAAGCAAGTGAAGTACCAACTGAAGAAGAGATTAAGTACTCTAAAGTAGTTTTGTTTACTGAGTACAATAAACTCATAGAAAAGTCAAACAACAGAGCAAAGAGGTTGAAAGAAAAGCTCAAGAGTAGAGATGAAGAGATAGAAAAGCTCTCAGCAGATCAAACAGCCCAAAGGTTAATTGTTCAGTTTTTGGAAAAACAACTCAAACAATCAAAAGAAGAGGTGAAAGAAAAAGATAATAACCTCAGTAGTGGAAGATTAGACATTGCCTACTTAACTGAACAAACAGATGCAAAAGATGCTGAAATTGATGAGCTTAAAAGGATAATTGTAGCTCAAAATGAAGAAATTCAAAGATTAAACAGAGAGCTTGAACTTAAAGACACTCATCTGAATGAAGAACAACATTCAGAAGGTCAAGAACATGACTTGAGTGATGAGTTTGAAGAACAAAATATGGCAAAATCAATAGAATCAAGCCTACAGAAACACCAAACATAGCTTGCATTTGTAATTCCAGAAGAATCTTATTCAATGGATCAATTATTCAGTGAAGCCAATCCTTTTGAAAACATTCACTACTCACCAATTTTGAGGCAACACTTCCACACTCCTGACCCACAAACAACATAAACAAGCATTGTGCCATTCAATCCATTAACAGACAAACAAAAGGAACTAATCAAGCAGTTTGTTGAGTCTGCAAATGTGCAAGCTAAATCATTAATCATACAAGCCTTATCATCTCAACCCAAACTTAAAACTTATGAAAGAAAGAGGAAAATGTTGTACTTGGCATCCTTAATATAGGGAAAGAAAATAATTCAAAAGGTTGATGAACCTCAATCCCCTCCTTTAAAGTTTTTGAAAGTTAAAACACAACCAGTTGATGATAAACCACAACAAATAAGCTCTAAGGCTGCTCTTGAAGAAGGAGATATTGATCAGAGTCTTGATAAACAACCAATTATCATCTTAACTAATTTTGATGAAGAAGAAGAAGAAAGAGATGTCAACGAAAACATTCAAAGCATATAAGAACTCTTCCCAGATGATCCGAAAACATTGATGGGAATTGAGTTAGTCTCCAGATGATTTCCTTATGACTCATTTATTCAGCTTAACCTCACTGAGGTTAAAGACTCGCTCAAAGACTTTCAAGAAGTGATGAAGAATAAAGAAGAACAAACATACAGAAGGCACACGAAAATCAAGGATCAAGAAGAACTGCATAAGAATCTACCTAAGGATCCTCAAATAGAGAAGATGACCTACTCCTAGGTTAAAAGTTGGTTGAGTCATACACGAGTACCTTATAGGTCATATGCAGGAAGATCTCTATCTCATATGAAAGAAATGGCAAGAGAGATCTATAGAAACATGCTCTCCAATGCATTAAAACCACAGGTTTTTAAGCCTCATCCTGCATCTTCTCTATCAACATATCATCAAGCTCCACCAGAGCTACATCCAATTGAGGAACCAAGGCAGTTCATGCCATATAGGCTATGGCCTGAAGGCAATAAAGTCAGAGAGATGATAAATGAGAAAACTAATTTTGTAAAGCTCTACGAAAAAATCACTCTCATTGTAGAAGCCAACGAAAGAAAGATTATGGCTTGGAAATATGATGAAATCTGGGATGCTGTGCTGATCAAGAGGGTATCTGGACTTGTCTAGTACTTATCATACATATCCCAACTGGGATCACTGAGCTATGAAGACAAATTAGACCTGATGCAACTGCGGATGGTCAATCACACAAATAATCCCAGAGGAGTAGACTTCTTTCATATCTTAAGATCATACATGAACAAAAATCATCATCAAATGAAGCTAAAGGCTGATAAGGAAGACAAGCTTCATATTGCTAAGCTTAGAAGAGAACAACAAGCATTTGGCAAAAGAAAACAAGCAAGTGAACATCAAACAGAGAAATTAGATAGTGAATTGCTAGAAAGAGTGGGATACCCACTAAGGCCATTTGATCTAAAATTAATCATGAAAAAGATTGATGGTAATCAATACAATCTTCCAATCACAAGGCGGTAGTATGATGAAACCCACTTTGAAGTGGTATTGGAAAGTAAATTAGAAGGCAAAGAAGCAGCTAGCATAAGGTTGTTTGATCCAGTGGAAATCAAACTCCTTCATCCATCTTATGTTTCATTTTTGAAAACAAAGACATCCCAGCAATTGAAGATGTGCTATGCAAAGGAGATTGCTACTATTTCATTCATATGCTTAGAATTCCGGGAACAGTGTATGTCAATGCTGCACTAAAACAAAGACTTGAAACCAAGCAACAACTTCTAACCCACATAGAACGCATAACTAGGATGAGGATTTCAGACAACAACAATCTAGAGATTCCTAAAGGCAAACATGTTATGACCACACTAGTCAGCAACATTGATGTACAGAGTCTAGACCAATCAACTTTGGAACAACTGGTCCATCTCACCATTGAAAGCAAATATGATGATCAGAAGAGTGCAGTTGATTATTTTATTAAACATATTGTGAACAACAGAAATGCATTAAGGATCACTCCCTTATCAGATCAAGCTAAAAAATCTGAAAAAGATCAAGCAACTGAAAAGGATGAAGAAGAATCCTTGAAGGCAACTACTGAGGTGCAGAAGAGTGTAGAATAAGTTGATCCTTCTCATTCATAGAGGTTTCTAACATACAAACAAACAAAAACAAACAAACAGATATAAATAAACAAACAATCTAACATTTCATAACAAACAATCAAGCAATCATACAGTAAAAGTCAATCATACAAGCAAACACATACAAATAAGAACTGAGAGATTTAAACAAATGATTACAAGAATCTAAACCTAAAGGATATAGGTCTAGATGACTTAGTCAAATCTTGTAATGAATCATTGTAAATCTCTTTATGTAATGTAATGCATGATATATTTGTTAAACCAAATTATTATTTGTGTTGATTTCATGTAATTAAAGCAAAAACATCATACTTGGTCAATTTGGAAAATTGACCAAGTAAAAGAACAATCTGCGGATGAACAAGTTTGTTCTTCCGTAGATGTTCTCCGGAGCATAAATGAACAAGTCCATGTGCATCCATAGATCTCCTGTGGAAGCACAACATCATCAGAAGAACTTCAGAGATCAAGTAGTTGCTACTGAGGAAGAGCTTGCTCCTGAGGATGAAGTTCAAGATGATCATCAAATAGCCAGCTCTTACGAAAGGCTAATTCCTACAGAAGGCCAAGTCCTACGGAAGGCTAACTCCTATGGAAGGCTAATTCCTACGGAAGGCTAAGTCCTACGGAAGGCCAACTCCTAGGGAAGGCTTATTCCTATAGAAAAACATATAAAACATACAAGCAAACACATACAAATAAGAACATACATTATGATCTAACTACACATGTGTAATCAGACAACCATGTAATCATACAATCATACATGATAACAAACAAACATACAAGCATACAAAAACAGACAAAAACAATCAATCATACATGATAACAAGCAATCATACAAGTAATCATACAATCATACATGATAACAAACAATCATACAAGTAATCATGCAATCATACATGTTAACAATCAATCATGCATAACATACAAACAGCAATCAAATAGTTTAAGTATAACACACAATCATTACAATCATACACAACAAACATAAACACACACACATTCTACTATCAAACAAAACATTAACAAGCAAACATTAAAAGGATGGCAACCTTATCCTTAGGGGGAGTATTGTTAGACTCAGCAAGTGCATTAATGGATTAATGCTTTAAAGGGTGATGCTTGCCATAATCAAACATAAACAAACATAATGTGTTTTAATATACGAACAATCATTAACTAACATATTAGCATCATTAACAATCATATCATACACTAATATAGCTTAAATTTCTTTTTCAGGTTTGTAGATAAAAAGAATTTTTGCATAAGTGTCTGTAGCAGATGAAGACCTTCCACAACGGATGAACAAGAGTCTGCAGCGGATGAAGAAAAGCTTCCTAAGTGTCTACAGCAGATGAACAAGCATACACAATAGATGACTAGTCCACAGCTGATGAATTGTCCACAGCGGATGAACACTCCAAAGCGGACAATATACAAATCAAACATACACAAGTGTTCACAGTGGACAGCATCCAAGACACAACGGATAGCTTATCAATCACTCACAGTGGACGACTGATCATGCACAACGAACAGTCTATCATCCATAGTGGACAGCTTATAGACTTAGGATTTTTTATGAAATTTTCATTTACATAAGGGTAGTTTAGTAATTATATATAGCTTTGTGTATTGGCTATAAATAACATACTACCCTAATCCTTTAGAAGCTTTAAACAATCAATACAAGCAAGCAGTTATTATCATTCATCACTAGCAATCATACAAACACACACACACACACTGATATCATAGCATCTATCATGGGTTTCCGCACCATGATTGATGTTTGTTGATTACAATATAACAACCTGTTATTATATTGTTTGTGAGATTAGAAAAGGTCCTTGGGGAAATCCATATCTTATGCTTATTTGGATTTCATTATGACAACAACTCACCAAGCTCTGGTGTCTACAACTGCCAAAACTACTTCTATGGCCTCCATTCAGAAAATAAAGGAAAAAGATCAAGAAAAATGTCTCCTAGCAGCTCAACTTGAGTTGAAAGGATTCAAATTAATGAGGTCATGGAATGGAGTCTTTGAGATGAAATCAAAATTGATAGCTGCAACTCATGCTGAAATGGAGAATCAGCAAAGTTGGCTAGAAGAAGAAAAACTAAATTAGAGAGAAGACAATCCAAGAGAGTTAGACAGGAGACCTGAAACAAGCAACAAATGAAGATGTTTCTTAAATACTATGGTTTCTCTTGCAAACAAGTAGGACCAATGAGTATTTCTACTCATGATCTAAATATCAGAGAAATCAAGAAGAGACTTGCAGCTGGAGAGCTCTTAAAGTATGAAGTAGCTATGGAGCAATGGGAAAGACAATAAGCACGAACTAAGAAAACTATTCAGAACTCTTCCTATCTGTCCACAGAGCCTCTAACATCGCATGACTCTAACTCCACTACCTCTAATGACAATCAGCCTATCTCATCAATCCTTGCCAAAAAGAAGATTATACCAAAAAGAGTTGTAAACGCAAGTTGACCCAAAGGTGGAGGAAAAGATACTTAAAGGAACAAAGGTTTTGGGTGCTGGGTATGTATCCTAATTGAAGAAGTTTGTAGTCAAGAGGGAAAACGGTGAGATTATGTACTATGATCATAAGAATGAAATACTTGATCTACCCTTTGACATCTTAGACCAAATTGTTGAGCACTTCAACATCTATGGATATAGAAATAAGAACTCCAAGATATTTCTTCAGAAGGTGTTTTCCTTAGTCAAGGCTGAGGTTCAGGAGAAAATCCTTGAAACTCCACTATCAGCATATGACCCAATAGTGGAGTGGGAATATGACCAGAAGAAAGACACATAATTCATAACAAGATCAGCAGCTGGAAGGGTAGCTTACTCAAGGAATCAACTAGTTTGCTTTGACAGATTTGAGAAAGATGACCTAACTAGATTGAGGCTAAGAACACAAGCAATGACTTTGAGGTAAAGAAATTAGAGAAGGTGTTGATGAGAATATACAAATCTTATCTAGAAAAGTCAAGGCATGCTTCAGAACAAAAAAGAAAATGAAAGAAACTGAAGCTGCTAGAACCACCCCATCTGCAGATCCTATACTCAGCACTCAACCACAACCATCTCATCCCACCAACCAAACTGCTCAAACCACTAAGCATGTTTCCCCAACAGTCCAACAAGCTCCTCAAATAGCTGAATCTCCATCACAAAGCTAGTTTGATCAATCAAAAGATGAAGTAATCTCACCACTTCTGCCAAAATAGTTATGACAAGGTTTGGGCAATCCTGAGCAAACTAATAAAGAAAAACTCTCAGAATCTGAGCAAGAAGAAGACTCAGAGGGTGATGGTATAACCATTATCAAATAGGAATATGATCTAATGGTTGGGAGATACTTTATTGAGAGAGAGAACCTATCCAAATCTTTCTTCCTGACTGAGCTAGAAGTTCTAAAACTTAACTGTAAAGACCTATAGAAGATGTTCACTTTGATCTCAGAATATGAAGGCATGCTTGATAAGTACAAATCTATGGCTTCTATTCTTAAGATAAAGAGAAGGAGCAACTTGAAACAGAACAAAATGAAGACAAAGAAGAAGATGTTCTACATGTAACTCCAATGAGCATTCAAGACGCAATTGCACATTGGAGTTACAATTCCTCAACCAACACCTTCAATCTAACTTTTTCTAGTGCCAGCAAAACTGAAGTCAAAATGTATGATCTCTTTAGACTATCTCAGGATAACATGAAGGACTTGGTCAAACTACCTCTTAAAAACCCCTCAAGATATAGAAATAGATACATGTATGAGCTACTGCTGATATGGATGCTTAAAGGATGAAGAAAGAGTTTTGGTAGCATCATACTAGCGGGAATTTGTTGATTTATGAAGAGGATGAAGCTACAAAAAAAACTCAAGGATTCAACACTGACTACCAACTACTAAATTCTACCAAGTACTAAACAACTATTAATCAGTACTAAAAGGGATGAAGTGCTGACTAACAGGTTATCAGCACTCAAATGGATGAGCTGTTGATCAACTATAATATTAGACAAAACTGTCTGTACCGAACTACATTGATGGCTGCTGAGCTCTTCCTTTTGGAGACAACATAGTTTTAAAGCTGCAAACTTCTGATGTGCCGATTGTCTGTCTGTGTTTTACAAACATTTTGTAAAGTAGGAATAGATGTAAACTTGTTTATTCTTTATGTTTACCTTTTATAGTATAAATACCTCTCACTTGTATAGTTTTGAGGTTAGCTTGTTAGCCGACTTGTTTATCTACTGACTGTAACAAACTTGTACTAAGAAAAGATTAATCAAGCGTATACTTTGAAAGAACTTCTTGTGTCCTTATTATTACTCAATGTATATGTGTTTGGTAAGCAAGACAGTTGAGTTAGATTCCATATTTGTCATCTGCCGATCAAACAGAAAAAAGTCTTGTTAAGTCATTAACCCGGTCCAACATTGAACCATGATTAGTTTGTTAGTTGGATGTGGGAGTATTGTTCTAAAAGGCCGAGCCAAGATTAGTCAATAGTTGAAGTCTTGGCCTATGATGTAGTCGTCAAGTTTTAACTAATAGTTGAATTGATAATAGAGGTTAGAACTTGTAAGGAAGTAGTTATGACACTGGGTACAAATACAGCACTAAGAAGTATCTTCTTATCTCTATCAAGGTTTTTTAATAATTCCTCACCAAGCTTATATTTTTCAAGAGATAACTTGTATTCTTTTATAGTTTGCCCTAGTTGTGTTTGGTCATGAATAGGATTTATTAAAAAGATAGGTATTGTTGGAACAAGTGTTGGGAAATTTCTATAGATTTCTTTCTTTATCTTTCTTAGGTTTTGCTATTCCCTTTCCATTCTCTCCTCATCATGTTATGCTATTTTTTATTGAATATTTCTACAAAGATTACCTTATCCTTTATCTTCTTCAATCTAACCTTTGTCTTAGACCTTTGAGCTTCATATTGGTAACTTATCTTTTATCTTGAATTTCATTAAGTTAAGAAGCATCCATTGTCTAAATATGTCTATCAATTTCTACCATCATGGCCTCAAGTGTGAACCAACAAAGGTCTCGAGCTTGTATTTGGCTTACATTGTTAGCCAATCTATGCATTGAGCAATAACATCGTCAACTACTTTAGGATCCTTAATCTCTTTCTCTTAAGTTTCCTTCTTACTTGCTTCCTAATCCTTTTGTTCCTTTTCGCTTAGAGCATCTAACTCTTCTTGATTCTTTTTAGCAATCTAGCATCATCCTTTACTAGTCGTTACAAGCTTCCAAGTATCAATCGTCCATTTTTATTAGTTTCAAGAGTGTATGATGTAGATTGATCTTCCTAGGCACGCTGTGTAGCGGAAGGAACTTCCTTTGATTGCCTAACTTCAAACATCCTCTTCTTTATTATCATTTGTAACTACACACTTCGTTTTTCTTCTTTAAAACGCTAAGCAACGCCTAATACGTAGAATGGAGCTTTAACTACATCCACTTGTGTTGTAGTAGTGGATCAACAACTGGAGTATTTTAAGTTTTAATCTTGGAAGTATCAACAATTTCTTCCAAGAAAGAAACCTCAATTGGTGTACGGTAAAAGATACCCAATGTAATGAAAAATTTCAATTGTCTCAAGATCAAATAATTATGCTTTACTAGACTGGAATCCTCTGAGGTCAGCAAAGCTGCTTGAATAAAGTACTGAGCTCAAAGCTCTTACATTTGAACAAAAAGAACTAATAACCATGGTTAAACAAATAATGATAAAAATCAATTCGTCACCTAGGTCATGCGATGTAATAAAACACACCTTAGACTAACAAGGCTTGGTGCTGAAATCTAACTAGTTCATTACTTTCTACTAGAAGCTTCTATGCATTATGATATTATGTAGTATGTTAATAGTGGAGGTCCATTCATATGACATGATGCATGCCTCTTCTCCTATATTTCAAATTATAAGGTGGAGGTTATGTATCTTTTGGTAAAGATGTCGCGTAAAACAATTAAAGTTTAGGAACAATTTCCATTTTGTAATAATTTTTTAGGACTTCAACTTTTCTAATAACTTAAATTCAAACTTCTTATCTATCTCAAGCGAGTGATAAAAATAATAGTATCTTTTTTCGAAAAAACATTCATGCAAAATTCTTGCAGCTGATATACTTAAAAAGGTTTTGTGATATACTTAAAAAGGTTTTCACAAAATAATTTATCTCAAATCATAACTTGTAATAGCTAGTTTAGAGGTATTTTTATATTGTTGATTCAGAGAAAGAAAATTTACCTAACTTCTTTATGACCAAGGCATTAACAACGAAATTTGAACTTTGGCATACAATAGTAGCACATTTAATCTTAAAACAATTAACAATCTAGTGAAATAAAACTTGGTTAGGATTTTACCTTAACAAGAATTTCATTATGATGAACATTGTTATTCATGTTTGAAAGGTAAACAACACAAGATGTCATTTTAATTGAGTAAAGAATTAAAAATAACAAATTGGCTAATTTATTACATCTTGATGTGTTTAGGCGTGTTAGACTCTTGAGTCTAGCAAGTAAAAGATATTGTAAGTTATTATAAATGATTATTTTAGATTCTATTTGATATTCTTCTTTCATTTTAGAAGACGACATAGTAGAATTTGTGAAGAATTTCATTGTCAATATGGAAACCAAAATTTCATCTACCAATCAAAGTTTTAGATAATGAAACAAAGTTCTTTATATAAAACACAACTGATAACGCGACAGTAAACTAAATCGTTTTTTTTTAATTTAAAATATCCAATAACATAGTTTTGAACCAAAACAAATTTTCATAACTTAAAATGTCTTTGGTCTTAAATATTACCTAAGATCACAAGCTTCTAATATGAGATCACTTGTTATCTGTGATAGGTATAGTCAAACGACTTTTGCTAATACTGGAATTATGTATGCATCAGTTTTAATATGGACCTTACAATTAATCCACTCTATGTCCTCTTCCTAATTCTCAACCGAGAGTTTCATCCACTCAATTGTCTCTTAATCAGAAGAGATCACCATTATAACACGTCTTACTTTACAAAGTAAGTGATCACCTTTGTTTCACTCTTTAAATGAAGTGATCACCTTCTAACTATCACTTTACAAATGAAGTGAAGACCTTGATCTTACTATACTTCCAATAGACAATAATCACTTCTTCCTCAAATCACTAACCCACTAAGTGATGTCGGATGAGAGATCTCAAATAACATAAGTGACAAACCACCAATCAAATACAACACCATTGAAAGAGCAAGAATGATCCAAGTTAAAGCACAACTTCTTTTTGCTCTAGATATCTTCATGTTCTTTCTTTAAATTAATGTTAGATATGATAGAATTATGAAGAGATATGTCCTAAGTCTTCTAGAAAATGTTTAGAGTTGAAGAGGCAATACGGAAGGTGTGGGAGGCTTCTACATAACTACAACACAACAAAACTCGAAGGTGGGGACCCATATTAAAATTGGCGTTTGGGGTGACAATCATTATCCCCTTTTCTTGTTTATTATGACTCATCAATTGTATCAGTGGTATCCCATATTAAAACAAAACTTTTTTTCTTCTTGAATGAGTAATAACAAATCGTCTTGATTTTCGGTACACATTCCCCCCTAATTGATTATTAACCTATTGAATGTACTAAACTACTATTTACTCATGGTAATTAAACTACGCTTACTGGTATCCTTGACTTGTTCCCTTCCTTAGTTTATGTTCAAGCATCAACGATCACTCAAATCTCTTAAACTAAGACTCAAATACCAACTTGAATTGACCCCAAAACTCCAGGGTCTCACAGTTAGACTCATTCATAATCACATAATTCTTATAATGATAATTTCATTCATAATAAGGTAAATCACTTACAACATAACATCATTATCTAATAAAAAAATTTAGAAACAAAAGTATTTGTCTCATAACACAACTTAAGTAACAAAATGTTTGTCTTTAACTTAGGTAGCCTTCATTCCACACCATTTGATACCTTACAAGACCTTTTAACATTCCTACAGTTTTAACTAATATGCATATAAAAAGTCAACTATGTTGAGTGAGTTCTCAAATTCATAATACATAAATAGGACTTTAAAACATAAACATTGACAAAAACATAATATGAACATTACACTTGCATATAATAAGGTATACCACATCAACAACACATTCTTTGGTGACTAATCATTAAATAGACATATTGGTGTTTCCATTCAAGTAGTTGTCACCACCATTCCTATAATCCATTTCCTAGTTGTACAACTATTAGTGCTATTGTAATGCCCCGTTCCCGAGACGCTTACAATTGGTCAATCATCACATAAAACATTTAAAACACAATATTTAAAACACATCATTTCGTAGCAGAATTTAAACTTTTCATTAATAAATGAAAATAATATCAAAACATCATATCATTCATTTACATCTCAAAAAAAATTTCATTATTTCAATATCATTCTCAAAATACGGATGCCAGGTTCAATTCATTCCCAGTAGCTTATGCATCCATGCGTGCACTCCTCAGCATCCACAATTACCTGCCAACTAATATGCATACAAAAAGTCAACGACGCTAAGTGAGTTCTAGTTTATATAATAAAATACCTTTCATTACGTCAAAACTTCCTCTTTACTTTCACATATGATCACACATCATTCATACATCTTTGTAATAATTATTTATTAACTTACATCATCGTTTATCATCATTCATCATCTTTCCTCATCTTTCATTATCATTCATCATCATTCATCATTAGATCTTTCGTTAATTAACATCATTCATCTTTATATAGATTCTGCCCCATACTATACCCCCACATCATGCAGAAGCTGATACTATGTCAGGGCTTATAAATAAACCCCCACGTCATGCCGAAGCTGACACAGTACCGGGGTACGCGGCAAGGATCCCATCACGTCATGGTCAATCTCAAGGATTGGACCCCTGTGCGTATCATCATGGGTTTGCTAAACCACGCATAGTTGGAGCAAACAACTACCTCATGAGTTGTGAACCTCTACCATTTTGCTTGCAAGACTTTTCCTTCATTCATTATGTTCCACTTCTTATTAACATTATCTTCCACTTTCGTTACATAATACTTTACGTACATAAGTATATCATACCATCCAAGGTTACATCATCATACATAACATGGAACATCATCATCATAATGCATACATAACATTCACAAGCATAAACCATCATGAAACCTCGGGACTTAACACTTAATTCTACACCTCAAAATTTAGAATTATCCCAAGTGTTCACAGAGCATGAACAAACTCTACAGTTGACAGCTTAAATTTTCTAAGTGTCCATAGTGGACGACCAAGTCCACAGCGGACAGCAAAGTCCACAGCGAACAGCAAAGTCCACAGCGGATGGCGAAATCCTTCCAAATATCCACAGGTGATGAACAAATCCACAGCGGATGGACTAGTTCATAGCGAATAAGTGCAAAATCTTCCAAGTGTCCACAGCCGATGGCAAAGTCCACAGCAGTCATGCAAATTTACTCAGTGTCCATAGCGGACAACTTAAAATGAGCAAGTTTCCACAGCGGACACTTAACATGACCAAGTGTCCACAGCGAACACTTCACTGTCCACGGCAGATAGCTTATGGTACCTACAATTCAACTTACACAAATTCCGTTCTCTATTCATCAATGCAAACGTACTCTTAGCTTAGATCTATCGGTCTAACACTTAGAACATCTTAACATTTATACAACATCATGAAAATATTAAAACACACATAAATCAAAAACATCGGTTTAATACGCATACCAGCCCCAAATAAGTAGAAAACATTTAAAAGAGGGGATCTAGAAACTCACCTTTACAGCTTGTGAGTAAAACTCCTCCAAACCGGAGAGCAACCTGGAGTTCTAGCATTAAAACACACCGAAACAAGCTGCCAACCCCGAAGAAAACACATAAAGATCTGTCTGAGCTGAAAACTCAACTGAAACTGAGAAGAAAACCTTGAAATCTTATCTTTTGGAGACTTTCTCTCTCTAAAACCGAGTGAATCTTCTTCTTCTTACTTCAGCCGAGTTTTCTTGCATGAGAGAGAGAAGTATGGGCGACCATTTTCACCTTTTTTTGAACCCATTATGGGTAGGTTTGGCCCTTGCACAATTTTAGCCCCTTAACTTAGAAACAATCCCCCTTTTTTCTTCTTTTTTCTTTGTATATATATATATATATATATATTTATTTATTTAATTTTCCGGGTGTTACAAGTCTACCCCCCTTAAATAGGTTTCGTCCCCGAAACCTGTCATTCCTTAAAGAGGTCTGGATAGAGCTGTCTCATCTCTTCCTCGGTCTCCCAAGTAGACTCGGATCCCTTCCTGTGTCTCCACTGTACTCGCACAAGTGAGACCACTTTATTCCTTAGCCTTTCCTCATTTCTATCATTGATGGCCACCAGTTGCTCTATGTAATTGAGCCATTCATCTACCTCGATGTCCTCGAGTGGCACGATCATATCTTCATCGGCTATGCATTTTCCTAAATGAGATACATGGAATGTTGGATGAATTCCACTTAGCTCATCGGGTAGCTCTAACTTGTAAGCCACCTCTCCTACTCGAGCAATGATTTGGAAAGGCCCTATATACCTCGGGCTTAACTTTCCTCGCTTCCTGAACCGGATGATCCCTTTCCAAGGCGAGACCTTCAAGATAACTCTATCACCCACCTTAAATTCAATCAGACGACGTCTTGTCAGCATACGACTTCTGTCTATCCTTTGCTGCCTTCATAAAGGCCTTGATCTTCTCCAACTTTTCTGGCATAGCCTCGATCAACTCAATGCTCCCCAACTCTTTCTGCCCGATATCACTCCAACATACGGGCGTTCTATACTTCCTTCCGTATAGTATCTCATATGGAGGCATACCAATGCTGGCATGGTAACTGTTGTTATATGAGAACTCAGCTAATGGTAAGTGTTCGTGCAAACTTCCTCCAAAATCAATCACACATGCCCGAAGCATATCTTCTAGCTTCTGAACCGTCCTTTCCGATTAACCATCTATTTTAGGATGGTAAGCCGTACTGATGTGTAACCTCATCCCCATCGCATCATGAAATCTCTTCTAAAACTATGATGTAAACAGAGTGTCACGGTCTGACACGATGGACACCGGTACACCATGACGAGCCACAATCTCTTTGATGAATAGATCCGCTAGCCTCTCAAACAAATGCATCTCGCGGATTGGTAGAAAGTGAGCACTCTTCGTCATACGATCTACTATTACTCATATGGCATCATATCCTCTTGCCATACGTGGCAACTTCGTGATGAAGTCCATAGTAATGTGCTCCTATTTCCACTTGGGTATATCCAACGGTTGGATCTTCCCGTATGGTTTCTGATGTTCTGCCTTTACTTGCAAACAAGTAAGGCACTTACTCACATACTCCACTACATCATGCTTCATTCCCCGCCACCAGTAATCTTTCTTCATATCATGATACATCTTTATGGCACCAGGATGGGCTGAGTATCGAGTCTTGTGAGCCTCATCCATGATCTTCCCACATAGATCTCCATAACAAGGAATTCACATTCGTCCAAATCGGGTTCTAACATCGGTAGTGTTCTCACCCAATTCTATGACTAGACCCTTCATCCATTCAGAGTTAATTCGATCCTCTTTCAACACTTCCTCCTGAAATTCCTTGACCTATTTCATAACGTCAGAGGTCATGATCATCTGATAAGCCTTTACCCGAATTGGTTCGGGCCTCTCCTTTCGGCTAAGAGCATCGGCCACCACGTTGACCTTGCCCGGATGATAATGGATCTCACAATCATAGTCCTTGATAATCTCCAACCATCTCCTTTTCCTCATGTTGAGATCCTTTTGCTCAAAGAAGTACTTCAAGCTCTTGTGGCCGATGAAATTAGTGCACTTTGTCCCGTACAAGTAGAGCCTCCAAATCTTCAATGCAAAGACCATTGCCGCCAATTCCAAATCATGAGTAGGGTAGTTGGCCTCATAGGTCTTCAACTATCGGGACACATAGGCTATAACTTTCCCCCGTTGTATCAGCACGCAACCCAATTCCGAATAAGAAGTATCTGAGCAAACCACTAAGTCTTCGCTCCCTTTGGGTAACGTCAAGACAGGAGCTTGAATTAATCTCACCTTTATCTCTTTGAAAACACTCTTTTGATCTTGACCCTATTCAAACTTCGCCTCCTTACGGGTCAACTTGGTCAATGGTGAAGCTATCTTGGAGAAGTCTTGGATGAACCTCCTGTAATAGCCCGCCAAACCCAAGAAACTCCAAATCTCGGATGGCGTCTTTTGAGGTTTCCATTGTATCACCGCCTCGACCTTTTCCAGGTCTGCCATGATCTCTACAGGATTAACTACATGACCAAAAACTAAACCTTGTGCAACCAGAACGCGTATTTCAAGAACTTGGCATACAGCTTCTCCTTTCTAAGCGTCTCTAGTACCTCCCGAAGGTGACCGGCATGTTCCTCTTTGCTCTTTGAATAAATCAGGATATCATCAATGAACACAATCACTGATTTATCCAACATCGGCCAACATACGCGATTCATCAAGTCCATAAAAGCAGCTGGCGCGTTAGTTAAGCCAAAGGACATAACGAGAAACTTGGAGTGTTCATAACGCGTACGAAAAGCTGTTTTAGAATGTCTTGCTCCTTCACCTTCAATTGGTGATAACCAGATCAGAGGTCTATCCTTGAGAACCAACTGGCACCTTGGAGCTGATCAAACAAGTCATCAATCCTTGGCAACGGATACTGATTCTTCACCATCAACTTGTTTAGTTCTCGGTAGTCAATGCACATCCTCATACTACCATTCTTCTTCTTTACAAATAAGACCGGAGCACCCCATGGAGAGATACTTGGTCGAATGAACCCCTTGTCTAATAACTCCTACCGCTGAATCATCAATTCCTTCATCTCAAAAGGAGCTAAGCGATACGACGCCGTAGCAACAGGTTGGGCACTAGGTATCAGATCGATCAGGAACTCGATCTCAATGTGAGGTGGCACACCTTGTAGATCCTCCAGGAATACGTCTAGATAGTCACACATAACTAGAACGTCTGACAGTCATGGTACTGACGCTTCACATCCTTCACATAAGCCAGGTAGGCACCACATCCATGCCTCATACCACAACCATCGATATTACCTTTGGAATCGTGCTAACTCTATCGTCGTAAATCATCACCGAATTCCCGTCAGGCACGATCAATCGAATCATCTTATTTTGACATATGATGCTTGCCTTATAGGCTGCTAGCCAATCCATCCCTAGGACTACATCAAATCCGCCTAAGGGCATCACGAACAACCTAGCAGAGAACCTATGGCCTTCCAACTCTATGTCATAATTCTCTACCACATCAGAAATCCTGGTAGACTTACCAATGGCAGTTTCTACATCGAAGGGCTCATCAATCTTTCTACTCCTAACGGGCAACTTATTAAAGAAGGCAGTAGAAATAAAACTCCTACTAGTACCAGAATCAAAAAGCATAGAGGCACAAGTTTGGTTTACTAGGAATGTACCTGACACAACGTCGGGGTCCACCCTATCCTCCTCCCGTGTCATAGTGAATGCCCTGGTCTTCGCCTTCTACCTCTCTTTCTCATTCCCTTTTTTTTCCCTTGAGCTATCAGCCCTTGGCTTCTTGCAGTCTCTGCTCAAAGGCCCTGTCTCGCCATAATTGTAACACCTCATCACGCGGCAATCTCTTGCCATGTGGCCCTCCTTCCCATACTGGAAGCAGAGATTTGATCCCCACCCACATTCCCCTGCATACTCTTTCCCGCACTTCTTACACATCATTGACCCAGCACCTGCCGTCACCACCCTCCGATCATCCACTCTCGCCTTTTTGTTTTTGGGGGTGAATCTACCACTGCCAAATCTTTTCCAGTTCCAGTTTCTGTCACCACTACCTTCTTACTCACCTCCACTACCACCACCTCTCCTCCTTCATCATATAGTCTCCCAGCTAGATCGACCACTGACCTAAACGTGCCTGGTCTGGCACGGGTGTCACCTGGGCGGCGATCAGATGTCTACGAATATCGATAGACCTTGGATGTACCTCTTGATCTTTTGTGACACGGGTGTCACCTGCTCTGGCACCAGCCTTGCCATCTTGTTAAAGTTCATCGTGTACTGCTGTAAGAACTGTCTCTCAACCTTATTGAGTTCCCTATGAGGACAAAACTCCTCGATCACCATCTTCTTCAACTCACCCCATCTCATTCTCCCAATTGCCCTACTATCCTCGGCCTGGACAATGTTGTCCCACCAACATAAGGCCCAGTCCACAAACAAGTAGGTAGAAAACTTCACCTTTTGGTCCTCTCGGCATGCACTGATATCGAGCACCGCCTCCATCTCCCTCACCCATCGGTGGGCAGTAGCAGCATTATCATTCCTATCAAAAATCGGGGGACTCTGGAACGCCCTATAACTGCACCCTTAGCAGTTTCCTGCGCTGCTTCTTCCTCTTCTTCATCACTGGAGACAACCATCTCAGTCTCTGGTTACTCCCCTTCCCCTGAACCTCTCTACTCGCCCTCTCTTCCCGTAGTCTTCCTCCTTTCTTGTTTCTCTTTCCTTTCATCCTCTCTCACAGCTCTAATAACTTCAGTCACCACAGACGTTAGGATCGTCTGCATGACTTGGTGAACTTTCTCCATTACTGCCACTTTCACTGAGGCCCTCAGATTAGCACTCTCATCACCACCTTCATGGTGATGAAGCTCGGGATCTTCGGGAGCTGTTTCAGCAGTTCTAGCCCTGTTCCTTGTGACACGCAGTCCAGCACCACGTCCACTACAACCTCCACCTCGTGAAGGCTTCAAAGATCTACCACCAGCCATCCCTAAACACTATAAAATTCAAACACCAACACGGTCATTCAAGGTAATAGCTCAGATTATGTCAAGTATAGTAAGTCCCTAATTACAGTGGCCAGTTATGATTAGCCACTTACTTTACTCTTCATTCCCCAAGCATTCCCTATGCAGACTGCTTAGTATCCAAATCTACAAGGAGCACATAAGCTACATAACATGCGCACAAACTTCCTTTTCCATTAATTATATAAAACATTTACATAAAACCTTTACCTGCAGACATGCAGCTACTAGGACTGGCATCCCTCCCCTTTGTCCCATTCTTAGTTTAAGTCTTAGGTTTTTTTTTGAAATTATTTTACCCAATTATCTCAAACGTTGGCCCTGATACGAACTTGTAAGGCCCCGTTCTCGAGACGCTTACAATTGGTCAATCATCGCATAAAACATTTAAAACATAATATTTAAAATACATCATTTCGCAGTGGAATTTAAACTTTTTATTAATAATTGAAAATAATATCAAAACATCATATCATTCGTTTACATCTCAAAAAAAATTTTGTCATTTCAACATCATTCTCAAAATATGGATACCAGGTTCAATTCATTCCTAGTAGCTTATGCATCCATACCTGCATTCCTCAGCATCCTTAATTACCTACCAACTAATATGCATATAACAAGTCGTCGACGCTGAGTGAGTTCTAGTGATGAAATCAACTTAAACACAGGTTGAATATGAACATATTAGAACAATATTCAACATGAGCAGTTTGATTCTCCTAAGGATCTTTTTAAAATCTCTCAATATCAACACACTAAAATCATGGTGCGAAAACCCATGATTATAGAGTATGAAATCAGTGTGTGTGTGTGTGTGTGTGTGTGTGTGTGTGTGTGTGTGTATGTGTGTGTGTGTGTGTGTGTGTGTGTGTGTGTTTGTGTGTGTGTGGTGTGTGTGCTAGAATGCAATGAAAATAATTCCTTGATTGATTAATTCATTCAAACAAACTTACAAAGGATTAGGGTAGCATGCTATTTATAGCCTATACACATAGTTATATACAATTACTAAACTACCCTTATGTAAATGAAAATTACATAAAATAATCCTAAGTCTATATGTCATCCTCTATGGAGATCAGTCATCCGCTGTGGATGTTTACTCATCCGCTATGGAGAAGACTTTGTCATCCGCTATGCATGGTTGTGTGTTATCCGCTGTGGGATGTTATCCGCTGTCAGCATGTCATCCGCTGTGGGATCTTGTTCATCCACTGTACACACTTAGACAAGTTTCTTCATCCGTTGTTGATTATCTTCATCCGCTGTGAACTTCTTCTCATCCGTTACGGGTACTTAGCAAAAATTTATTTATCTACAAATCTGCAAAAGAAATTTTTCACAAATATTAGTGTTTCTAATGAATGTTAATTATGCTAATGTGAATGTAAATGATTGTTTTGGATGTTAGAACACATTATGTGTGTCATATGTTTGATTATGGCAAGCATCATACTTTTATGCATTAATTCTTAATGCACTTGTTGAGTCCAACAATACTCCCCCTAAGTATGATGTTGCCTACTCTTTATGTTTGATTGTTACTGTTTTGTTTGTTTGACTTGTATTGTTTGAATGTTTTGATTGTATGTTATACATGATTGATTGTTTGATTATTTTTATGTATGTTACGCTGATTAGACATGTGTAATCAGATTGAATTGTTTGTCTGTATGCTTGTATGAATCCTTGTGTTTACTAAATAGCACATGTATGAATGTTTGTATGTTTACATGTGTTTATATGATAACGCATGTATGTATGTTTGTGTCTTTCCATGTGTTTATATGATAACACATGTATGTATATTTGTATGTTTGTAGACATGTTTGAATGTTTGTTTTGCCCTTTTGTTTGATTAGAAACCTCTAAGAGTGAGATGATCCAGCTTCTTCAACTTGTTTCTGAACATATTCCATGGCCTTCAAGGTGTCTTCAATATCTTGTTCAATGGCTTGGTCAAATTCAGCTTCTTTCAACTGGTCCTTTAGAGCTGTGACCTTCAAAGCATTTCTGCAGTTGACAATGTGCTCAGTAAAGTAATCAACTATGCTTCTTTGATCATCATACTTCCTTTCTATAGACAGGTGTACTAGCTGCTCTAGGATAAATTTATCTAAACTTTGAACATAAATGTTGCTCACCAGTTTGGTGACAACATGCTTACCCTTCAAAATTTCCAAATTGTTGTTTTCAGATATTCTCATCCCTATTATTCCTTCAATATGAGTAAGAGGCTGCTCCTTTGTTTCCAATCTTTGTTTTAAAGCTGCCTTTACATATACTGTTCCTAATATTCTCAGCATATGTATGAAATAGTAGCGATCACCCTTTCATAGTACATCTTGGATGGCTGGAAATGTTTTGGTTTTCAAAAATGATACATAAGATGGGTGTAATAGTTAAACTCTACATGATCAAACAGTCTTATGTCTTCAGCCTCCTTTCCCTCTAGTTTCCTCTCCAACACCACTTCAAAATGATTTTCATCGTAGTACCAGCTGGTGATTGGATGATTGTATTGGTTGCCTTCTATCTTTTTCATTATCAACTTTAGATGAGAAGGTCTTAGAGGGTAACCAACTCTTTTGAGCATTTCAGTGTCAATCTGTTTTGTATGTTCTATTTGGGGCTGGTTTCCTTTGCTTGTTGCTCTCTACTCTCTTCTGAGCTTTTCTATATGCAGCTTACCTTCCTTGTCTACTTTAGCTTTCAACTCATGATGTCTTCTGTTCATATAGGATCTCAAAATATGAAAGAAGTCTGCTCCCCTTGAATTGTTTGTATGATTGACCATTTTTAGTTACAAAAGGTCTAATCTGTCTTCATAACTAAGGGATTCCAATTGGGAGATGTATGATAGATACTGGACAAGTCCAAAGACTCTTTTTATAAGGACAGCATCCCAAACCTCATCATATTTCGATGCTATAATTTTCACTTCATCAGCCCCTGTAGTTAGAGAGATTTTGTCATATAACTTGACAAAGTTGGTTTTCTCATTTATTATCTCTCTAACTTCATTTCCCTCTGGCCATAGCCTGTGGGGCATGAAATCTATAGGCTCCTCTATTGGGTTAAGCTCTGGTGGTGCTTGATGGTAGGTTGACAAAGAAGATGCCGGGTGTGGTCTGAAGATCTGTGGATTTAAAGCATTGGAGAGCATATTCTTGTAAATCTCTCGAGCTATATCTTTCATTTGGGATAAAGACCTTCCTGCATAAGACCTATAGGGTATTCTGGTGTGACTCAACTAGCTTTTCAGTTGTGACTAGGTCATTTTGTCGATCTGAGGATCTTTGGGTAGGTTTTTCTATAATTCTTGTTGATCCTTTCTCTCCTTATATCTCCAGTATGTTTGCTTACTTTCATTTTTCATAACATCTTGAAAGTACTTAAGCAAATCTTTAACTTCAGACAGGTTTAGTTGCATGAAAGCATCATAAGGGAAACCTTTAGAGACTAACTCAACTCCCATTAGAGTTTTAGGGTCATCAGGGAAGAGTTCTTGCATGTTTCGGAGGGTTTCCTCTTCTTCTGTTTCTTCTTTTTCATCATCAGAATCCGACAGAATAATGATTGGCTATTTGTCACTCCCTTGATCAATCTCTCCCTCTTCAAGTTGACTTGATTAAGCATGCTCAGATGGTTCTTGTTTTACTTTGAGCAGCTTTAATGGAGGTGATTTTGGTGCATCTAACTCTTCTACTGTTTTCTTTCCCATGAACAGAGAAGCTAAGTACATTCTCTTCCTTTTTCTTTCATAAGTTTTGATCTGGGGATCAGAGGATGAGGCTTCAACATCTGCTTGTTCATCTTGAACAGAGGCAGTCTCAGCATACTATCTGATTAGTTCCTTTTGCTTGGCATAGACTGGATTATAAGGAATAATACTAGTTTCTTGGGCTTGAGGATCAGGACTGTGAAAGCGCTATCTCAAGATGGGTGAATAATGGATGTTTTCAAAGGGGTTGGCTTCACTGAACAAGTGATCCATAGAGTATGACTCTTCAGGAATGATCAGTGCCAGTTCTAATTTCTCTTCTTGTTGTTGGCTTATCTCTTCTTCTTCAGCCATTTCATCATTATCACTCATGTTTTGTTCAAGACCTGTTGAATGTTCTTCATCATTCAGCTGAGTATCTTTATGCTCAAGCTCTCTATTGAACCTTTTAATTTCTTCATTTTGAGCTTTAATGATTCTATACAACTCATCCACCTCATCTCCTCTTGTTTTTGATTGATTTGTTAAGTAGGCAATATCAGCAATTGCACTACTGAGCTTATTATCCTTTGTTTTCAGATCATTCTTTGTTTGTTCAAGCTGTTTTTCAAGGAATTACACAATCAGCTTCTGGGCTTTTTGATCAGCTTTAAGTTTCTCAATCTCTTTATCTTTTTCTTTAAGCTTGTCTTTCAATCTCTTTGCCCTGTTATTTGATCTTTCAATGAGTTTGTTATACTCAGTGAATAGAAACACTTTGGAATACTCAATATCTTCCTCTATGGGAATCTCACTGCTTGATTCAGCATTTTTAGTAGCATTAGATGTTTGTTCTGGTTCAGGTTCATGTTGAGAGGAGGTGCCCACTTCCTCTTGATCATTAGATTATTGTTCAAGGGCTGTATTAATATCTTTTAAAAAAGATGAAAGTGTTTATTGGTAAAAAAGGTTAGGGCTTTGTAGTGGTGAAGGGAATTGATGTTCTAACTGTATGTTTTCTTGGTGTTGATATCCCTCTTCAATGATTGGTTCATGAGATATGATTGGTTGTTCAGGGATGACTGTGTCATGCTGTATGATCGGGGCTTGGATAATTGGTGCTGGATGTATGATAGGGGCTTGGTGTATGGCATGTTGGAATAGCATGAATGATTCACCTTCACCTGGTATCCATAAAAATACATCAGGTACTGGTAGATTGTAATCAATCATGTGTGGTGGAACTGGTACCTCAACTCCATGATAAAGGCTAGACTTTATCCTAGTAAACACATGTTCATTGAAATGAACAGGGTGAAAGATGGCACCTTCTCTGGGTATGTTTGGTAATAGATCATCAATGATCATCTGTAGGAATCTTGGAAACATCTTAAACTTGTTCCTCACCTCTATTATGTTATACACCATACCATTTAATACTTGTGCAGCAAAATTGAATGGTCTTCTGGCAATGATGCTTGCTATTGCACAAGAAGCCCTTAAACATGTAGCATCCCAACCAGTTTTTCTATTTGTCATGGTTTTCTAGTATGTATTCATTAGGAATCTAAACTGGGCACACATATAAGACTTCTTAATCTGTTTCCTTTCTATTGTCCTTGTATACCCAATTTGCCTGAAAACATGCAGTACATAGTTTTCATCAAATTTTACAGGCCCTTCTGCATCTATATCCCCCAATTGCATAACTCTTCTGATCACTTCTTCAGAGATGATGATTTGCTGGTCATAGATAGTAGATACCAGCCTTGTTGTACATTAGTCCAGAACTGGACTATGTGATCCTCATATATGTCTGGCCTTGCTGTCATAGCCTGAACTAGCCTTGTTTGTCTAATGGCCTGGATCATGTCTCTGTAGTTTTTTGACTTGGGTGTGTCAAAATTTAGGAATGCACAAATGTTATGATCTTTGACAAACACCATGTTTGCCATATCTGCACAAAAAAAGATAAGTATTAGTAATATGTATGATATATGTATAATGTTTGAAATGATGAAATGTTGATCTAGTGTTCATTTGTCTGTTTGTATAATGAAGATGTAGGTATGGATAACACTTGTGATTTGATTAAAATGAAAGTTTTATATCTTTAAGCAACTATGACAGTTTGACTTTTTCAAAGTCAATTGTTGTTTGATTTTGCTTGTTGAAAAGTTGTTTGATACATCATTTTATGATTCAATCATGATTTATAATCACTTTGGTTATATTATTAACTGTTATAAGTCCATAAACATGCATCAATTACACATTATATCAGTTTGATCTTGTACTTCAGTTTGACCTTTTGAAGTCAAAATACCATTTAATGCACATTCAATACATATGCATTTAATGTTTGTATGTGTTGTTTCTGCCAAAATAACTATTTGTTGTGTGTTTGTTAGTATCTTTTGAAGATGTTTACCAAGTCATAACAAGTTTTAAACATTTTTGAACATTTTCAAAGATCAAATAGTTTTTTTGTTTAATTTTGGCATTAACATCATGTCTGTTCAATATCCTTATGAACACTTAATCAAAATTCACTAAATCAACAGCCTAAATACATTCGACTAGAGTCTAATAACATATATTCAATGTTTAATTTGATTATAAACATCCACTGATTCATTGTTGATTGTTTGATCAATGTTCGACTTAGTCCAACAATGTGTGAATCAGACACTATGTAGATGATGTTTTAATGGATGATTTAGAGTGTTAATCATGTTTTTATACCTATTCGATTGAGAAACAGCTGATGAATCACAATGATTTTGTGTTTTTGATCGAACAGAGTGACTAGGGTTTAAGGGGTTTTAGAAACGTTTGAATTTTTTTGAATTGGTTTTCTCTCTCTCTCTCTCTCTCTCTCTCTCTCTCATGATGAAAAGAAAAATATGCAAGTGTGGTTTATAT
Source organism: Flaveria sonorensis (assembly GCA_025506505.1). NCBI lineage: Eukaryota > Viridiplantae > Streptophyta > Magnoliopsida > Asterales > Asteraceae > Flaveria > Flaveria sonorensis. The sequence continues at coordinate 63,645,462 of CM046433.1, read as the reverse complement.
ACACAGTGGACAAATGACTATCCGCTGTGGGTACAGTGTATGTGCGCTATGTGAAAATTAATTTAAAATTTAATTTTAGGTCATGCGCTGTGTGAACTGTGTCCGCTGTGTGAACAGTGTCCTCTGTACACTTTACATTGTACGTTGTGGAACCTTTTGTATGTTGTCCTGTGTTCACAGCGGATGAACAAATTTGTTCATGCGCAATAGACCCTTAAATTGTTTGTTCACAGCGGATTACGGTGTTCATGCGCTGTGAATCCTTGAAAACATTTGTTTGATTGTTCACAGCGGATGAACAGTGTTCATGCATTGTGGACAAATGAATTGATTTGTTCGTTAATTCACATCGGATGAACATTGTTCATGCGCTGTGGACACTTGAATTGTTTTAAGATTGTTCACAGCGGATGAACATTTGTTCATGCGCTGTGGATAGTTGATATGTTTTAATGATTGTTCACAGCGGATGAACATTTGTTCATGTGCTATGGACACTTGATATGTTTTGAGAGAAAGTTTACAACATATGATTACCTGTGTGCATACGCTGGACACACTTACACTATTTCTACAACGGATGACTATTCATGTCATACGTTGTACATTTGTACTGTGTTCATAGCGGATGTTATGTTAACATCATGCACTGTGAACACTTGTATGTTAACAAGTCCATAGAGGATGTTATGTTTGTTTGTCCGCTATGTACACTTTGTGTATTTGCATGGTTTTGTTGTATTGTAGCTACAGCGGATGTATTATTGTATGTACGCTGTGTGAACAGTTGTCAAAAATTAAAAAAAAAATCAGATTTTTGTTTGTTTTGAAATGTTTTCTTCCGAAGCATATGTTTGATAAATTTACTTTCAAAAGAAAATTTTGTTTGATAAATCTTGTTTAAATCAAAATATTTGTTTAAAATTTTGATTTAAAATGTATGTTAAAATATTGAAATTTTAACATATTCAATATATGGATGATAAGTTATCACTCACAAGCAATAATGTGCAATATTATAAACAAATGTATGTGTGTCAACCTGCTGTTTGTTGGAACTTGCTTGCCTGTCTTCAAAAATTTGAAAATTTCAAATTTTGAAATGTATGACAATGCACAATTCTGCTGCTTTTGATAATTCCATGTTCAAATTCTCCCCTTAAATTTTTGCATATTTATAAAATTATTTTATAAAATGACAAAAATTTATATGTTTTGAAATGGAAATTATCAAAGTCTAAATAGCTTGTTTGATTAACACTTAGTAAGATCACATTGTATCTCACAAATAAATGAACGTGTTGTTGTTTGGAAATGAATCATGTTCACATACCATGAGATCATACTAGTCTAAAGTTCTCACTGAGTGGTTTGTATGGTGTTGAGAATAGACATAGACAAGTATAATGTTGATTGTAGATATATTGATCCACATAAACTCAAGCATGATATTAATGATTGATTTAAATAGTGAGTGATTATCATGTTTTGATGTTGATTGATATGAGTTGTATGTACCCCACATCTGATAGTATGATTGGTACAACCCTCCTCAAGATATTCTAGAAAGCACTTTCAATACTTAATACCTAGCTACTTAGGAGTATGAATGCTCAATTTGATCCATGTTGTTTGATCCTTATTGGGATTCTTTTTCACTTCACTTTGGAAGGTGATCCTCTTTGGGAATCTTTTTGGATCATGATGTAGGTCATTCAGGTCTATGCTTAGTACAACAAAGAATGCCTAGGTGTACTCCAGGTCTATGATTATCATAACAGAGGAGACAGTTGTGTGATTGAGCCATTTATAATCTGTTTCACTTGGTGTATTGCAATTACTTTAAAAGCAACCTATATTGGATAGATTAATACACACCATAAACAAAGATGTGTTGTTGACCACACAATCATGAGAATTTAGTTCGTCACTATTGTATGTGATGTTAGGTGTCCCATGCTGATCCTATCCACATATCAAACAAAATACAAGTCTGTCTTTATTAGAAGAAAATGACTCAAGTGAAGAACTAAGCTAGTTTACTATCATTTCTCATGAGATGTATGTGTGATTCAATATACTTAAAATGACGTGTTTGTTTGATTTCTTGAATTTGAAGATACATGCTTGATGTTTAAACTTGGACTTTGATAAAATCAAGCTTGTTTGATTTTAACGTTTTGAAAAACATTACATGTTTGATTCATAGTTGATCATACCAAGTGACTGAACCAAAAATTCAAATCTTATTTAATCAAATGGTTTTGTAAACAAGTCAGCCAATTGATTATCTGTATGAACTTTGATCAACTTGATCAGACCCTTTTCTGAGCAATCTCTTAGAAAATGATATCTGATCTTAATGTGTTTTGTTTTTGAATTTTGAACAGGATTGTCAATCATAAACATGGCAGCAGAGTTGTCAATGTGTATGGGTGTTTTGAGAAAATTAAAACCATAATCAAGCATTTAGTTTTGAATCCAAAGCACTTGAGAACAGCATGCAGAAGCAGCTATGTATTCTGCTTCAGCTGTTGACACAGAGACATTAGTTTGTTCCTTGCACTGCCAAGAGATCAATCTTGATCCAAGAAACTGACAACCTCCGGTAGTGGATTTTCTGTTGTTGTTGCATCCACCATAATCACTGTCTGTGTATACATATAAAAAGAAATCTCCATCTTTGGGATACCACAAACCAAGGGCTGGTTTGCCTTTCAAGTATCTGAAGATTCTCTTTGCTGCATTAATGTGTGATTCTTTTGGATCTGCTTGATATCTTGCACACATACATACTGCATACATGATATCTGGTCTGCTTGCTATAAGGTACATTAGTGAACCTATCATAGATCTGTAAAGTTTCTGGTTAACTGATGTTCCTTCTTGATCTGGTCCAAACTTCAATCCAGATACGAATGCTGTTTTGCTTGAAGTACACTCAGACATGTTGTACTTCTTTAATATCTGATTCACATATTTGTTTTGATTGATGAAAATTCCATCTACTGATTGTTGAACTTGAAGTCCTAGGAAGAATGTAAGTTCTCCTATAGAACTCATCTGGAATTTGGATTGCATAAGAGTTTCAAACTCTTTGCAAAGCTGTGTGTTAGTGGAGCCAAATATTATGTCATCCATAAAGACTTGCACTACTAACAAGTCTTGTTCTTTTCTCTTTAAGAACAATGTTCGGTCGATTTTTCCATGGGTATATCCATTGTGTAGTAGAAACTTTGATAGAGTTTCATACCACTTCTTGGGTGCTTGATGAAGACCATACAGAGCTTTATCTAACTTATAGACTCTGTGAGGAAAATCTAGGTCTTCAAATCCTGATGGTTGAGCAACATATACCTCTTCATCTATCTTACCATAGAGGAATGTACATTTGACATCCATTTGGTAGATAGTGAAATTCTGAGATGAGGCATAAGCAAGGAATACTCAGATGGCTTCCAGCCTTGCTACAGGAGTAAAGACATCATCATAGTCAATTCCTTCCTCTTGAGTATAACCCTGGGCTATTCGCCTTGCTTTGTTTCTTATGACAATCCCTCTGTCATCTGATTTGTTTCGGAAGAGCCACCTTGTGCCAATAGCGTATTGACCTTCATGTAGATCCACCAGCTTCCAAACTTCTTGCTTCTTGAATTGTTGTAATTCCTCTTGCATGGCTTCTATCCAACTGTTATCTTTGAGTGCTTCAGTAATGTTCTTGGGTACAGTTAGGGATAAGAAACAGGAATACATACATATGTTTGCTAGATCAGATTGACTTTGAGTTAATCTGGAATTGAGGTCACCTATGATGTTTTCTACCAATGGTCTTTATGAACTCTTGTTGTGGTAATATGATCAACAGGAATTGCAAAATCAAGATTGGTGATTGTTTGACTTGGGGATGATGATTGAGCAAGAATATCAGGAATTGCTTGTTTATCTGGAGGAGGGATCTCTTGGAATGTTTGAGGTGAATCATGAAAGAAATCTAAGATTTCATTTTCATGATGTGTGTCTGGTAATGAGTGGTAATCATCATCTTCTTCTGAATTGGTTGGCTGATGTGGTTTTGTTTGGTTATGTGGTTGTGGTTGGGTGGTCATATGAGATGAAGATGATGGTGTGTTTGATGATGTTCCTTTTGATGTGTTTGTTTGTTCTGGAGGAGTTGAGAAAGTTGTACTTGAAGGAGTGATATTAGTACTTCTAGGAGGATCTGCAGTCAGCGAAACATCAATGGTTGTTGGAGGAACCATTGGATATTCATGGTTATTTGGTACCAAAAACGTCAAAATAAGATGTGTCAAATGATTTTGTTAAAGCATCAATATCAAACAGCCAGCTTGAACAAATGACTTTCTTAGTGAAAGAATGTTCATTAAAAACAACATCAGTTGTTTCTTCCACTATATTTAGCCTTGGATTGTATACTCTGTAAGATTTTGAGCTTCCAGAATATCCAACAAAGAATCCATCATCTGTTTTTGGAGCAAATTTGGATAATTGTTCTCTGGTGTTTAATATTGATACAGAACATCCAAATGCCTTACGAAATCCTATAAATGGTTTTCTTTTAAACATTAATTCATAAGGTGTTTTGGAGTGTTCTTCGATGATTAATGTTTTGTTTTGAATGTAGCAAGTTGTGTTTATGGCTTCAGCCCAAAAGGATATGGGCAATAGAGAGTCAGCTAGCATTGATCTTGCTGCTTCTATCAATGTTCTGTTTCTCCGTTCAACTACTCCATTTTGCTGAGGAGTTCTTCCTACACTGAATTGATGACTTATTCCTTTTTCTGCACAAAAAAAAAAAGAAATGTAGTCAATCTTAAATTCAGTACCATTATCACTTCTTAAAGATTTAACTTTAAGATCTAATTGATTCTCAATCTTGGTGATAAATGATTTTATAATGTCTGTTGTTTCTGACTTATGTAGTAGAAAGAAAACCCATGTAAATCTAGAATAATCATCTACTAGACAGTATTGCCTCTTTGCTATGCTTAGAATGTTTGTTTGGCCAAAAAGGTCCATATGAAGCAATTTGAGTGGTGTGTTAGTAGAGTTTATCAATTTTGATTTACGGGAAACTCTATGTTGTTTGCCTTTTAGACATGCTATGCAGTGGTTTGTATAGAAAAGTTCCTTTTGTGGTAGACCTATGACTAGATCACCTTTAACAAGTTTGTTCATTTTGTTAAAATTAGAGTGACCTAATCGTCTATGCCATAATTGGGAGACATCTTCAGATACTTTTGATAATAAACAAGTTTCAAGTGTTGATGCTGAAACATTATTCATATCAACAATGTATGTGTTGTTTAGACGGGGAGTTTTTAAAAGGATATATTCTTTTTGAATTTGAAAACCCGTCTTGAGGATGTAGCAGTTGTTGGAATCGAATAAGGTGGAATATCCTTTATCACAAATTTGGGATACGCTCAGAAGATTTAACTTGAGGTTGGAGCAGTAGTTGACATTCTCAAAGCTAATCAACGCATTTGTTACTGTTCCTTCGCTAGTTATCTTCCCACCTGTTTTATATCCTCCAAAGGCTACATTGCCACCATGTTTGCTCTTAAAATCCCGAAGGAGGGAACAATTGCCGGTCATATGATAGGAGCATCCATTGTCAACATACCAGATACTGTTAGGCCTTCTAAGATGTCCCTTTAAAACAAAAGAAATCAGTTAGTTGGAGCAACCCAAGCAAAGATGGTCTTGGGTTTTCCGTCTTTACCGACAACGCAAATTTCTTCCAAAACGACAATGTCCGCTGGTTTTTGAACTCTAGAAATACTAGATTTCCTTTGGTTTGTTTTAGCTCTATTGGGAGAAGTGCTTTGAGTTCTTCTCTTTTGTGAGCTAATGTTTGTGGCTTGTCTGTTCTAAGACTTATGTCTCCTTGATATGTGTTGAAAACTATCATAAAAGATTTTATCACTATCTAAAATAATTTTCTGATGAGGAGCCTATTTAGGAACTCCCGTTCTGCTCTTATTTTGAATAATTGGTTGTTTCTTAGTGGTTTTCTCAACCTTAGCTTGTTTGTTTTGTTTCTTGTTTTTCTTGTTGAAGAAACAGGTGGCTGTGCTATGGTTATTTCTTTCACAAATTAAGCAGTAATTGTGAAAATGACATGTTTCAGTACTGTGATTATTCATTTTACAGTACTTGCAGTATTTACCATACCTGCATTTTTCAGTGGTGTGTGTGAATTGATCACACCACTCGTAATATGGTAATTCTATTTTTTGTTGTTTATTGATAACTTTTGATTTCAAATTTGATTTTGAGGGAATTTCAAAAGTTACTGATTGTTGTTTTGGCTGAATTGTTGCTTTGCCTTTCCCTTTATTTATCTGTTTGGGAGAGGCAATGGAAGTTACAGCTTTCCTTCCATCAGAACAGATATCAAATCCTTGAATCTGTTTTGTTTGTTTATTTGATGTATCAGCCACACTAGAAACCTTTTGAGTTTTAGCAATTAGCTGATCAGACTCATCATCTAATAAGTCATCCTCATCATCATCTGTTGTTTGTTCATCAAATTCATTGTTTTCTCCTTGATAAAAGTTAGTTGATTTGATTGGTGGCGGTGTTGAACTTTTAACAAACTTTATAAAAGGTGATTTTGATGTTAAAGGTGATTTTGATGATGATGATGATGATTGTTTGGAGTCATCATGAGTGTCAAGAGATTCATCCTGTTTGTTGGTCATGGAGTCAGGTAAAGGAATATAATTATCATTATAAGGTGGACTTACCTTGTTATATCCTAAACCTGATGGGTCTTTAAAGGCCATTTATTGCGCAAGAAGTTCTTCGAACTTCTTGTTACTATCCTGAAACTTCTGAAGTTTCACTTCAGTTTCAGCTTGTAATGATTTTGATTCAGTTAATGATATAGAGATTTGCTCGACCTGTGCTGCAAGTGATAGTTTTTCGATAACAATTTGTTTAAATTTGTTTGTAATGAAAGTATTTTAGTTGTATATTGTCTCTGTTTAGATTTTAAACTTTCATTCAAAATGTTTGTTTCTATAACTTTCTTTGACAGTTTATCAGCATGTTCTCTATATCTATTGACCTCATCAATGCATGCTTGACTACAGAGGTTTTCTTTTACCTCTTTCGGGATGTCTGTTAGTTTGTCTTTAATATCTGCCATAAGGGCATGATCTGAAGGTGATGGGATTTTAGCCTCATAAAGGCTCCAGTCACATTCTCCATCCTTTTTGATGATCATAGCAGAAGATGTTGGATGTTGGGTTGGACTAAATTGTGTGATTTGAGGTTGAGTTGGTGCATTTAGAATGCTGATTGGTGGTGGCACTTGACTGTTTGAATGATATCCACTGGATGGTTGTGCCTGATGTGTGTTTCTGTCAACTCTGGGTTGTTGACATTCTCTTGAAAAGTGCCCATAAAGCTGACAGTTATAGCACCTAACTTTTGTCTTATCAAAACCAATTTTGGTTTTCTTGTCCATGTTTAACCCTCGATTTCTTTGTAGAAACCTTTTGGACCTATATGCTATCATGGCCATGGACCATTGAACATCCATTTCTTCTACCATATCAGGTGGAAGTTCATCCAAATCTTGTTGGATGATCTGTGAAGTGGTTAGACTTGCTTCCAAAAATGCTTCAAAACTAGTGGAAAAGGCTGCATAAGCTGCCTTTTGCTCTTCACTTTGTAGAATGATAGTAAGAGCATCCATAGGTTTTTCAAGTCTGTGTATGTTTGATGTTTGAGGTTTTGGCTGTTTGTTTGCTATGAGGGTGATTCTTACTTTGGGGTGTGGCTTCATGAGAAGCATGTACACCAGTCTTCTTAGACTTGTGCTTGTTACTAGATGATTCTGGTGCTTAAAAGAATGATGTATCGCTAGAATCCAAAAATTCTTCATCATTTTCTTCTCCAATGCTTGTCAGAAAAGCACTGTCTGTTTGTTATGGTTCCTTGAATTTGTAAGCCTCTACATGTCTAATTTGATTGTTATTCCTAGATTTTTCATCCATTTCTAGGGCTTCAACCTTGGCTACCAGAGACTCAAGAGATAGGGCTTCTAAATCCAATGTTGCCTTCATCAAGGGTACTGACTGAGTCCAGCTCTCAGGCAGAGTGTGCAACATTTTCTTGTTGATTTCAACAGTATCATATTTTAGTCCATATACTATCATTTCATTTACCAATTGGACGTATCTATGTAATTGTTGAGGGATGGATTTCCCATGAATGTGGTGAAAGGTCTCATACTGGGTCCTCAGTTTTTCTTTCTTGATTTCCCGTATCTCTTCACTATCTTCACACATAGTGTGAAGAACCTTTCATAACTCATGTGTTGTTTTAAAATTTTCAACACGATTCAAAATTTCAAAAGGCAGTGTCATAGCAAAAATGTTATATGCCTTCATGTCTGGTTTGACCTTTTTCAAGTCATCACCGGCTACACTCTTTAAACTCACTGGTTTTTGTATGTTATAATCTGGTCCTAATGTTAGTGGGATGAATGGATCTTCAGTAATAGATGTCCAGAGATCAGGGTCTTGAAAGATAATCCTGTTTCTAAACATTATTTTCCATTGTTTGAAATCAGACTTGTTTTTCAACCTTGGTGGTTTTAGACCACTGTTAGAACCAGTCATTTCTTCAGCCATGATAGTTGAAATTTTAACTTAATATAAATTTTAAGTTAAATTTGTTTGATTGATTTTAGGCGGTGCTAAATTTTGTTTAATCCTAAGGGTCTCTAGGATTTGTTTGATGTTTGATAACCTTTTTAATTATTTACCAAATAAAGGAAATTAATTAATTAATTAGAATCCAATGAAATATCTCTTTCAAATCCGGTGACAAGAAAGGAATCTTCTGAAATGGAATGTCAACTTTCTATAAATGATGTCACTAGAAAGTCAAAAACCCTAAAAACACAAATTTTGTTTTATCCGGTTACTTTTTGGATCAAAAAGTAAGTTTTAAAAAAAATATTCAGATGAACAACCACAATCTATGTAGATTGTGAGTGTTTATGCAAAATCAAAACCTAGGGTTTGTTCTAGGGTTTTGAGTTACGGATACAATGTTCTTCACAATTCAACAATCGGATTGTTGAATGAAGAATAGCAAAATGATTCTAGTGAGATTGTCACTAGTTTGTGATGTTTTTGAACAATCTGACCGGTTCAAATTGTTCAAAAAGTGTTTGTTTTGAAGAAAAATCAATGCAACAATACTCGAACACTATTTGCAAAAACCCTTTAAAAACCGATAAGGTTTAAAGGTAACGTGATGATTTTGTGTTGAAAATTGTTGTTGAAGGTTGAAAATAGATAGAACAATACCTGTGTATTATTATATCTAAAAACCCTTCAAATCCGAAGTGGTGTTAGTAAATGTTTGTTAATGAACAGAAAGAAAACTTAGGTATGAATGTTGTTTAAGTTGAAACAACCAAAAATACTTCTTCAAAATGCACAACAACAGATTGTCAAATCATGTTTGTAGCATTTAATGATTGTTAAGAGTAGAAGAAGATGAGTATGATGATTTTCCAACTTGAAAATGGATGTTTGAAGCTAATGAACCACTAAAATCTTGTTTGTTGAATGAGAGGATCGAAAATCTATGAAGATTTGAGCCAAAGCTCTAATACCACCTGATGTAATCAACTTAAACACAGGTTGAATATGAACATATTAGAACAATATTCAACATGAGCAGTTTGATTCCCCCAAGGATCTTTTCAAAATCTCTTAATATCAACACACTAAAATCATGGTGCGAAAACCCATGATTATAGAGTATGAAATCATTGTGTGTGTGTGTATATATGTGTGTGTGTGTGTTTATGTGTGTGTGGTGTGTGTGTTAGAATGGAATGAAAATAACTGCTTGTTTGATTAATTCATTCAAAAACTTACAAAGGATTAGGGTAGCATGGTATTTATAGCCTATACACATAGCTATATACAATTACTAAACTACCCTTATGTAAATGAAAATTACATAAAATAATCCTAAGTCTATATGTCATCCGCTGTGGAGATCAGTCATCCGCTGTGGAAGTTTACTCATCCTCTGTGGAGAAGACTTTGTCATCCGCTGTGCATGGTTGTGTGTTATCCGCTATGGGATGTTATCCGCTGTCAGCATGTCATCCGATGTGGGATCTTGTTCATCCACTGCACACACTTAGACAAGTTTCTTCATCCGATGCTGATGATCTTCATCCGCTGTGAACTTCTTCTCATCCGCTACGGGAACTTAGCAAAAATTTCTTTATCTACAAATCTGCAAAAGAAATTTTTCACAAATATTAGTATTTGTCATGAATGTTAATGATGCTAATATGAATGTAAATGATTTTTTTGGATGTTAGAACACATTATGTGCGTCATATGTTTGATTATGGAAAGCATCATACTTTTATGCATTAATTCTTAATGCACTTGTTAAGTCCAACATCTAGCTTATATAATAAAATACCTTTCATTACGTCAAAACTTCCTCTTTACTTTCACATGTGATCACACATCATACGTACATTTTCGTAATAATATATTTATTAACTTACATCATCGTTTATCATCATTCATCATTTTTCCTCATCTTTCATTATCATTCATCATCATTCATCGTTCGTTCTTTCGTTAATTAACATCATTCATCTTTATATAGATTCTGCCCCATGCTATCCCCCATGTCATGCCGAAGCTGATACTGTGTCGGGGCTAATAAATAAACCCCCACGTCATGCTAAAGCTGACACGGTACCGAGGTACGCGGCAAGGATACCATCACATCATGGTCAATCTCAAGGATCGGACCCCTGTGTATATCATCATGGGTTAGCTAAACCACACACAGTTGGAGCAAACAACTACCTCATGAGTTGTGAACCTCCACCATTTTGCTTGCAAGACTTTTCCTTCATTCATTATGTTCCACTTCTCATTAACATTATCTTCCACTTTCGTTACACAATACTTTACGTACATAAGTACATCATACCATGCAAGGTTACATCATCATACATAACATGGAACATCATCATCATAATGCATACATAACATTCAAAAGAATAAACCATCATGAAACCTCGGGACTTAACATTTAATTCTACACCTCAAAATTCATAATTATCCCAAGTGTTCACAGAGCATGAACAAACTCTACAGCGGACAGCTTAAATTTTCTAAGTGTCCATAGAAGACAGCCAAGTCCACAGTAGATAGCCAAGTCCACAGCGGATGGTGAAATCCTTCCAAGTATCCATAGGTGATGAACAAATCCACAGTGGATGGACTAAGTTCACAGCAGACAAGCGCAAAATCTTCCAAGTGTCCATAGCGGATGGCAAAGTCCACAGCGGACATGCACAGTCCACAGCGGTCATGCAAAATGACTCAATGTCCACAACGGACAGCTTAACAAGAGCAAGTGTCCATAGGGGACACTTAACATGACCAAGTGTCCACAGCGGACACTTCACTTGTAAGGCCCCATTCCCGGGACGCTTACAGCTGGACCGTCATCGCATAAAACATTCATTTCTTTTGCAGCGTAGGTTAAAATACTTTCATTAATAATTAAAACATGTGATCGCATTACATAAATCGTTAATATTACATAATATAACATCATATCAAAGTGTGGATGCTAGTCTCAAAACGTTCCCAGTAGCGTATGCATCCATGCCTGCAACTCCTCAGCACCAACCAAAACCCTGCCAACTATCATGCATACAAAATAAGTCAGCGACGCTGAGTGAGTTCTAGTATTATAAATAAAATACTTTACTTTCATTAAAATATAACCTTCATAATCGTATGCGATCACACATCATACTTACACATTGATAATAATTATTTATTATCTTCATCATCGTTCATTTCGGACGTTTCGTATTGATAATAATTATTTATTATCTTCATCATCGTTCATTTCGGATGTTTCGTACTTTCATCATTGTCTTTCACTTCTATCTGGATCCTGTCTCATGCAATACCCCCGACTCATGTCCGAAGACCGATATTGTGTCGGGGCCTGTAAACAAACCCCCGACTCATGTCCAAAGACCGACATAGTACCGGGGTACGCGACAAGGACCCGTCTCTGTTTGCAACACCCCCGACTCATGTCCGAAGACCATCACAGTACCGGGGTGAGCATCACGACATTTTTCGGGTCCATCTCATGGATTAAACCCCTTACGAGTCTGTTGTGACACATAGTCACTCACCTCAGCCTGGCATACAAGTCTTTTGTGACAACACAGTCACTCACCCTAACCTTGGCTTACGAGTCTTTTGTGACAACACAGTCACTCACCTCAGTCTTGCTTGCAAGACAATTATTACGTTCCACTTTTCATTATTGTTATCTTTCACTTCAGTATATAATGCTTTACGTTCATTCATAGCCATACCTCATAAAGCCACAACATAATACACATCGTATTATAGAACATAATACATACGTTTTGAAAACCGTTGTCCGAACATTTATACATCATCATAAAAATCTTAAAACACACATATAACATCATAAACATCCGTACCTCACATGGAAAATCATAACTTGGATCAAAAACATTGGTTTAATATGCATACCAGCCCCAAATAAGTAGAAAACATTTAAAAGAGGGGATCTAGAAACTCACCTTTACAGCTTTCGAGTAAAACTCCTCTAAACCCGAGAGCAACCTAGAGTTCTAGCACTAAAACACACCGAAACAAGCTGCCAACCACAAAGGAAACACATAAAGATCGGTCCTGAGCTGAAAACTCAACTGAAACCGAGAAGAAAACCTTGAAATCTTACCGTTTGGGGACTTTCTCTCTCTAAAACCAAGTGAATCTCCTTCTCCTTACTTCAGTCGAGTTTTCTTGCATGAGAGAGAGAAGTATGGGCGACCATTTTACCTTTTTTGAACCCATTATGGGCAGGTTTGGCTCTTGCACACTTTTAGCCCCTTAGAAACAATCCCCTTTTTTTCCTCTTCTTTCTTTCTATATATATATATATATATATATATATATATATATATATATATATATATATATATATATATATATATATATATATATATATATATATATATATATATTTATATTTATATATATTTATATATTTAAATTTTCCGGGTGTTACAGCTACAAAGATATTAGGCCCATCTATCCAATTCAAGCGTTGTTCACCATTCTCATAGAGCGGTCATCACTTACATATGAGGGCCATTCATTATTCCTATGCAAAGATCATTTTCCATGTTGATTATTATATTATTTCAGTTAACATTCATTGCATTCAAGCATTCTTTCATTCATTTAGAAGACATTCATTCATCTTTTTAGAAATCATTACTTTATTCGTTTAGAAAACATGTGTTTATTCATTTATAAAACATTCATTTGTTCATTCATTTGTAAAACTTTTGTTCATTTAGTTGTATAACAATGATTCATTTATTCATTAACACGCTCATTTGCTTATTAAGAAGACCTACTTTATGATGTTATGGGAGGCAACACAATATCATACTATAGGAGGCAACTTAGTGATGGGTAAATACCATGAAGTCTTCTGATTAGAATTGTGACTTTATGTCTACTTTGTCAAGAACAAATAAAGGCATAACCTACAATTATGCCTGATAAAAGAACAAAAGCTATGATATAAGGGAGCCATTATTTATGGTGCTCTAACTATAGTTGATTATTATGTTCCTATGACTGCTCCCCTTCCTTGCTTCCATCTGCATGCTTCACTCCTTCACTTGACGCCCAAGTTATATATTTGGTTAGCCAACATCTGAACTCTTGCCCAACTCTTGTATTGTTACCACCATCACATCATACCTTTTTTTAACCTCATCGGTCTCACGGAGAGATCTATACTGATATTCATACAAAGACATTACACGACCTGCGATGTATCCCTAATCGGGTGGAGACTCACTTCTTCTCATTCGAATGTCTTAGAAATTGAGTTCTTGGGCCAAACTTCATTGTTATCTATTATGAAACTTCTTTGTTGTGTTTAAATAAGATATAATGGGGGTTGATTTTCCTTTCTTTTTTAAAAAATTTTAATGTAAATGAGTTGAGTGTGTTTGAAAACAAGATATGTACATTAAGTGGACCTTGTAGCATAGAATCAACCATTGAAAAATGCGAAGACTTCATAGTTAGAATTTATGGCTCTCACATATACTATACTACTTTCTAAGTCTAATATTTTTAGATACAATGTAAGGTATTAAGGATTTTTTTACAAATCCTTATTATGAATATAGAAATATTTAAATCAACCCCAAGTGTTGAAATATCTTATGTGTAGAATTTTATTATTTGATTAATAGACAATATTGATCATCTTAATTTTATGACATAAAATGTTTTGACATGTGAAATGAGAATCAACTGATTATGTTGATCATTTATTGAAAGAATTCTAAATATTTTTGCTGAATTTGAAACTGTGATTGATTTTCAATAAATTAATTTTGGACCTTTACATGATACCCACCCGATCCGGCTCACACGCTCGAGGTGTTCCAAATCTGGGGTGTGACATCTATTGGTATTGGAGCCACGAGTTTTAGTAAAATAGGCATCTGTAGATTAAATAAATATCTAAACTATAACTATGTATGAGATATAATGCTTTTAAAAAGTGCTTTTAGAAAATTAGCCTTTAGGAAATTTAAGATCTATATGATTGAGCCTTTAGAATATTTAATAATTTATAATCTATATGTTAAAGAGGTATAAGTACTATTACAACAATAGCTACGGTCATTACTTTGGTACCTATGATGTCCCACCGTTATACATATCCAAATAATTTTTTATAGAAATTTTGATTTAAATGTATATTATCCATCGAAGAAAACCAAGAGACCAGAAGTTGAGAGTTAAGGAATTAGATTGGCTGATTTGAGGTCTCCATTATAGCCAATATTACTAACTGTTTATGAGGAACATTCAAGCAGCACAAGAAAGCTACGGATGAAGTTGCAACTACTTAGGAGCTATCGAGATGCCCGACAAGGAGGAAATGAGAAGGATAGATGAAGAGATTAAGAAAGAGGATAAGGACATTGAGGAAAAAGATGCGGAGGTAGAACTAGAAGAAAAGAAAGAGCTCAATCAATGTAGGAAAATGAGCCATAACCCCCTTGACCCTGTTTAATCGAATATTTGTCTCACCTATTCATAAAGCCATACCGGGTAGCCGGTATACATTGAAATCATTCAGATCATATATGTTGAAATGAATTCAGACATATTGTGGTATAATACATAGTTACCCGTCAATATGTGTATCCTCGATTGATATATGTATATTGTGTCATGGTCACTTAAACCTTTGATATGACTAATTTCATATAATCATATGCTCTTTTTGTAATAGCATAAACATTTGAACATAGGCATTTCATAAAAATGCTTGAAAATATTTCATAAACATTCATGCACATAAGATGTAGCATGTGAATGAATTTTCATAAACATGTTAACATTAATCGACGAGCTTAAAGTCATGGCTTATTACTTCTAGAACCTTGACAACACCTCCATAGATGTTCCTCGAGCTTAATAGGGAAGTATACTAGTTTAGGTGGGGTATGATAGTGGAATAAGGCTTACTTATGGAGAAAAGATTCAGAAAAAGTGCACTTTTATGTCTAAACCGTGTAGGCTTATATAACCTAGTCAAGCCTACCATTGTGGACTACTAAGCAGGGTGGTCATGGTTCGTAACCAATATATGACAACTTAGAATAGTCTCAGCCAATAAAAATTTGTGACGTTTCTACACCAGATGCTTAGTCACAGGAAACATGTGGCCTCAAGTTGACACGTGTCACCCTCTTGGTCCTCGTCAGCATGCCACGTGTTAATCCACGAGGGATTTGCTTGGTGAGCACGCATCGGACTGCTATGAGTTTGTAAGGGATGGGATAGCAGTCTCCTATGCCATTTGGACTCCCAAAACCCTAAACTAGTCCTTTAGCATACCGTTATGTTCTCTAGTTATGGCTTTTGACCGGAGCCAAAACCCTAATACTTTGAATTTTTCATTTCTAACCTTGGAATTCCTTTTTTTTATCATTTTATGTGCAAAATATTCAAGGTTTTTTATAACTCCAATTTATAGGCTTGTTTTAATTTATTATAATTTTTAGTAATTTAGAATATCATTGGCTTCTAGGGGCAAAGGCCCTAACCAATGATGATTCTAATATAACAATATCCTTTTTGTCGGGGTCTCGGGTAGAGCTCGTGAAAGCGGGTCCAAGGGGTAGATCCCCTACATGGGGTCAAGCTTTTGAAAGTACTTTTGTAGACCTTTCTATTTATTATGAATTCATCTTCTTTGGTCATGCTTTGCTTCATGAGATGATACACAAAATGCATACTTGGTTTTTGAGATTGATTCCGGGTTTTATCCGATAGATCAATTTGGTTTGAACCACTAAATATTTTATTTTGAAAGTGTGTTTCATGAATCTTAGATTATCCAAATTATTAAATTATGAATACCCTACGTACCGCTTCCATTAAAATAGTTTGGGTTCAAATCTTTCTATATACAAGTTGATAGGCGGTTAAGAGGGAATAACTGTAAATAAAACTACAAAATAGGAAACACCAGAAACTAAAAACAACTAGTGTTGTTGTTGATCCAATTAGCCATTCAAAAATAAAAAAAAAATAAAACAAAAACAAAAACAAACCAAAATAGTGTTGTTGATGATGAGGTCAAAAAGATGAAAACAATAGATAGAAAATAAGTTTTAACAATTATATAGTAAAGGGAAAACATCTTGAACATTAAAAAGAAAGTACACACATAGAGTAAGTGACCTTAATTAAAGGGTCCTAATATAGGGACACCCACCCGGATAAATCGACACCCCCTATATGCCGCGTATGGGTCAATACGCGGTGTATAGGGTTGAATACACTAAAAATGAGGAAAATTCAGGGTAGTTGTTAAAGAGCTATATGCCCCATATACCCCCCCCCCTATACGACACATATAGGGCTATACGACGCGTATAGCAAATTTCGACACTGAGTACGAGGAAAAATTCAAGGGATTGTCAGAGTGGTTATACGCCCCGTATAGGGCTATACGACCCCCCTATACGACACGTATGGGGCTATACGACCCATATAGAAATTTGGGGTGTTAATTTATAATTTTAGGGTGTCTCAATATTCACACTCTAATTAAAGAAGTTGCTACATACATAGACAAAGAAGACAACAAAAGAACTAGATTTTTTTTCCTAACAATTCTAGACCTAATACTCCTAGAAGAGAGAAGAGAGAACTCACTATGGTAATAGTGAATACCATAGAGAAAATCATATATGTAAAGTCCTCATCACGATCGATTCCACATATTGTTGCACTTGATAATCAAATTAAGACGAATGTGTGCTTGTGTGATATCAACGAACACTAAACAAACTCAATCAAATACTATTAATCAAATGATTACAATACCAAAGGAGTATACATCATTTAAGCTCGATCCACCCGAGGTGAGCTCCCCTCGGGTGGCCTATCACACGACTCTCTGCTCTCTCACCCTCAGAGCACTCTTACAAAATGAACACACATACTGAAATACAAAGGTAAAACATCTATATATACAGTCCAAATGTTCTCGCGCGAGAACTTGAAGTTCTCGCGCGGCAACTCCAAGTTTTCACGCGATAAGTTCTTCATCAAAAAACTTGGAGTTCTCGCATTCTTGTACTTCTCGCCTGACTTGAGTTTTTGCTTTTCACTTGATATTGTAATCCATAAAGACTCGAACCTTACAATTTCCCCCTATGGATTATGATATCAAGTTATGTTTGACTTCAATCCCTCATCTTCATGAATTGTCTGATCTTAGGGTATCTTTCATTTCAGTCTTCCCCCTCAGCTGTAACCGCCTCCTAATGTATAGCGTTATCGAGGATATAACGTCTGAATCAATCTTGATTACTTATGACTTAATATGTATTAGGCATATGACAGAGAGATCCAACTTCCATTTTGGATTCCGAATAACCCGATTCTTCAACCTGATGACAAGATTCTATGACGGCGAACAAGATCATCTAAATATTCTTCCCCCTATGTAAGATGTAATAAGCCCATATTTTCATAGCAAGAATACCAAACAATCTTGATTCTTCATTTAAATCAACCCGTTCGATCATTGTCCCCATCAGTAAGATAAGATAAGCCCACATTGTCAGGTTTCAATTCACAAACGACCCGAATCAAATGTTACAAATATAGAATCTTGAACTTGTTCAAACATCACAAAAACCCCTGTTTAAGTACCAAACTTCAAATCATCCAGCAGCTTTCAGATATATTGACAGAAACACTTGTTTTAAAACCTTCAAATACTAACAAGTTTTTACATATGGATCATGTTTTTGCATTTTGCAAAGTTTTTTGCAAAAATTAAAATCAATCATAGTTTTTGTATAGATGATGAAAGTTTCACATGGTGAAGTTTTTGCATGAGAAAATTTTCACAAATGACGGTTACTGCTGCGAAGATTTTGCATGAAAAATTTTCTCATGAAAAGTTTTCACATGAAACGTTTTCTCATGAAAAAGTTTTTTCATGAAAAGTTCTCTCATGGAAAAGTTTTCGCATGAAAGTTCTCATATGGAAGTTCTCGCATAGAAAAGTTTTTTCATGAAAAGTTCTCTCACGAAAAAGTTTTCACAAAATACAGTTATTTTTGAAAAGTTCTCGCACGATGCAGTTACTCCCACGAAAAGTTCGACTTTTATGAGTTTGAATCACTGCTACGGTCTAAAATCTTCGTTTCCACCATCAAAATTCGAAGATACCGAGCGTAATGATGTAACAAAGCCGATTTCATGCGTGTTCACCCTCGGTTTCAATATTTTCTCCTTCGAAACCGGGCCATAACCGACCATAACCTTCAAGTCTTCAAACTTCATGATTGCGAAATAAAAATTCATGTATCAAGAGCAACACCTTGCTCTCATACCAAATGTAAAGTCCTTATCACGATCGATTCCACATATTGTTGCACTTGATAATCAAATTAAGACGGATGTGTGCTTGTGTGATATCAACGAACACTAAACAAACTTAATCGAATATTATTAATCAAATGATTACAATACCAAAGAAGTATACATCATTTAAGCTTGATCCCCCCGAGGTGAGCTCCCCCTGGGTGGCCTATCACACAACTCTCTGCTCTCTTTCCCTCAGAGCACTCTTACAAAATAAACAAACATACTGAAATATATACAGTCCAGATGTTCTCGTGCGAGAACTTGAAGTTCTCGTGCGGCAACTCAAAGTTTTCGCGCGATAAGTTCTTCATCAACAAACTTGGAGTTCTCGCATCCTTGTACTTCTGGCATGACTTGAGTTTTTGCTTTTCACTTGATATTGTAATCCATAAAGACTTGGTCCTTACAATATAGCGCTACTTATTAATGAGCGGATAAATAAATTCAAAAATCGAACTAATAAGTTACAATAATTACCAATGATCTTTGGTTTAAATGGTTATGGTAAGCTACCCAAAACAATTAATACTAAAAATTCTTAGATTCAAGTCTCAAACAAAAAATTTTCAGGTTGAGACAGAGAGTTTTTCTGGCTGCGGATTACTTCCTAAAGGGGTTGAAATGCAGTATTGGTTGGAAAACGAATAGGTGAATGCTATAAGAATAACACATATCCTCTTAAACAAAGTCATACATTTGTTGTTACAAAAAATAAAATAAGCTACAATTGGAATATAGGTTACATTCAAAATAAAATTGCTATATTAAAAATAATAAGAAAATGATATCCAAAAACAAAATTCTCCTATATGTTAATAAAGGAAGTGGCCATCAGCAGTCTTCTTTGGTTTCTTAATGGTTTGACCACCAAAGTTTGCAGACTTTTCACTTTACCTCCTCCATTCCCCTGTGCCACTTTAAAAGGGGGAATTAAGGGTCGGAATCTCCACCGTTAGTCCGCCACCACCATCCCTGTGACTGTCACCAGCACCACCATCGCACGATGATCTCGCGACTATTGTATCGTAGCACTGCCACCGTCACCCAAGGGCAACGGCACCGCCACTGTAAAACCGCCATTGTTGCACTACAACCATCGTGTGGCCATCGCTGCACCGCAACCGTCACACCATCGCCGTCAATCATCACCGCTGCTACAACCCACCATCGATGGTCGCCACCGCTACCGGCGAAATCGTAAAAGGTTATCCATGGCAGCGGTGGTTTTGCATTCCCGTGACCTCCTTTTTTCCTGATTTACAATATGCAACAAATGTTTCTTGGTCATCGTTGGTCTTGATGCTGGTGGTCTTAATGGTATGGGTTTTGATGGTGGGGATTTTAATGGTGGTGATTTTGATGGTAGTGGCTTTGATGGTTAGGCTTTTGATGGTGGTGGTCCGACCACTTCTCTTGCTCCTCCTCCATCTCCTTATGTTACCTCTTCTGGTTTTTTTGGTTTTGGGTTATTATCCTGTATATGAACAAAG